>CATIUR010000001.1:404989749-405502249 GCA_949592205.1 Helichrysum umbraculigerum
ATAATCACACACAACCACCTTGAAAACAATCTTCCAACAAATATCCACATCCTTGCAGTCACAAAAATATTAGCTAATAACAACCTGACTGCACCACCACAAACAATTAAACGTTAGTACTTATGGGACACCCAAGCCTTAATTGACTTGGGTTGTCCATGGTCATCCATAATCATCACATCAATGAGTTTATGATATTTTAAAAACTCAGAAGATTTCATTGATGCGTTGTTTGTGGATTTGGGTTTCCAAACCTTTGTAGGTTCAGATGATTTGTTTTTAACAATGTTGTGCTGTTGATCTTGAGGTCTACTGGGCACAACTTTGTTTACTCTTGCCATAGGTTTTGGAGAGTTTGATGCACAACTAGATACAGGCGAATACGAACGACGCCTTGAAAAAGATTTTGAAAAAGAATTCCTGAAAGAGGAAGTTCTTGGCATCTCTCTACCAAACCTATCTAGGGATAACAACCGACAATCCCTAATAATATGGCCCTGTTGACCACAACGAAAACAAGAACGTTTCTCAACATAAGATTGATTCCAATGAGTTCCCTCAAATCGTTTCGGTGGAGGACAATACACAGAAGGTCTATGACCAGGAACATTTGTTGAACATGCTCTCTTAGGAGAACATGTTGAAGTAGATGTTCCTGAGGTTGAGTTAGTTGATTTTGAAGGTTTATTCTTTTCAGATTTATCAACTACAACTTTTGAGGATTCATTGTCAACCTTAGCTTTGCCTTTGCATTTAAAATAATCATCATTTTCAGTTGTAATGATGAAATTTTCAGGTTTGACATTTATTTTCTCAACCTTAATGGTAGACTCTTCAGGTATATCTTCTACCTCAACGACCTCCTCAACACGAACTTGAGGTGCATTATCAGACTTAACAAAAGTAGGCAAGGGATACTCTGTCCGTTTAGTTTTCTCCTTTGCCTGCCTTTTGGGATTGGATGTAGCTTCTTTAGACTTTGTAGCTGACCATGATGAGTAGTCAGCCACAAGTTCTTCGGTGCCTTCCTTAACAGGCTTAGGATAATAGTTAGTGGGAGGTGGATACCCAAGTCCCGCTTTACTTTTATCTGTCCTCATCTTGTCAACCATTTCATCGAAGAGTTTATGAGAATTTGAGAAATTCGTGATTCCCTTTTTAAAATTGTCAGACTCAGACTTTAGCTCAGAAAGTTCTTTATTCAAAAGTTCCATTTCTTTAAGATAGCTGTTAATGGCATCTTGTTGACTGAAAACTTTAGCTTTATATTTCTCAGTGTCAAACTTATGAGCCTCAACTTCCTTTTCATAAAGTATTTCATTAGCTTTTAGAAACTTATTTGACCCGGTGAGTTTAACAACTTTTTCTCGCAACTCTAAATTGTCATATTGATAATTCTTAAGAGATTCAGTCAATGTTAAACAAGAAACACAGTTTATGGGTACCTTAGGTTCATCATGTACCGCATGTATCTTTGCCAAAAGCGCACTGTGTTGAACCTCTCCTTGAAGTGCACTAAAATCAAACACTCCCTGAGAATACACCGTCATAGCCTGTGATGTTGTATTCTTCTCTGGAGTCGTTGGAGCTGTAGGAGTAGTGAATCCAGATGAAGGATATTTTACTTTCTCACACTCCTTAGCAAAGTGCCCATGAATCTGACAGTTCTTGCATTTCACTTTGCTTTTATTAAAACCAAGACCTGTATCACCATCATCATCCAGGTCTTTTCTACCCGTTCTCTGAAGAAACTTCTTGGTTCTTTGGGTTATCATGGCCATGCTCCATTTGATGTCCATTTGCTCGAGATCATCAGAATCGATCTGTTCAAAGTCTTCCTCAGTAAGCTGTAGAGTACTAGCCTTCTTTGAAAGGAAAGTCTCATAAGAGTTGAGGAAAGCTGCAAAGATTGTAGCATGATCCTCAGTAGCCTTTGAAGGAGCTGTATGATCTGTATGAGAAGTATAGGAAGCATATGAAGTGCTAGTAGAAGTAGATGCTGCTGAGTTGGAAGTAGATCTGGAAGTATCATTTAGACTAGGAACTTGAATATTAGCCTCTGACTTCTTTTCCTTTTGATCGTAAGCCACTATAAGAGCATCCCATAAACTTATAGAAGTTGCTTGATTTTTAAATTCATTAATCACAACTTCTGGCAAACACTTGGTAATCATCTCATATGCTCTATTGTCTTTATCAAACTCTGCTCGTTCCTTGACGGACATTTGTGCTCTTGATTTAAGCACCCCATCGAGTCTTGGTTGCTCATATAGATCAATGGTGTTAAACCAATTCCACAGATTTGGATCTTTGTATTCAATGAAATTGCATAACTTAATCTTCCAACTAGCAAAATCACTATAGAACAATGATGTAGAAGGAGGCACTTTGTTACCAAAAGCCATTTACGAATGTTCCCTCCAAAATTGAATTCGAAAATTTCGAAAACCGACAGAGTGTAGCGAAACTTTTCCGACACTAAAATAAAGCTATTCTAAGCCTAAAAATAAAAGTTGAAATTACAAAATTTTCGCGTTTTTCCCGCCAAAATTTCGTCCGAAAACGTCAAAAAATGGCCGGGTAAAATGAAACTTTTTCTAGCCTAAAATTGAACACTTTTAAGACTATGGAAAAAATTTAAAAACGCAAAAATTTTTTTTTTTTTTTTTTTTTTTTACGAAACTAGAACGAGGTTAATGTCGCAGAAAAAATAGCAACGTCGCAGCGGTACGTCGCAGAAGTCCGATGACTCAATTAAGAATCGAAAATGCGACGTTGAGAGTTACGTCGCAGAGGACGTCGCAGAATCACACTATGCGACGTTGAGAGGTACGTCGCAGATGACGTCGCAGAGTACGTCGCACAGACTAATTAAAGTCCAAATTACTACGTCGCACGCGACGTCGCAGCTGACGTCGCAGGTAACGTCGCAAAACTTAGCGACGTCGCAGGTGACGTCGCACAATCGGGCTGCAGCGGCCAAAACCCCAAAAAATCAAAAATTTTCGAAACCCTAACGAAATTTCGAAAACCAAACGTCGATCTAACCCAAAAACACCTCCAGAAATCGATCTTAATCAAGCAAATCAACTTAGAAACGATTAATAACAATTAATACCTTCGCGAATTGATCAAAAACACCCAAAATAACGATCCGAAACCGACGAATCCTTGATTCTTCGGCTCTGATACCAGTTGATAGTCCCGCACACGTGAGATCTGATCGGATCGTATAAACAATGAATAACAAACGATAATGATTCACGAACACACAAACGATTCTCTATAATCTTTTGTATATATTCACAATTGATAATATACGATTACAGACTCAAACTCGTTTCTCTGTCTCCTCTCTCACACAAAACGGCCCTCTCTCTCTCTATATGACGTCCAACTCTAATTCTGAGGTTTAACTCTCTATTTATACTCGACCCACTGGACTCTGCGACGTTAGGCCCAACATCGCAGGCCCAGCCCATTGCGACGTCTGACCCAACGTCGCAGGCCCAATTACAATGTCACCATTCTATGTATATTCCATAATTACAGACTTGAATATACACACTAAACACTATACATTCGTAGACTAATTGACTTTGACAATTACAATAGTTTGACCAACTGACTGACACACAAAATGCACTAACACTTTCTCTATGTGACTAAATAACATTTTACCTCCAGGCCGGAGGAAAATTATTTATAAGTCTTGTGGCGTAAAACACGTGTTAAGTAACACGTGTTACCATATGGGAATTCGCCATCAAATTATCTAATAAAATCAATCTTCGCCTGGAGGTTCGCACGGCATACTTACGGGGTGCAGCAGAGTTGAAGTGGGGACCAATGAAAGGTTACTTGGACACACGTGATTGGTCCAAAAGGAATAATTCTGAATGCCATCATATGATTGGTCCAAATGAACTTGTTGCCCAAGAAAAATATCACTATAAAAGGAGCTCATTCCTCATTTGCAAAGGTAGGTTCATCTTCTTCATACATACCCTAATTTCTCTCAAATATTCATATCAACCCTAATCTTTATCAAATATTCATACTTTCCGATCGAGTGACTGATTCTCACGCCGGAGGTGAATTACGGGGACCATCCCCGTCTTTCACCTAACGCTAGATTTCCATTTGTGTTGCAGAGTTGCGTGCCCGGAGGTTTTCGACTGCAGAGTTACGCGCGTGGAGGTTTTCGGCTAAAGCTATGGATTCTTAAGCTTGTGCAGGCTGACCGTACAAACAAATGGCACACCCGGTGGGACCACGACTGTAATTAACTCTAAACCTTTGTAGTTTTTAACAGTTAATTTCTCGATTTCTAGTGGCTTTAGCTGATTTTTACCCTCAAAAGTTTACACTAACGTCAACACCATATATCTCCGATGATGGCGAAAGTTTGATTTAACCACAAGGTTTTACATGTGAATTTTCCGGCAGTTATTTACGCCCAATTTCAGATATGGTTTTTCCGGTGGTGGTAGAGGTTTGTTTCCTCCGCCCAATTTCGGATCTAGTTTTTCCAAGTAGTAATGGAGGTTTATTTCCTCTGCCTGACTTTACATCTGATTATTCTAGAGGTGGCAGAAATTTATTTCTCACCCTAGTGATACACCAAATGATAGAACATTAGTTCATACAACAAATTTGATTTCATCAAAATATTAGGATGAGTATGTGAACCCGTCAAAGTTTCTGCCTAGAGATAGGAACAAGGCCGTAATCTGACACCAGGAACATCTAGAGAAATGTCCTAACATCCCTAGTTCAAGGTCTATCTTAGAATCACATGAACAAATTAATGAAGAAATATGTAAAGAAGTGGTGATAAGAGAAGATGCCAGGGCTGTAACCAGATGTCAAGGCGATATATCCTTCTTAGGTTTAATTACCTTACCTCTACCCGGAGGTATTACGGAAGCTAATGAAACCTTCATACAAATAAGCACCCCAACAAATAGAAGCAACTATACAAATCAAAAAGAACCAAGTATGATTTTATCATCACCACTTACCATGTATCCTTTCACCCAGAATTATTTTCCTCTCCATGGGTATGCCTTGGATCAAATATCAAGGCTTTACTACCTCGCATGAGGTAAACCAAAACATTCCTGCCGGTATCCCCTTTGGGCGCACCACAAGTCACTAAGGTAATGGCCATATCATTCCCTATTCGTTATTTAAGATCTCAAGTGGCAAGTACTCCATGCTAGATTTCCTTTGTTAGACAAGTTCGTCAAGTCTGCTCGGAATCAAAAACCATAACTTATCTCAAAGAGCAGACAAATATTCTTCTCCATATAGTCATTATCCTCCTACCATCAATCAAACTCTAGGCGGAGTCATCAATTAAAAAAGTTCCAACCTTCCACCCAGAAGGTTATGTCATCCTATTACCACAATTTAGGAGGTGTATACCATCCGATTTATCTCCCAGAATCTACGATCCATTATGCCCAAGTGGAAAGATGAAACCTAGGGAGAACTCCCGCCATATAGTCAGAGGTTAATTTATTCACTCGGAAGAAACAATTACCTCTAGCTCCTTGGATAAAGATTTGTGATATGCAAGATGATTTAGAGCTTCCCTCTAATGTGAAGGAGTATAACGGAGAAGGTGAGCCGTATGCCCACTTGATGGTCCTCAAAAGAGTTGAGAAGCCAAGAAAATGGACGGAACCTGCTTTGTGTCATATGTTTTCTTTGACATTAGTCGGTGCGGCGAGGTTGTAGTACTGTAGCCTTTGCCTGGAGGAATCAATAAATTTGAGGAGTTAGAAACCCAATTCCTTTGCCAATTTAGGAAACAAGAAGGGATCGAATAAATACTATTTTATAAGTGGTGATTTGACTTGGCGAAAGTGAAAACCTATGCTGAATGGTATCGAAAGAAATCAGAGCAGATGCAAGGAGGTTCAGAAACATCTTCGACAAAAAAAAAAAAAAAAATAGCGGCATGAAAAGGTTGTATGGAGGAGAAAAGGGGGAAGGTAGTAGTTCCTCTAACCATAAGAGAAAGCAAAGTGATGACTTGCTCAATAGTTTTTCAAAGTGTCCTAAAAAAGTTTCAACTACAACGCATGAAGCTAGAGCTTTCAATAATGGTGTAAAGTTATCCCTGAAGATGAAGAGCAGGGTTATTAGGATGTAGTGCGACTACCATGCAAATTATGGTCACGTTACACCGAGACTATAAAAATCGAAATAAAAAAATCTTAGGAGGTGAAGAGTTTAGCACAATGGGTAAAAGATGAAGGCAAAGGCAAAGTAAGCTCCCACAAAGAAAGGAATAGTTCAGATCAGAAGATTGACTGTAGCTGGAAGAAAAAAGAAAAAGAAGAACAACCAATAAGGGATAATGTTATGATTATACATACTCCGGTTATAGGAGCAAGTGGAAGATCAAAGGCTACGAAGTAATGGGAGAAGGAAGAAATCTTGTTTCCTCCCTTGAAAGGTATTGTGCCTTTAGAAAATCCAATGACGATTACTATAAGGGTGGCTGGAAAGAAAGTCCATAAAGCTTATTTAGATGGAGGAAGCTCTTCTAACATGATGTATGAAAGCTTTTTTAGGCAATTATCAATTGGAATGCCGGCCATGAGAAAGGAGGTTACTAGACCATTGATTTATTTTTCAGGAGAAATCTCTTGGCCACTAGAAGTGTCTAGTTTGAGAGTAATCTCGGGATCTTACCCAAAGGTCAGCACGTATAATAACATATAATATCATATTGGCCTGACCATCCGTGAGTTTATTCGGAGCGGTAGTTCTACTGTGCATGGTATAATGAAATTTCCAGCCCTGAATGGAGTGGGCACAATATATTTGTAACACCCCCAAAATTTGATGATTTGCGGAAGCTTGATTTGGGTGTTACTAATCAATAACAAAGCACAAAGATATATAGTAAACGACTCTATATGCGTCGTTTTAACAAAATATATTGATAATAGAAATGTTTACAACATTTAAAGCTTTACATAGCTCGAGTTTAATTAAAATGAGATTTCAGTACATAAGTACTTGTACAAAAATATACTAATGCAAGAAAATCTCAATCGTCTGTATGCTGACTCGAGCTAAAGTCCTGAAGCAGAAACATCCTACTGCTTGGTACCTGCGATATATGCTAAAAGGTCAGCTAAAAGCTGGTGAGCTCACAGGTTTGAAATCAGTTAATATAGTATGAACCGCAAGATTTAAATAATGAATTGCATCCAGCAATTAAATAATGAATTGCATCCAGCAATTAAATGATAGTCATCGTGTATACAGCCATGAGCACATAGTTGAGCTTAACTCGAGGGCCGGGTCCCCTATAGAGAATTCCGGGCGAGGTGCCTCCACGAATGCCTAATCAACATTCGTCTTCCCAAATATTAGTACGTCCGTTTACCCGGTTAGTGCTTGCTAACCCGGACGAGGTGGGTCAATCCTATATGGTACCATATACTAATATTCACGCTACAACGTATTAACAACTATGCTGACGGAGGACTTTAAAATGATTAGTTTCGAAAAACTCATGTAGTATATGAAAAGTTGGTACTTGCGTTCACATGTTAAAAGTTGAGCAATATATCACACCCCTGAGTAAAACAGTAAAAGAGGGGCTATGAGACTCACCTGAGTCTGAAAGCGTTTAAACAAACGTAAGTTGATTAGCCGAGTATGAAGTCCAAAGACTTGTAACCTGAGGGTGTCCACGACACGCGATGGTTATAATCATGATTGGGTATCTCAAAAGATCACCCTTGTAGTTGTTCATTCAACTATAATGTCCAAATCTCCACTATTTGGTTGATACGTTTAAGTGTTTGAAAAGTGTACGGCCCGTTGGTGACGGATTTGTAATAATAATCTCAATTATTATTATTTTGATTTCGTGGCGTTTTACTTGAAAAATGTGTTTTGATTGTGTTTTAGAAGCCGTTACGGAATCTAAGTACGGGGGTCCGGGGGCAGCGCCCCTGGTAGCGGGGTCCAAGGGGCGGCAGCCCCTGGCGGGGTCCAAGGGGCAGAGCCCCTGGCTGGGGTCGAGCTGCCAGGTCAGCTTGGAAAATTTTTATTTCTACTATATTGCTTTGACGAAAAACGCATCTGGATCCGAATTTGGGTAAAATCAGGTGTTAAAATTTTAGGTCTCGACACTTAGTAAAAATCTGAGTTTTCTGGTTTGTGCGACGTTGGGTGCGACGTTGGGTGCGACGTTGGGTGCGACTTGAGTGCTTGCGTCGCATTTTGCGACGTTCGCAATTCAATGCGACGTAGGGTTCTGCGTCGCTAATGCGACGTTGGTTAAGCTGGCGACGTTAAGGTCTGCGTCGCTATGTGCGACATTCGCAAGTCAATGCGACGTAATAGGCTGCGTCGCTATATGCGACGTCGAGGATTCGTGCGACGTAAGTCGCTGCGTCGCATTTGCTCCAGGCCAAATGCGACGTACGGGATCTGATCGGAGTTTCAACTTCAAAAACGCATTTTCCGGCCATCGATCATATAACGCCCCTCATTTAATACCACAATATAATATTAAGTTTGGCGGAAGCGATTACTTCAAATACATATTCTATTAAAATCTGCTAGAAATTTTCGCAAACCTTTATACAATATGTTTAACTACTAAACAAACATAGTTAACATGTTTACAAACCCGGGGCATTATATACTATAAAACATTATTTATTACAAACTGGTTCAGAGTTGCAAGTTTCAAACATTCCCAGCATTAAAACATCCTTCCTGACTACCCACATCATATACATCACCTGCAGGAAGTAAATTGAGGGATTAGCACGAAGCTAAGTGAATGAATAATCAACTACAATTCAATTTAGCTAGCAATCTGTTCACAATCAATAATGCAACAAATATCGTCAAGAGGAACGGTGGTTCCTAGAGACCCTGTTCTGGGTGGCCCCATCAGAACACTTAAATCAACTGTAGGCCAAAACAGTGATTAACCGCTAACTAAATGCTAATCTCCCTCAACACATGTACGCAACCATGTGTTGACCAACATTAGCAATCAAGTCCAACTGACAATCTAGTTGACCTCTGGATTTATCAATCAAGCTCACAGGCTAATCAAACTACCAATCATATGGTATATCATTTCGAAGATAACATACTATCAATAGTAATCCTATAATTACTGATTGAAATCAAACTGACACAACCAAATCAAACTGTGAGTCTCAAATCCACTCACCTGATTCGTCTCAGTTACTTACTCAGCAGTCTTATCTCGCTGAGCCCTGGGATTATCTGAGAACATAAAATCAATCATAAATTAGTAATTTGTTTTCAACTAATGGTACTTATGTAATTAAACACATTACATAAATAATCACATCATTAATCAATTCCAACATACAACAATACTATTTATATATAGTATTTATTTAAGTTCACAAACTAAAACGATCATCAATTTTATTCATGCAAACGCGATCCAGGCAAGGGTGGTGGGATCGCGTTCACCCTTTGAAAAAGTTCTGTCACCGTTTTACACTTAGCAACGCGATCCGGGAACTAGGGCTGGATCGCGTTCATAAGAAGAAAACGTTATGGAATCAATTTTCATTAGGAAACGCGATCCGGGCAAGACTTCAGGATCGCGTTCCTACGCGTTTTAGCTCAGGTGCAGACCTGCAAACACACAGCTCAACCCAATTTCTTATATGACCATTTCAATCACATGTATCTCAGTTTTTAAGTTACTAAACACTCAAATACAACCATATACATGCACTAAAGCATCATTCAACTTCAATTCATACCAAAACTTCAAATGATCATAACCATGAAGTTAAACATGGAATTAACATCAAAACAACTTACCAATTAGAGGTTTACAAGTGATGATGATGATGTTTATACTATCACTAGATCACAGCAACTAATTCCCTTGGTTTAAATCTTGTTTTGCAAGTGGTTAAAAGGTATTTGAGGTTTTAGATTTAGGTTACCAAATAAGGAAAGTAAAGAACTTTCCTAAAAGGGAAGGTTTATAAGTCGGCCCAACTTTTTAACACCGACCCGTATCCACTTAAAACTAGTCCCCTTTTTAATCTATTGCCTGGAACCTAAAACCCATTTGCGAGAAACTTCTTTTATTGCACCGTCAACTATAGTAAATTAAAACAAACAATAATTTACTAAGCACAATAAGTCCTGAGGTTTATTTAACTAAGTTTCGCAATTTAAACATATTTATCAAATAATTTCTAATACAATTAAATACATCAATTTAAAATTAGAAATTACCGGACCAGAAGAGAGGATGTTACAGATCAGCCTAATATTTTTACCCAACCCATTTTAGGACATTACAAGGTTATACAAACAACTAGCAAGTGATAATACTTAGAAACGAGAGTTTTCGGAGTTGTGTCGGAAACTTACAAATCGCCGAAATGAAATTTCGGAAAGATAGGAAGATAGATCGTTGCGTGGTGGTCGTGAATCTCTAAAAATCTTGAAGATCCGAAGTCGTTTGATATGTTTATTTTGCGATTTGGATGGATGGAGGTGGTGATTTGTTTGAGAGAAAAGGAAAGAGGAAAAGAAGAGAGAGAGAGAGTTGAGAAAGAAATGAGGAAGAGGGAGGGGAATGGGAGGTTAAGCTCCCATTTTTCGCCCCGCGTTTCCGCTCCGTGCGGTGTTCGTTTTCTCCGTCGATCAAACGTTAAATAATTATTTTACATATTAATTGGTACGTTTTAAAATACAAATTATTACGCGATATTTTATTTAGATATTTTACTATTCAATTTATATTTGAGTTATAAAATGTAAGTTAGTTTGCGCGTTAAATATTTTAAATTGTGCAAGTTCTGTTTGTACGATACGAATTGTAATTCGAGCATTATTAAAATGATATTCTTAACATAACAGTGTTACTTAATAAAATTGGTCACCAACGTCCGTATTTTATGGAACCGAAATACATTCGATTTAAATTGCGTACGATTTAATCAAATCGCATTTCCGTATATATTCAACAATATATATAATTCGATACATTAATTAGCCTAACACAGAACTAATTACATGTATTAACGTATGATTAGGCACTAATTACTAGTCCTAATTTGGCGGGTGTTACATTCTCCCACTGTTAGAAGAATTTCGTCCCGAAATTTAGTTCGAAGTCGTGTTTGAGGTAGAATCAGTGAATAGTTGAGGATATTTGAGTCGCATTTGGTCTTCCCATTCCCAGGTGAATTCCGGACCACGCCGCGAATTCCATCTGACCTTGACGATGGGAATACGACTTTGTTTCAGTTGTTTGACCTCACGGTCCATAATTTCAGCGGGTTCCTCAACGAAGTGAAGTTTATCGTCAACACGAATTTCATCTAGTGGAATGATAAGTGTCTCATCAGATAGACACTTTTTCAAATTTGAAATATGAAAAGTGGGGTGCACGCTGCTGAGCTCGGATGGTAGCTGCAATCGATAAGCTACGGGGCCAATCCGTTCGAGGATCTCAAAAGGCCCGATGTACCTCGGATTCAACTTCCCGCGTTTGCCAAAACGGATGACGCCTTTCCAAGGAGATACTTTTAAGAGTACTCGATCCCCAACTTGGAACTCGAGCGGTTTGCGTCTCACGTCAGCGTAACTTTTCTGACGATCACGTGCGGCTTTAAGTCGGTTTTGGATTTCCACAATTTTCTCAGTGGTGGCGTGTATGAGTTCAGGACCAGTGAGTTGACTGTCTCCCACTTCAGTCCAACAGATCGGTGATCGGCACTTACGACCGTACAGTGCCTCAAAAGGTGCAGCCTTAATGCTGGCGTGATAGCTGTTATTGTACGAGAATTCGCACAACGGTAGATGTCTTTCCCAGTTTGTACCGAAATCAACTACGCAGGCGCGTAGCATATCTTCCAGTGTCTGAATGGTTCGTTCACTTTGGCCGTCGGTTTGAGGATGGTATGCGGTACTCATATCGAGACGAGTACCCAAAGCTTTTTGAAGTGACTGCCAAAAGTGAGAGGTGAAACGGGCATCCCTGTCAGAGATGATCGAGATTGGAACGCCGTGATGAGAAACGATTTCTTTGATGTAGATTTGTGCAAGGCGTTCCATTTTATCGTTTTCTTTGATTGCCAGGAAATGAGCAGATTTGGTGAGACGATCGACGATCACCCAAATGGTATTGCAACCGCTCGCCGACTTGGGTAGTTTGGTTATGTAATCCATGGCAATTTGTTCCCATTTCCATTCAGGGATTTCAGGTTGTTGGAGTAAACCAGAAGGTTTCTGATGTTCGGTTTTGACTTTCGAGCAAGTAAAACACTTGCTGACATAAGTAGCGATTTCGGCTTTCATGTTTGGCCACCAATAAAATTCCTTGATTCCGTGGTACATCTTATCGGATCCCGGGTGGATAGAATATTTAGACTTGTGAGCTTCATCCATCACCAAGTCTCGTAGGTTCCCGAAATTAGGCAACCAGATTCGGTTTGAGAAATACCTAATCCCGTTAGATTTGACTTCAAATTGTTTGTCAATACCCCGCAAGGCTTCATTTTTGATGTTTTCAGGTTTCAGGGCTTCGATCTGAGCGGTATGAATTTGAACGGTAAGGTCGTTGTGAATGGTCATACTGAGGGCTCGGACTCGAAGTGGTTTTGGTCGTTCCTTTCGACTGAGGGCGTCGGCTACAACATTAGCCTTCCCTGGATGGTACTTGATCTCGCAATCGTAATCGGTAAGCAACTCGACCCATCGACGTTGCCTCATATTGAGATCCTTCTGATCGAATATATGTTGGAGACTTTTGTGGTCGGTAAAGATTGTGTACTTAGTGCCGTAGAGATAATGTCTCCAGATTTTGAGAGCAAAAACGACAGCTCCAAGTTCGAGATCATGAGTGGTGTAGTTCTTTTCGTGAATTTTCAGCTGTCGTGAGGCATAGGCAATGACTTTGTCTCGTTGCATCAGTACGCAACCGAGACCTTGGTGAGAAGCATCGCAGTATACCACGAAGTCATCGGTGCCTTCGGGTAGTGATAGAATTGGAGCACTGCAAAGCTTTTGTTTCAGAAGTTGGAACGCTGACTCTTGTTTATCGGTCCAATCGAACCGCTTATCCTTCTGAGTCAGTATCGTGAGTGGTTGAGCTAATTTGGAGAAGTTTTCGATAAATCGCCGATAGTACCCAGCAAGACCCAAGAATTGTCGTACTTCAGTTGCAGAGGTGGGTGCTTGCCAGTCTTTGATAGCCTCAATCTTTGATGGGTCAACGTGAATTCCCTGACTGTCGATCACGTGACCAAGGAACTGAACGGTTTGTATCCAGAACTCACACTTAGAGAATTTGGTGTAAAGCTCCTCGTGTCTAAGTAGTTCAAGGATGGTTTTGAGGTGTTGCGCATGCTCTTGCTCGTTGCGCGAGTAAATGAGTATGTCATCGATAAAGACAATGACAAACTTATCGAGGTAAGGTTTGCACACCCGATTCATAAGGTCCATGAATACAGCCGGTGCGTTAGTTAGACCAAAGGGCATCATTTGGAATTCGTAGTGCCCGTAACGAGTTCTGAAAGCAGTTTTTGGAATATCGGTGTCGCGAACTCGTAACTGGTGATAACCTGATCGCAAGTCAATTTTTGAGTAGAAACTTGAACCCTGAAGTTGGTCGAATAGATCATCAATGCGAGGAAGTGGATAACGGTTCTTGACGGTCAATTTGTTCAACTCTCGATAGTCGATGCACATTCTGAATGACCCGTCCTTCTTTTTAACAAATAAGACCGGAGCTCCCCAAGGTGAAGAACTCGGTCTAATGAATCCTCTATCCAGAAGTTCCTGTAACTGGGCAGACAACTCCTGAAGTTCGGATGGGGCTAAACGGTACGGTGCGCGGGCCACCGGTGCGGCACCCGGCACGAGATCAATTGAGAACTCAACCTGTCTAGATGGAGGTAAACCAGGCAGTTCTTCTGGAAAGACTTCGGGAAAGTCTCTAACAATCGGCACATCCTCAAGTCGCTTCTCCTCCGACTTCTTCTCTGTGATGTGTGCAAGTATTGCGGGGTAACCCTTTCTCAGAAATTTTCGGGTTTTTAAGCAAGAGATGATATTGAGTCCCGTCCCACCGGTCTCCCCCTGTATGATCAAGGTTCCACCGGCAGCGAGTGGAATGCGGACGATCTTATCGTAACAAATGATTTCAGCTCGGTGTTTGGACAACCAGTCCATTCCAATGATGACGTCGAAACTTCCGATTTCAACGGGTACAAGATCGATTGAAAAGGTTTCATCAGCTAGGTTTAAAGTGCAATTAGGTATCACACTATCGGTTTCTATAAGTTCCCCATTTGCTAGCTCTACAGTGTACTTAACATCTAAGGCAACAGGAGTGATGTCAAGTAGTGGGCAAAAGTCATCAGAGATAAAGCTTCTATCAGCACCAGTATCAAATAGAACAGAAGCATGTAAGTTGTTGAGGAGGAACATACCCGAGACCACATTCGGGTCTTGACGGGCGTCCCCGGATTTGATGACGAAGGCTCTGCTTCGGGTGTTGTTGTTGTTGTTGCTGTTGCGGTTATTGTTGTTGTTGTTGTTGTTGTTATTCTTTAGCTTGGGGCACGTGTCCCTGAAGTGCCCGGGTTTCCCACACTCAAAGCAGACTTTGGGTGGTCTGGTGTTGTTGTTGGAATTGTTGTTGGCAGGAGAATTGCAGTCTTTGGTGAGATGGCATACCTCTTGCAATTGTTGCAAAAGGGACCACAGGAGCCTTCATGGTGACGGCTGCACTTGGAACAATAGGGTTTGTTCCCAGTGTAGCCCCGTGTGATGTCAGTGGTGGTGTTGTAGGCTTTGATGGTGTCGGGTTTCTTGTTTTGTTGGTTGGAGTGGTTGTTGTGGTAGTCAGACCACTTTCGCTTGTTGTTTTGGGAGGATGAAGTGGGTGGTTCAGAATCTTGGCTCATGGACATCAGATCTTGGGCCAATAGAATTGCACCGTCAATGGTGGTTTGGTTGGAAGAGGCAACATGCCCCCGAACAGGCTCATGAAGGCCAAGGATGTACTTCCTGATTTTATCAGGTTCTGTGCTAACCATGGCTGGGCGGAGGGCAGCGAGTTGCTGGAATCTGGTGGTATAACCATCGATATCACCACCCTGAACCTTTAGGTTCCAGAACTCCTCGTCCAACTTTTGAAGTTTGGCGATTGAGCAGTATTTGGCAGTGAGTTTTGCTTTCAAGTCCTCCCAAGAGAGTTGGTAGGCAATGTCAGCACCCACTGATTGGGTATATGAGTTCCACCAAGAGTGGGCATCATCTTCGAGAGAGCAGGTGGCGAAGTTTACTTTGTCGTTCTCCGCGCATTTGCTGACACGGAAAACAGTTTCCATCTTTTCGAACCATCTGATCAGTCCGATGGCTCCTTCAGAACCCTTGAAGCTTGAGGGTTTACAGCTCTGAAAGTCCTTGTAAGAACAAGGTTTAGCAGCAGGGGTTTCAGCGGCATCGCTGTTTCTGGTGGAGCTTTGTGGGGTATTCCGAGCCAAGGCTTCAGTAACAGCCTGGGTTATAAGCGATGTAAGCTGAGCGTCGGTGTATGGTCTTGACTTTGGCGGCATGATTCTTCAATAAAAGAAATGAAGATACATGAGATTTTGTAAGAAAAAAAAATTATATTTGTCTCAGATGTACATGTATAAAGGCGGTAATACATAACATCAATATGCAAAAGAATTATGGCAATTGGTATAAGTTGAAACAACAAGGAACATTTGATAGATAATACGAGTTCAAAGGTTACATCCTACGGATGTATTACAAAAGACTACACTAGTCTTAACGTAGATTAATTTGTTCCATCATAGTGACAAGACGGTCCACAGTGTTTGCAAGTCTGCTAGCTTGACGGGCGTTATCTTCTGCTAGTGCCAGTCGTTGTGTTAGTCCACGGGCATACTCTTCTGCTTCATGTGAACGCTGTTCACATTCTTCCATCCTTTGACGTAGAAGGGCATTTTCCATGCTTATTTCTATTACTTGGTTGCGAAGGACATCCATGTTGTTGTTTGTGGTTTCAAGGTCGTCGGAGACTTGTTCGATGCGTTCAAGGGATGTAAGTCTCCAGTTTTCGTTCGTTTCCTGCAGCACGACATCCATGGTGCGAAGTCGCTGCTCGTGTTGGTTCACCCTAGCGGCTAAGGCCGGCAAGGTGAAGTGAGTGGGGTACGGGCCAGCTCGAGGCAACCTGGCGTTCCTCCTAGCTACCCTTGGGTTCTGCGACCCGGATTGAGAGCGAGTTGAATTTGATGGTGTGTTTGCCATTTCTGAGACAAAGCGTTAGTAAGATTGAGGCCTATATTCATATAATCCCTATATAATATAGCCTATTGAGTGTCTAGCATAAACATGTTTAAGTCTCGGTTCTCTCGAGGTCAGAGTCTTCTATTGTACCCTGTTCGGCCATAACTACTTTCAGATCTTACATCATCTTTGCTTAATTGTACATAGTTGATCAGGCTATGTTAAATTAAACTCGTATGATGTAATCACCGAACCAGTTATACCAAATAAGGAATACCGCCTAATGGTCATAGTCTAGGCTCACTAAATGCAACCTAGTTCACTATAACCTTAGGCTCTGATACCAATCTGTAACACCCCCAAATTTGATGATTTGCGGAAGCTTGATTTGGGTGTTACTAATCAATAACAAAGCACAAAGATATATAGTAAACGACTCTATATGCGTCGTTTAACAAAATATATTGATAATAGAAATGTTTACAACATTTAAAGCTTTACATAGTTCGAGTTTAATTAAAATGAGATTTCAGTACATAAGTACTTGTACAAAAATATACTAATGCAAGAAAATCTCAATCGTCTGTATGCTGACTCGAGCTAAAGTCCTGAAGCAGAAACATCCTACTGCTTGGTACCTGCGATATATGCTAAAAGGTCAGCTAAAAGCTGGTGAGCTCACAGGTTTGAAATCAGTTAATATAGTATGAACCGCAAGATTTAAATAATGAATTGCATCCAGCAATTAAATAATGAATTGCATCCAGCAATTAAATGATAGTCATCGTGTATACAGCCATGAGCACATAGTTGAGCTTAACTCGAGGGCCGGGTCCCCTATAGAGAATTCCGGGCGAGGTGCCTCCACGAATGCCTAATCAACATTCGTCTTCCCAAATATTAGTACGTCCGTTTACCCGGTTAGTGCTTGCTAACCCGGACGAGGTGGGTCAATCCTATATGGTACCATATACTAATATTCACGCTACAACGTATTAACAACTATGCTGACGGAGGACTTTAAAATGATTAGTTTCGAAAAACTCATGTAGTATATGAAAAGTTGGTACTTGCGTTCACATGTTAAAAGTTGAGCAATATATCACACCCCTGAGTAAAACAGTAAAAGAGGGGCTATGAGACTCACCTGAGTCTGAAAGCGTTTAAACAAACGTAAGTTGATTAGCCGAGTATGAAGTCCAAAGACTTGTAACCTGAGGGTGTCCACGACACGCGATGGTTATAATCATGATTGGGTATCTCAAAAGATCACCCTTGTAGTTGTTCATTCAACTATAATGTCCAAATCTCCACTATTTGGTTGATACGTTTAAGTGTTTGAAAAGTGTACGGCCCGTTGGTGACGGATTTGTAATAATAATCTCAATTATTATTATTTTGATTTCGTGGCGTTTTACTTGAAAAATGTGTTTTGATTGTGTTTTAGAAGCCGTTACGGAATCTAAGTACGGGGGTCCGGGGGCAGCGCCCCTGGTAGCGGGGTCCAAGGGGCAGAGCCCCTGGCTGGGGTCGAGCTGCCAGGTCAGCTTGGAAAATTTTTATTTCTACTATATTGCTTTGACGAAAAACGCATCTGGATCCGAATTTGGGTAAAATCAGGTGTTAAAATTTTAGGTCTCGACACTTAGTAAAAATCTGAGTTTTCTGGTTTGTGCGACGTTGGGTGCGACGTTGGGTGCGACGTGAGTGCTTGCGTCGCATTTTGCGACGTTCGCAATTCAATGCGACGTAGGGTTCTGCGTCGCTAATGCGACGTTGGTTAAGCTGGCGACGTTAAGGTCTGCGTCGCTATGTGCGACATTCGCAAGTCAATGCGACGTAATAGGCTGCGTCGCTATATGCGACGTCGAGGATTCGTGCGACGTAAGTCGCTGCGTCGCATTTGCTCCAGGCCAAATGCGACGTACGGGATCTGATCGGAGTTTCAACTTCAAAAACGCATTTTCCGGCCATCGATCAGCCTAATATTTTTACCCAACCCATTTTAGGACATTACAAGGTTATACAAACAACTAGCAAGTGATAATACTTAGAAACGAGAGTTTTCGGAGTTGTGTCGGAAACTTACAAATCGCCGAAATGAAATTTCGGAAAGATAGGAAGATAGATCGTTGCGTGGTGGTCGTGAATCTCTAAAAATCTTGAAGATCCGAAGTCGTTTGATATGTTTATTTTGCGATTTGGATGGATGGAGGTGGTGATTTGTTTGAGAGAAAAGGAAAGAGGAAAAGAAGAGAGAGAGGGAGTTGAGAAAGAAATGAGGAAGAGGGAGGGGAATGGGAGGTTAAGCTCCCATTTTTCGCCCCGCGTTTCCGCTCCGTGCGGTGTTCGTTTTCTCCGTCGATCAAACGTTAAATAATTATTTTACATATTAATTGGTACGTTTTAAAATACAAATTATTACGCGATATTTTATTTAGATATTTTACTAATCAATTTATATTTGAGTTATAAAATGTAAGTTAGTTTGCGCGTTAAATATTTTAAATTGTGCAAGTTCTGTTTGTACGATACGAATTGTAATTCGAGCATTATTAAAATGATATTCTTAACATAACAGTGTTACTTAATAAAATTGGTCACCAACGTCCGTATTTTATGGAACCGAAATACATTCGATTTAAATTGCGTACGATTTAATCAAATCGCATTTCCGTATATATTCAACAATATATATAATTCGATACATTAATTAGCCTAACACAGAACTAATTACATGTATTAACGTATGATTAGGCACTAATTACTAATCCTAATTTGGCGGGTGTTACAATATTCCAACTTGAAAGGCGGGACTAAGAGAGAAGGTAAGAATATGATTCTTTTCGATAAAGTTTCTGGGCTGAAGGTTGTCATCCTTAATTTATCTTGTGGACAACCGAATGATGTGAACAAACATTATATGATGTATTTAGAGCAAAAATACCTTATTCATTGTAAAATAATGTCAATATGTGTGCCTGGAATTCGGCACGTATGGGAGGACTGCCTGGAAGACATATGATAAACAAGCCTAAAGGAGATCAAGAAGAGTTCAATGTTGAACACCAGTTAGTTGTTCATCCCGGTAAAACATCTGCAAAACAAAAGAAATTTTACCTTACTTTGGAAATAAGTAAAGCAGCGTATAAACAAGTTCATCAACAGTTTACCGCTCGAATTTCAACAAAAGAATGGCTCAATTACAGTTAGGGAAAGTCACCTAGGCTGGTACATATATGAGAATCCAACTGGCCGGTATAAACTCTGCCCGAAATATTATTATTCGAAAATAGATGTCAATCGAAAGGTTAATTTTTTAGCTAGGGAATGAAAAGATGCAAGTAAAGTGTATCGAAAATTCTTGAAAGTAGCATTCGATGGCAAAAGTAGATGGACTTTTGAGGAAGTCATGTTGAAAGATAGAGTTAGAAATATTTGAACTTTAAAGATAAGCCACACATGGTTAAGTCAAGAAATGTACACATTGAAGGCAGAGGAAAAGGACCAGTTTCATGAACATATGATGATTTAAAAAGGCAGGAAAGCCAACCTACGAAGGCTCCAGGCAGTGCTAGGGTGGAGTTACTCAAAGTCTATCAAGGAAGTGAAAATTCCAAGTGAAAAATTTACACCACCCATCCGATCTTTATCCAAGGCAAAAGAAAAGTCACTAATACCTTTAAAATATTGAAGGATCGTGTCAACGAAAAATATCCGTTGTGGATAGAGGAAGAAGAGAAGGATTTTCAACATATGACAAATCTCCTACAAGAGCGACCCACTCTCAAAGCGACTATCCCGGGAGAAACATTATTTATGTAACTTTTAATAGTTACCCAGTCGATTGATGCAATACACTTGGTCAGAAGAAAGAAACTTCAAATCCCCGTGTATTCTATTTGCAAAACACCTCATGACCATAAGGAAAGTTACCCCACTAAGAAAAAGTTAATATTAGTACATTCGACCAGGTGTTTGAGAAGATACTTCCAAAAACACCATGTGATGGTAATAATGGATCAATCTCTGCGACACGTGTTGGCTAATCTAGAAAGGTTTGGAAGCTTAGCTAAATTGGAAATGGACCTTAGAGAGCATGACATAACCTTCCAGCCCCGCATATCAATACACGGAACTTTCATAACCAAGATGGCAGTCAAAGGTATCACTATGAAGTTGAAAGCAGAAGGAAAAATTGTGGAAGAATACTTAGAGAAAAAACTTTGGTCTTTGTACACAAATGGTCTATCTAGCTCGGAGAGAGCCGGTTCAGGGTGGATACTAACTAACCCGGAGAAAATAGAGTTTGAATGTGCCTTGAGGTTTGAATCTCCAACCTATGATGATGAAGCCAAGTTTGAAACCTCTTGGCAGGAATATTGCCACCCAGGTGAAGGTGAAAGTATTAATTAAGAGTTCAATTGAAAGTGGTGTGGAAATTATGAACTTGGAAGAAGAAATGGATACATGGACGAAGCCAACAATTGAATATCTCTATCATGGTACCCTTCCAAGCAATAATTAAGGGGCTCAATAGATACAGGCTAAGGCACCAGATTACACGTTTCTTGAAAACGTACTGTATTGGAGATCATATTTCCAGTCATGGCTTAGGTGTGTAGGGCCTTCAGATGCAGAGAGAGTAATACATGAGCTTCCCAAAGGTTTATGTGGGTTGCACTCCGACCAGAAAACTGTGATAGAAAAAGTCAAGAATTTGGGATACTTCTAGCCAGCTATAGAGTAGTAAATCCTGCAAAGTCCACGCTTTGGTGTAAAAACAACGAAAGTATGAATTGATCCCGGTAACTTCTACCCGGTCCTTTCTCAAGTGGAGAATTGATAGTCGGCCCACCTTGTGAAGCTTTGGCAGTGTGAAGTTTCTCCTGGAAGTATCAGACTACTTTACTATGTGTGTCGTAGTGGAACCTCTAGCCACAACCAAAGTCCCGAAAGTCATTGTGAGAAATAATGGCAAACTTTGTTGCGGACAACCCATTCAGAATTTGGTGTGAAGGTCCTAGGATTCAAAATTCATGCACCTCAGCGTACCACCCACAAGATCATGGGTAGGTGGAAATTACAAATAGAGATGCGGTCAGAGGAATTAGAGCACGACAGTGAAAATGTCAGAAAGGATGGGTAGACGAATTGCCAAACGTATTATGGGCTCTTAGGACTACAACCGAAAGAAGTAACTGTGAAACTCTATTTAGTCTCGCATATGGGATTGAAACACTTTTCCCATCAGAGATAAGCACACCCTCATATCGATACCTCCATGCAGATAAAAAAGATAAGGAGACGCGTCTAATGGAAAACATAGATCTCTTATAAAAATACGGGAAATAGCCGCCATAAAAAAAAGCTGGATACAAAAAACAGCAAAAGAAATACTACAACCAGAGGGTAAGAGGTATTTCCTTCAAGGTAGGAAAACATGTGCTAATGAAAAATGAAGCTAGATGGGCAGAATCCCAAGGAAAACTTGGGTATACATGGAAAGGTCCTTAATTACCAAGTGACAAAGGCCTGTAGAAGTAGCTCTTACAAGCTTTAAACCATGCATGGAAAGCTCTTCAAACTCATATGGTACGCATCTTACTTGAAAAGATTCTACGTGTAAACTTTTTGCAAATTATCTCATGGCGACTAGCACGTGTTTTGCTACGTACACAAAATAGGGTTATTAAACTTTGATGAGATAGAAAATTGTGTTAGCAAAAAATTATATCTGTATATAAGCTACCTAAGATCATGAGTTAACCTTAGAAACTCTGGCCCGTGTTTGGTCAGAGGGTCGATAAAGTTCGGGGCAACCACACTTAAGGAACCCCAAGCACTGTAAGTGGGGTAGCAACCCATGACAGGGATTGAAATGTAGTTCAATCAAAAATACGCCACACTTTAGGTGTATAAATCCGGATAAGGGTATCAATTCCACACTTCGGGAAAATGATCCCCTGGGAAACTGTTTTTCCAAAGAAATGTTTTCTTACAAAACTCACGTGTAAGCCGTGACATGATATAAAAGTAAACACTTATTACTTCTAAGCAGAAATTTAACTGCATGGTTGGAAATCCACACATTCATATGAAGAATGTCAAAATATGATGACCAGATTGTGAAAGCATAGGATATAAGGATAAAAGGGATAAAGACATCCAACCACACCAGTTTTATTCAGAGTATCACATCCAAAGCAAGCATCAAAATATGAGAGAGTAAAGGAGATTACCCAATAGATAGCTTACATAATCATGAGCAAAATAACCAAGTTTTTCATCAAAAACAACAATTCAAGATGGAGGGTTTTCCGAGCTACGATCTGGCTCAACCCGGAGGGTTTCTCTATTAGATGATGAGAAGCATTGATAAGCTTCTGGAGGAAACGAAATGGGTATTGTTCATAACCGCAACAGTAACATCATAATTTTCCTTGCCTCGAGGTTTGTACAATGAATTATCTTCCAAGCTCACATTTTCACAAGGTGCCTAGAGTAAAAAACAAAAAATAAAAAGTTCCAACATATTCTGGCCAGTTGTATCTTCAGAATGCATTAAGGCATTAGCCACCAGCCTCCAGAAATTCTTGCTATTTGAAAGCTCAGCATTATAGTACATTAAAGATTTCTTAAGAAAGAACAGTATTCTCATCGGCAACCTTCAACTTGTAATTAGAAATTATCAACATATGTTCAAGATAAGCTTTCTTCTCAGTAGACCCAAGTTGATTTTTCTCCATCGGAAATTGTTCCGTAGAGTCGGAAGAATTGATATCTAAAAGCTTTTAGTGCGAAAGATAGGAATTACTCATAATCTTCTAGGTTGATGAAAAATAAGCTCCAGCTAAATGCCTTCATTTTCATGTTCCATTTTCTCATGGAAGAGGGAGATACTCTTTGTTATCCCCCAAGATGCTTCCATCTCCCGCATGCCTAGAGAAAGTTGCTTCCAACATGAATCGATTCAAGTATCAATAATCAGATTACTAGCCAGAGCATGCCAGGAGGTCCAGGTATGCCTAGAAGTTTTCAAGTACCCTCTAATAATGCTTGGATGACATAACCTAACTTCCTTTTATCAAGAATCATCCCGGACCAAATCCTACCACCTATACAAAACCAACACGTTATCAACATGATAACAAATCCACTACCCACATGGAATTCCTCTTTGATGCCACTCACCCAAAAAACATTACAGCTAGAGCAGTAATGACAAACGCCCAAGTCGTAACAGAACAAAATAAACCTCAGGGAACACAAGGTCACTTCTATCCATTAGGGTATTATGCCCAGATAGGAAGCCAAGTTCCTGAAAGTTTCATAAAGCCAGGGTCATGTAACCCTAGCCAGGAGGAGATTCTGTGTACTCACCCCAATATAGGGGGTAGATTAATTTTACGCATGGAGGGTATAACCTGACATACCCACGAATGGGAGGAGAATATTATGAAAATCCTCGATCTCCCCAATTATAACACCCCTCATTTCAGAATCAATTTAAACATTTATATCTCGGAAGCGTAAGTCCAAACACATTAATAAATTACATTAAATAAAATACCTATATAAAGTCCGATTGTTTCAAATCATATACAGACAGGTTATATCTTTATAAATCAAAATACTATAGTTGGGTGTTATATAATTCCCAAAGACACGTTGATTTAATCAAATCAATATCAGAGTATACGCCCGGTTGTCAAACATTCCATCCAGTCAACAACTTCTTGCTCAGCCCATTATCTAATCATAACCTGCAAGAAGTATTAATGTGGGGGATTAGCTCAAGGCTAAGTGAGTAGACCTGAAATCAACAGTCTAACTTAGCAATAACAAATCTTACAACAAGATAATCGTCAATACATAATATCAATGAGATAACATCTCAATAACACAACATATCAATGAGGATCGGTGGCTCTTGAGAAACCATAATACTCGGGTGGCTCTCCAAGAACACTTACCGTCAATCTGTAAGGCCAATACAGAATAGACCGATAACTTGGTACTAATTTCATACGACCTAATTTCCCATTAACGATAAGTACAAGGAAATTCCTGTCGTCTTATAAAAGTAACCAAGCCCAGCTTCTATGCTGACCTCAATAATCAATGCACAGAGGCAATATATATCACGTGATCACATATTCATATACTCATCATAGCAACATATTAGACTAAACAGTCTATCAACAGTATTATTACTATTAAACCATAATCATCATGGCAAAACTAAAACAGTAACAATACGTTTACCCATTGTAACCGAACCTGTTACAACTAAATCACACTGAGGGTTACAGATCCACTCACCGATACCTCAGTCGTCCACTCAGAAGTCTAATATTACTGAGTCTTCTCCGTATCTGAGAATTCAAATAAATAACGAGTTAATACTTATTTCAAAATCGTATGACATCTTTTGATATATATTTGTATCAAATAATAAATAATAATCATAATTACTAAAACAACCATCATACATGCTTTAATAGTATTAAGCACTTTATTTATTTCTATTCTTTTCATAATTGTACAATATTTTTCAATACATAGTATTAAGTAATAACATAACCCATATTACAATTTACAATCGTAACTTCTCAGTAGAATCCTACTATCATTAATGCTAAACTACTCTTCAATCTATTTGTGGTTCATATATATAATTTATCTCAACTCATGATCACACAATGTGTTTTAAATCAAACATCTCAATATACCACAACTACACAATAATTGATAATCAAATGGTAATTAACATTTATACCACCATACCATTCTATTTCATGATATTTAACTTATGACCAAGATGAAACTTTAAGCTAATAACTATAATCAAGTTATCATCATACTAGTGTAATATTTATAAATTCATTAAACTAAGTTATAATCATTTTCCTAATTTCCCCTTGTTATCCTATAATATCATATTTAAGTTAAATGCACAAACAAGTGATAAGCTGTAAGTCTGGTTTGCTGTTTCTGCACAAGGACCCGACGGCTTGGGGTGGTGACCCGCCGGGTCCTTACTAACCAAAGAAGCGGCCGGTTTGTTGCTAAGAACAGCCGGGTTTCAACCCATTCCAGCTACCTGCGAATCCGTTTACAAGCTGTACCAAATTTCAAATCCTCAAAACTTTAAACCCAGCTACTAAATCGACTCTACAATTTTCTAATGCCTAATAATCATCAATAAACTTCACATAACATTCAAGTAATAACATATAACACTTTCAAACATCTAATTTCGTATATAGATCAATAACCCATTTAACTATATCAATTAAATTTCAAGAATTAATCAATAAATCAAAAGAATCAAACTTACACTTGAATGAAGAAGTAATAAAGATGGTGATGACGGGGAGTTGCTGTTGAATAAAGAAAACCACAATAACAAGTCTCTTATTGCTTTTCTTTTCTTTGAATATTACTGTGTGTTTTTAGTTTTGGTCAAATGAGAAAATAAAACAAAATGGGGAAAGTGAGAAATGGAGAAAGTTAGGTCGGCTATCTCTACCGACCCAATGTACTTTTTATTCATTATTATTCCCGTTCTCAATCTATTGTCTGGAACCTAAAACCATTCGCGATACAAGTTATTTTATTTTTCTTATAACTATATTAATTTAAAACAATTAATAATTTATCTGTCACAATTAATTATTTGACTATTTTTCCAATTATTTTCAAACAACAAAATGAAACTATTTTCTGACACATTAAATAATATTTAAAGCCAGAAAATATTAAAATACTACTAGACCCAAAAAGTGGGTGTTACACCAATCAACCTTCATCAGAAGAAAACGATCTTCGCTAGTGCCTTGGATTGAGCATTATGGAATGCTAGATGGTTTAGAGCTGCCTTCAAACATCAAAGAATATTGGGGTTCATCCATGGGCTCAGAAATTAAGGGTATTGAGAATAATAGGCAGGGACCTTTTCCAGATACTTCTATTTAATCTTGGAAAGAAAAAAAAAATCTTCTCTTCAGCTAGTTAGAAATTTTACTCTAGCACGGTAATCTTCTTCTCAACATTAATACCTCTTTTCTTTGTACTAACCAGTTTAGAGTTATCGTCCAAGAACAACTTGTCTCTCTTATCAATTACAACTACATTAGAAAGGTAAAAATTATTTTCTTTTTAACCTCCTCCAAGAAACCTCAAAGGCCCATCAAATATTTTCTCCAGCCGTCAGTCAACTTAAAAACCTTCTGACCAGAAGGATCATGCCCAACTTGCCGAATATGTTCAAGCATGAAGTTATTGACTAGCACATATACCTCCCATCTCATATCTGAATTTTCATGGATCCCAAAGTACTTAAACCTCCAACCAAATCCTCACGTTGTCTTGGATGGCATCGAATGTTAAAACCAAATAAGGACCATAGATACTCCTTAAGCCAACAATCTTAAACTCCATACATCATCACCGTCAACAAAATCAATGATGACCTAACTATAATAATTCAATTGTTATATATACGATATCCATACCCGAAGTAACCTCATGCTTACACCATGGCAAGGAAGATATCAACATTTCCTTCTCAAACCTTAGAAGCAACACCGATCCCCATAGTTTTAACCAGGTATAACTACCAGCGACATTTGGCGTCCACATTAGTTATTGCACATAAAGATATAAAGGCGTCAAAGGAAGACGTAGATGCGACACCAAAAACACCTCAGTACACATTAGGAAAATCTTGGTGGAGAATTCTTATCGAGGTATCTAAATGAAGAAAGTTAGGATCAAGTTTTCTAAGTTTATCATACCAAGGCGCCAATAATCATCTAAATCCTCTCCTTCCGTCAAAGCAAGGAGTATAGACGCAACTCAATGTAAAGATTTTCATCATAATTTCTTAATGGAGCGCTAGAATTGTTGAATGGTGCAAAGATGTCATAACTTATCCAACTAGAGGTAATCCGAAGAGTCTGCCTATAGGAAATAAAGCATCTGCCTTGAGTCTAGTAACATCTAGCATGCTGCTATCTCTCACTAGACTAAGGGGACTTAATGGTGTAACCACCTTCTACTCCAGCCAGTATGTCTGTGCTTGGAGATATTCTTTCTCTACGTGACTAAATAACATTTTACCTCCAGGCCGGAGGAAAATTATTTATAAGTCTTGTGGCGTAAAACACGTGTTAAGTAACACGTGTTACCATATGGGAATTCGCCATCAAACTATCTAATAAAATCAATCTTCGCCTGGAGGTTCGCACGGCATACTTACGGGTGCAGCAGAGTTGAAGTGGGGACCAATGAAAGGTTACTTGGACACACGTGATTGGTCCAAAAGGAATAATTCTGAATGCCATCATATGATTGGTCCAAATGAACTTGTTGCCCAAGAAAAATATCACTATAAAAGGAGCTCATTCCTCATTTGCAAAGGTAGGTTCATCTTCTTCATACATACCATAATTTCTCTCAAATATTCATATCAACCCTAATCTTTATCAAATATTCATACTTTCCGATCGAGTGACTGATTCTCACGCCGGAGGTGAATTACGGGGACCATCCCCGTCTTTCACCTAACGCTAGATTTCCATTTGTGTTGCAGAGTTGCGTGCCCGGAGGTTTTCGACTGCAGAGTTACGCGCGTGGAGGTTTTCGGCTAAAGCTATGGATTTTTAAGCTTGTGCGGGCTGACCGTACAAACAACATGTGTCTAGACATTCCGTAACAATTTTATTATGGAGCATAAATTTAAGACCGACTGTATGTTAAATAACAGTTTAAAGTATGTTACATGAGTTCTATGGAATAAAATGTATCTACATATTAAAATATGTTTAGAATCTTGGTTGATATGGTTTACGTAAGGTATTAAGGATGACATTATATATAACCCGCTAAGAAAGGGATCAAAGGAGCAGGATGGTTTTGGAGGGCATGAGGAGAAGCCTCATCCCAACCATTTATTTATGATCTAACGGTTGATATCATCACATGCCATTCAGGGATTTATTTTGCAAACTCATTTGGGTGGAAGGACATAAACGCAATTATCATGAATTGAGGTGAAAGGGGTAAAACTTGGGCAGCTTATGATCACTGCATTCCTAATTCACCAAAAACACACACAACACCCATACACACCATCTTTCTACACACACACACACACACACACACACACACACACACACTCTCTCTCTCTCTCTCTCTCTCTCTCTCTCTCTCTCACACACACACACAAACCGCTCACCACTACCACCTTCAACCGTCACCGTCATTCACCGCCACCACCAACTTCACTGCCACTGTTCACGTTCACCGTCGCCATCATTCACCGCCACCACCACCTTCGCCATCACCCTTCATGTTCACCGCCACCTTAACCATCACCGTCATACTTCACCACCACCACCACGTTCACCTTCACCTTCATTGTCGCCGTCCATATTCACCATCACCTTCACCGTTTACCTTCATTGTCGCCGTTCATCGCCATCTTCACCGTCACCGTTTTCCACTACTTTTACCGTCACCGTTCACCACTACCTTCACCATCTAGATCTGAATATGTAGATGTAGATCTACTTTTTCAGATCTAGATCTAAAAAAGTAGATCTGGAAAAAAGTCACCGCATTTTATGTTCAAGCTACTGCATTTTACGTTTCAATGACTTTTAAGATCTATTTTCTATATATGAAAACATTCACTGCATTTTACATTTAATCTGCTGCATTTTACATTTTATCGCATTTTACATTTTTTTAGATCTAGATCTGAAAAATAGATTTGGAAAAAAATCACTGCATTTTACATTTCAGTGACTTTTAAGATCTACTTTCTAGATTTGAAAACATTCACTGCATTTTACAATTAATCCGCTGCATTTTACATTTTATCTACCGCCTTTTATATTGTGTGTACTTTTATGCATTATTTTTACTTTGTTTACTGCATTTTATATCTTTTCACTGCATATTACGTTTTTTCATCTTTTTTGTTCATTTTATGTTGTTTACTGCATTTTATATTTTTCACTGCATTTTAATTTTTGTATGGAACCTTGCAGATTATCAGGTTTTTTGAATAAATTATTTTTTTGAAATTTTTGGGCACATTTTCGGGCAGGTCCCCAAAACTTTTGAAATTGCAAAATAGTCCTTGGACGACCTGACAGGTGGGTACGCGTCTGACACGCGTCAGTCTTTGATTGGTCAAAAAGTGCGACACCCATCAACTTACGGTTATAATTAGCACCTAATCATTGTGTAATTACGTATATTTAGTTTATATTAGGCTAAATATGTGCGGTAAATTTGTATATATATATATATATATATATATACATATATATATACATATATATACATATATATATATATATATACATATATATATATATATATATATACATATATATATATATATATATATATATATATATATATATATATATATATATATATATATATATATATATATATATATATATGTATATATAGGTATATATGTATATATATGTATATATAGGTATATATGTATATATAGGTATATATAGGTATATATATATATATATATATATATATATATATATATATATATATATATATATATATGATGATCCCAGTATGAGATCTTAGTATGTATTACTTTGATTGATTATTAATAAGCTTGCGGAATAGTTTATTAATAACTTGAAGAACAAACTTGTATATAACAGAATATCTAACCAAAAGCTTCAATATTATTAACAATAATACGAACACACAATTGTGTTAGGGTTTACAACCTTGAAGCTAATAACTAGAATGACTCGTATCTTCTAGGGTTTTACAGGATCTCTATTTATAACATATAGAGTCCTTTACAGAATCAAACATATTAGGAATCCTCATCTACTCCTAATATAACTCTAACCAACTTTATCTAACCAACAGTGGTTATCTATATAACTAACAGGGGTAGTACTCGTATATTACTAACAGAGGTTGAGTACTTAATACAAAATACAAATTACACGTTCAACAGTGGCACTGTTAGACTAAAACTAATTGACAGTGGCACTGTCAACACAAAAACTCTAACAGTGGTGAACTTCTTCTAACATCGGTAATCATACTTGTATTCTGAGCAGATCTGACAGTGTCTCAGGTCTCAACAATCTCCCCCTAAACTTGATCATTCTCAGCAATGAATCAAGTTTCTTCATCTTTCTTTTCATCTTTCTGAGTTTGATTCTGTTTTCTTCTTCTCTCCTCCTCTTTCATTCTTTCCAACTCCATTTTTTTATGGAACTGATTGAGCACCATATATAAAGCATTAAATGCTCCTTCTGAAATCACTGTAGTTCTCAGTTGAGATGCAAGCACATTTCTTAGAGTCTGAGTTCCTAGAACATATCTTCTTTCATCAAGCATGTAGATTGACATTCCACTTCTGAATAGAATCATATGAACTCCAGCTCTAACAAAATGCCTCCATGTATTCACATCATCAATACAATTTAAGAACAAATTGATGAATGACTCAGGCTCAAACAGCATATTCAGACATCTTCCCAATTCTCTTTCCATAATCACCAGTGAAGCCTGCCTATCTCCTTGACTGTTTAGCTCAAACATATCTAGAATGTCTAATCTATTCACATTCTTAAGCACATCAGCAACAGATGACAAACATTGCTCATTCCCATTCTCTCTAACAATCTTAATCTGTTCTTTATCACCATCAGCAACTTTTGATTTTATTCCTTTCCATTCAATGATCTTTGATGATCTATCATGATTGATGTGAATATTTTCTTTATAATCCTTCACTTATTTGATATATTTCTTCAACTCTTCTGCATCTCTTTCTAAATCAGGAACTACACTATCAGAAGCAAGAACTCCATTCCACCTTATCTTTAAATTTTGATCAGAAAGCCTTTTGATTTCTCTTTCTTTGGCTTCTACTTCCTCTTGTTCTTTCTTTTCAATTCTCTCTTGTTCTTCTTTTCTCACCTGCTCAGCAATTCTCTTTCTATCATCATCCAATTTTTTCTTAATGAATTTGTCTTTCTGAATCCTTTTCTCAAAATCTTCCTTCTCCTCATTCTGATATTTTTCATATGCTCTTTCCAGTTTCTGTACATCCCATCCTTCAAGCACACTTCTTGGTGCATATCTATCACCAAGAATTCTAAGCAAATCCTTTTTCCTTTGAGCAGCAGTTGGTGGTTTGTTTCTTTTCTTCTCAAGCTCAGCTTGTCTTTTCAATTTTTCCTTTTCTTCAGCAGCTTGTTTGAGCTTTACAAACCCTGGATCCAAACTATCATTACCAACCTTTTTCTTGATCATGTCATGGACCTTTTGAGCAGACAACCCTTGACCTTTTGCAGCCATATCATTCAGCATCTGTGCAGCCTTTTGTGATAAGGTTACCATACTCAGGTCTTCCAGTATAACATCAACATCAGGTCCTTCCTTTCTCTTAGACTCAACTACCATTCTTAACATTCTCTCATCATGCTCCTCTTGAACTCTCCTGGCCTCATCTAAATTAATTGGAGGCTCTACAACCTTCTTAATCTTTCTTTCTTCTTTCAATTTTCCCTTACCTTTGTCTTTTGAATCAATCTTTGGAAAATCAGACTTAGGTTTGGGTGTTTGTGTAGGCTCTCTCAGAGTAATAGGCACTTCTAGAGCCCTGGCAGTGGTCGTTGCTGTAGCAGTAGTGTAAACTGGAGTAACAGTAGGTGTGACAACAGTTGTGGAAATAGATGAAGTGTTAACAGAGGTTGATATAACAGTGGTTGACTTTGTGATAACAGGGGTAGGAATTGTACTAAAAGGGGTTGCTGTTGAAGTACCAACAGTGGTAGATACCTCAACAGGGGTAGATACCAAACTACTAGCAGAGGTAGAAACACTACTAGCAGTGGTCAAAGATTGAGTTTCAACAGGGGTTTGTACCTTAGCAGAGGTAGACTTTCTCTTTGGAATTGATTTCTTTCTATTATAAATCTTGACTCTTTCTTCCTCTTTTGCTTCAGGTTTTGCCTCTATAAACTCCCCCTCAACCTCTACATCACCACCTTCCATATCCTCTGTTTCAACAGATTTATCATCCTCATTATCACTCTTTTCTTCATACACCAACCTATCACTAAAACTTACTCTTTTGCTCATATCCAGATTTGCTCCCATAATATCCCAGATATACAGATTAGCCACAGCCTTAAAAGGTAATCCTTTGTTTAATGGAAAAACATTCAAAGCTGGACCACTTTGTGTAGTATCATCTGCAACATTTTCACTTGTTTGAACACTTTCTCCCACATACACCACCATTCTCCTATCATTCTCAGTATCCATCATCTGTTCATCCATGTCTTCATTAATCACATAATATGAGACATTCAATTCATCTTCAACACCTCTATCACTTATCTCATTAAACTCAGGTATATCCATAAAGCTAAAATCACCTGCACCTTCAGTATTACCATCATTGTTATCATCTTGACCATCTGAATCATCACCATTATTCTTCTTATCTTCAGGCATATCATTCTGCTCATGATCATCGTCTTTATTCTCCCCCTTGCCTGAAGATTCCCTAGCAGGCAACAAAACTTTATCAACTGCATCTTCAACAACTGCCAACCTGTTTTGTAAATCAATAATTTCCTCCCTCTGCTTCTTTATCAATTCACTCTGGGCAGCCAACATAACCTGTTGCTCCCTTCTCAAAGCTCTTTCCTTTTCAAATTTAGTCCAAATCAGCTTGACATCATGTACCAAATCATCAATAGTCAATTCCCTAGTTTCATTACTAGCCTCATCAACATTGGAGTGTGACCTCCTAGATGAATCATCGACTACATCTGCCACTGCAGATGTCCCTTTGTTATTGGTACTGGGACCTACATTTGAATCATCACCCATAGGTTCATCAAATATAGTTGCCTCTGATTGGGTCTTATTGATGTTACCACTATCCTGCCCTGCCAGTGGGCTAGAAACAGTAGTGGCAGCCCTTCCAGAATGAACATTTTCATCAAGTATGTTCACCTGTTGTGGTGGATCATTTGACTGAGACTGTGGAGAAACAGGAATCTCCACAGCCTGTTTAGCCTTCTTGGATTTCTTGGCTTTACTTTGGGTAGGCTGTTAGTTCCCTTGTTTTCTTTTGGTGCCACCTCCTGATGTGTGTTCAGAACCAACTTGTGTTGTTGGCCTGTCATCATTTGGTCCAGCTGGTGTTGGTAATACACCACCAGTGGCAGAAGGAGCAACTAACATTGTAGAAAATAATGCAGTTTCCTTCTTGGAAAAAGTATTCTGATACTGGTTCATGGCTCTAATAGTCCTCAAAGATAGAGTAGAACTAACTATTACACTATCCTCTGCTGGCAAATTTGACAATTGAGTATTCAATAAAAGCTGAACAAATCTAGGGTACATAATGAATGTATCACCTTTTACATTCCTAATCATATTATCTAAGATAAACCTAGACATATTAAATTTAATACCCTGTGCCAAGCAGATAATAGGATATGCAATACTAGAACTAAATTCATTAAAACTAGTTCTCTTTTGTGACAAACATACCAGAAAAGTATGAATGTAGAACTTTCATTGAGGACAGAACCATGATTTCAAGAAAGTATATTCTGATCTTGCTTTTCCAGAACCTTCATACCCCATATCATTTATACCTTTAAACAAATCATCTCTTGATAATTCCAGAATTCCTCCTTCATCATCCAACTGCAAAAGTTCTCTAAGAACAATCTCAGTCACCATTACCTTCTTACCTTTGACAGTGGAATGAATGTGAGTAATTCCATTAACATTCCCTTCCTTTGCGTTCTGCCAGAATTCTTGAATGTGTGATCGTATCAATCTTGGAGCGACAGTAAGGGCATAAGTAACTGGACAGTTACTCAAGAAATCGATAATAGGGTGAAAATAATCATCTGCAATTTCTTTGTTCAAGAAAGCCCTCATATTGTGTTCAGAATGAACACTTAGTGTAGAAGTACCAGAATCAGATGAAGATGACGATGCCATTGATGAAATTGATGAAAGAACGAGGAGCGGTTTACAATAAACAAATCCAAACGAGAGCGATTATTGAAGGGTTTTGAAAATTTTGAAAGCGTAATTGAAAAAGTGAAGTATTTGAGTATTTATATGATGACAGTGCCAAGCCCTAAAAATAGAACTAACAGTGGCACTGCTGGTTATACCCAGCAGGGGCACAACTTACAAATAAGCCCAACAGGGGTACCTCACTTGGTCAATTATAGTCAACCCTTTTTAACCATCTAACAAAGCTAACAGCGGATGATAGTCTAGCAGGGGCATCCGACCAGGGAAACTCCAGCTTAGAAATAACAGGGGCATAAACTTAGCTTTATTAGAAAAAGAACCGGTTTTTTTTTTTTTTAACCAAAATAAGAAGCAACAAAGAAAACATTAAACTCCAGCTCAAGTGATGTCTCTTGACAGTGGCTGAGTCCTGCAATATTAAACTAAGAAAAACAACCAACAGGGGTTAATCTACACAAATATACAGCAGGGGTTGAAAATACATTGACAGTGGCAGAAGTAAACTAACAGTGGCACCAACTGTTATCATGATGAAGCTAACAGTGGCAACACTTGACCCTGTCCCATACAATATACTTCGTCCCTGTTAGTATCAAATCCAGACCAAAACACTAAGTGAGATTGATCATACCAATATTAGTTATCAAAAATGTAAATCTTCCTACATCAAATGCTTTTGTAAAAAGATCTGCAAGTTGATTATCAGTATGAATTTTAAAAATATGAATCAATCTTTTATCATAACAATCTCGTATAAAATGATATATGATCTCAATGTGTTTGGTTTTTGAATGCTTAACTGGATTTTGAATGATACTAATAGCAGAGGTATTATCAATATAAATAGGAGTGTTCATGAAAGTCAAACCATAATCCAACATTTGATTCTGAATCCAAAGAACCTGTGCACAGCAACTTGATGCTGCAACATATTCTGCTTCTGCTGTAGAAGTGGAAACTGTGGTCTGCTTTTTGCATTGCCATGACACTAACCTATTTCCAAGAAATTGACATCCTCCACTTGTTGATTTTCTATCCATGTTCTCACCACCATAGTCACTATCTGTGAAAGCCTTAAGCTCAAAATCTAATCCTTTAGCATACCAAAGTCCCAAATCTGGTTGACCTTTCAAGTATCTAAAGATCCTTTTCACAGCATACATGTGTGACTGCTTTGGATTGGTTTGGTACCTAGCACAAAGACACACTGCAAACATAATATCAGGCCTAGATGAAGTTAAATACATCAAAGAACCAATCATTGACCTGTACAAGTGCACATCTACTTCCTCTCCCTCAGGATCAGAATTAAGATGTTTGTGTGCCTCCATAGGAGTGCTAGCTATCTTTACATCTTTATAACCAAATTTATTCAAAATATCCTGCACATACTTTCCTTGGTTAATAAAGATTCCATCTGTCTTCTGTTTAACCTGCAATCCTAAAAAGAAAGTGAGTTCACCCATTGAACTAATCTTGAATTTCTTATGCATTAAGCCCTCAAACTCTTTGCACAATGAATCCCTAGTTGACCCAAAAATAATATCATCAACATAAACCTGTACCAACAATATATCTCTCTGAACCCTCTTGGTAAACAAAGTCTTGTCAATAGTACCTCTCTTGAATCCATTCTTGAGAAGATACTCAGATAGAGTATCGTACCAAGCTCTTGGTGCTTGATGTAACCCATACAAAGCTTTCTTCAATCTGCACACTCTATCTGGATATGTTGGATCTTCAAACCCTGGTGGTTGGCATACATACACCTCATCATCAATTAGACCATGAAGAAAAGCACTCTTCACATCCATTTGATAAACTTTGAAATCCTGATAAGATGCATAAGCTAAAAATAACCTAATAGCTTCTATTCTAGCAACAGGAGCAAATACATCATCATAATCTATTCCTTCTTCCTGTGTGTACCCCTGTGCTACCAACCTTGCTTTATTCTTTATCACTATTCCTCTTTCATCTCTCTTGTTCTTGAAGATCCACCTTGTGCCTATAGCTTTCTTTCCTTTTGGTAGATCAACCAAATCCCATACATCTTGCATTTTGAACTGCAACAATTCTTCTTGCATTGACTCTATCCAACTTGGATCTTTAAGAGCTTCCACTGCCTTCTTTGGTTCCATCTGAGAAAGAAAACAAACATATAGTGAAGTATGTAAATCTTCTTCTCTTACCTTGGTTTGATGTCTAGTCTGAACAGGAGAGCTAATATCACCAATGACCAAATCCAAGGAGTGATCTTTGTGAACCAGATACTTAGATGTGGATGTATCAAGTAATTCTCTTTCCAAATTAGGACCCAAAAGATTATCCATCTCTGATTCTGAAAAAGAATCTCTTTCCTCTCTTTCTTTTGAAGGCTTTGGAGTTGCTTCAGAATCTGACAAAGAAGTCCTTTCCAAAACTTGAAATGGAGGACTTTGTTCAAAATACTTTGGAGATTCATGCTCTCCTTCTGAATCATGCTCTGAATCTGTATGAGAACCCTTTGAAGTAAATGGTTGAGGATCTGTTGGAGTTGAACCATCTTCATCCTTGTTTGAACCATTTTTGCCAGTTGACCCACTTGTATCATCTGAAGGTTCATCTTCCTCTTGTTGCTCTGATTGGAATGCTTCTGGAGGATCTGGAGACCAAATAGGAAACAATACATACTTCAAGTCATCCTTTTTAGTCTAACTTGAGCTTGAAGGCCCATCTTCACCTGCATCATTACCTGCATCTGTACCTGCACTAGTAGACAAATCTGGATATCTAAAAGCATGGGTTAGTGCATCAATATCAAACAATACTTCTGGACCTTTTCCTTCTACATTTGATGTATTTTCATTAAAGGTCACATCCATGGTCTCATCTATGATCCTAGTCCTTTTATTAAATACTCTATAAGCCTTGCTTTGAATAGAGTATCCAACAAATACAGCCTCATCTACCTTACTCTGAAACTTACCAAGGTGATCCCTGGTATTTAAGACAGTACAAGGACATCCAAATGGTTTTAAAAAGCTAACCAAAGGTTTTCTCTTAAAGAATAACTCATAGGGTGTCTTGTTATGAGGTTTAATGATCAAAATCCTATTCAAAACATAACAAGCAGTGTTGACTGCCTCTGCCCAAAAGGACATTGGAAGTTTAGCATCTGCTAGCATGCTTCTAGCAGCCTCAATTAGTGTCCTATTCCTCCTTTCAGCTACTCCATTTTGTTGTGGAGTCCTAGGTGCACTAAACTGTCTTTCTATACCTTTCTCCTCGCAGAACTTATTCATCTCATGATTCTTAAATTCTGTCCCATTATCACACCTGATGATCTTAACCTTTTGATTAGTTGAATTCTCAATCCTAGTTATGAATGATCTAAGTATTTCACCTGTCTCATCCTTGGTCCTAAGAAAGAATACCCAACTCATTCTAGAATAATCATCAGTTATCACCAAACAGTAAGATTTCTTCCCTTGACTAGCTACACTGGTAGGGCCAAACAAGTCCATATGTAACAGGTGTAAGGGAGTGGTATTGGAATTCACAAGCTTGGTCTTATAAGAGGTCTTGTGTTGCTTTCCTTTGAGACAAGCTACACAGTAGTCATGACATTCAAATAACTTTTCAGGTAAGCCTCTCACTAGCTTATTCCTAACAAGTTTATTCATGGTCTTGAAATTCAAGTGACACATCCTCCTATGCCATAGTTCAGATTCAGAAACAGTAGCTTTGGAAATAAGACAGTTAACATTTTGAGATTCCATCTTGTTTAAATCACTACAGTATACATTATCCTTTCTTGGAACTCTCATTAAAATTTTATCTTCAGGTATTTTGAGTTTTTCAGAAAGTATAAGGCATTCTGTGTCAGTGAAATAAACAGGATTTTGCTTATCTGTGATTTGACTCACACTAAGCAAATTATATCTCAATTGCTCAACATAATACACATCATTGAAAGTGAGCTTACTGCTTTTTACCTTACCTTTTCCAGTGATCTTTCCTCCTTTAGGATTGCTGCTAAATGCTACATCTCCTCCATTAAATACTTTGAAGTCCTGCAGCTTTTCCCTATCTCCAGTCATGTGCCTTGAGCAGCCAGAATCAATGTGCCATAAGCTCTTTGGCTTGCCCTGCACATATAAAAAGAGAACATATTAGTTTCTCTTGGGAACCCAAACCAATTTGGCTTTGGGTTTCCCATGAGCATTTTTGATATCAACCCTCTTAAAGGTGATTGATCTCAATGCTCCATTGATTTTGGATACATTTGATGTAGATGCATTCTTATGTTTCCAAAAACAATCTGTTTTAGACCTGACAGGGGTTAATGGTCTGACAGTGGTCACCTTCAAATTTGTATTTATTACCCTAGCAGTGGTAGCTTTACTTGGTATAAACATTCTTTTGAAATGTTTAATACCAGCAGAGGTACCATGCCTGACAGTGGTCAAACCCTCCCCTGTTCTCGTCTTGCCTCTGTTAGCCTTTGACAGTGGCACTGCTGCAGCATTAACAGGGGCTGCAGCCTTGCCTCTGTTTGGCTTAATTTTCAATATTTGTCCTTTACCACTGTTCCTATTATTTATAGGATTGTAGTAACAGTCCTGTTGAAGATGATTATACCTACCACAAATAAAACATGATTTTCTTTTCACACATTCAAACCCATTACCCAGCCTTTGTGAAACCAATTGGTTCCAATTTCTCTGATTACCCCTGGGAATGGATTTATTTACATTATTTGCAGTATTTAAATCAGACCTGTTTGATTTACATGCACATTTATCACACTCAAATTTATCTTTTGACCTATCTTTTGATTCAGGATTGACTCTTTTGTGCACATAACCTAGACCAGATCTAGATTTATTGGATTTTCTAACTTGATCTATCTGATCCTTTGCTTTCTCAACAAACAACTTTTTACCCTCTTCTAGTTTAGTACTATTTAGTTCAGAAACTAGACCAGTAATAGTCTTAACACAACCATCCGTAGAATTACCACTAGATGAGCTATCACTATCACTCTCATCTTCCTCAGTCCAATCAGACACATCCACTTTATCAAAATTTACATTATTAGCACAATTAACTACTGGATCTACCTTTTTAATCTCCTCAGACACACCTACCTTAAGTTTTTCTAAGTCAAACTCAAGTTTAGATGGGAAGTAAGTATGATTATAAGGTGGGGGTACAACATTAAGGTTGTAACCTAATCCAATTTTTAATTTATCATGAATTTGAGACTTGATTAAGTTTTGAACACCTTTTGAAGCATTTTCCAATTCATCAACTTTCAACTTTATTGACTCTTTATCAGAAATTGCCTCAGCCAACTTTGCACTTAGCATATCAACTTTTGTTTGTAAAGCTTTCTTTTCCCAATTCAGATATTTAATATCTAAGTGAAATTGTGATTCATTCTTTTCAAAAGCTTTTATCTGTTTTTCTAAGTTTTCAATAGCTAAAGTTGCATGTTGACTCTTTTCCACACAAGCTTTCAATTCATTACACACAACCATATTATGATCCCTACAAAATTTAACCATTTTATTGCATGTAGGAGAACATAATTTAGATTGTACCTCATATGGAATGTCTGAAGGCTCTGGTTCTTCTGTGACAGCCATTAAAGCTTGATTCTTGACTACAAGCTCTTCCTGGTCACTCCAGTCAAATCCTCCCATTCCATCTTGTGCAACCAATGAATCTGAAGTGGTGTTCTGAACAGGTACCAATCTTCTTTGTGGACCAGAACTATTTCTTACAATACCATTAGAAGTATTCTGAGATCCTCCAGCCTGTGTGCTCTTGCATTCTCTAGCAAAGTGTCCCATCTTGTGACAGTTGAAACACTCCACCTTGCTCTTATCAAAACCAGCTACACCATCTCTCTTGTAAGTAAAGTTTCTGTTCCCTAACCTCTGCATAAACCTTTTTGCCCTTATAGTAATCATAGCCATCTGCCATCTCAAATCCATCTCTTCAAGATCCTCTTCATTAACCTGTTCCAAATCCTCTGTTGTTAAGGATGAATTCACATGACTTGCAAAGAAAGCTTCCAAGACATTATCATTAGCACCAGATGTGCTACAACTACCAGATTCACCAACAGACACAAAAGCAGCATTGTTAGAGCTACCATTGGACTGTTTTAGAGCCAACACCTCAGGCTCAAAGTTTCTCAGATCATTGTATAGATCTTCAATCTCCTTTTCTTCAAGATCTGCACTTTGTCTAAGTCCCACAATGTACATATTCCAATCTGTGCCTAGTGATCTTAGAAACTTCCTATTCAAATCATCCTTATCAATCTTGACATTGTGATTTTCAAGATCACCCACAAGTTTTTGAAATCTGTCAAAAGTCTGAGTCAAAGTTTCAGACTTTACACCTGCAAAGTTTTCAAATTGTTGTTTGATAAGAGATCTCTTATTCTTCTTGGTGTTGTCATTACCACCAAATCTCTTAACAATTGCTTCCATGAGAACCTGAGCATCTTCACAGTTTTCAAATTTCCTTTGATACTCATTAGGAATAGACAAAAGTAGAGTACTTAATGCCTTCCATTCTGTTGCTCTTTCTTTCCTCTCTGCATCAGTCTTTGGTGGTGGTCTTTCCTCCTTTTTACCATCTGCATCCTTAGTATAGTTTGGTCCATTAGTAACCACCTCCCACATCATATAATCCGTAAGCAACATGTATTGCCTAATCCTAGTCTGCCATAGCTCAAACTCATCAGGTTTGAGCATGGGAATCTTTGTAGCTTGTATACCTTCCATTGTTTCAGTAGACATCTTGTTATTTGTTGAAAAAGCTGTGAAATTCAATTACCTTCTTCAAGATCAAAGTAATATCAAGCTCTGATACCACTTGATGATCCCAGTATGAGATCTTAGTATGTATTACTTTGATTGATTATTAACAAGCTTGCGGAATAGTTTATTAATAACTTGAAGAACAAACTTGTATATAACAGAATATCTAACCAAAAGCTTCAATATTATTAACAATAATACGAACACACAATTGTGTTAGGGTTTACAACCTTGAAGCTAATAACTAGAATGACTCGTATCTTCTAGGGTTTTACAGGATCTCTATTTATAACATATAGAGTCCTTTACAGAATCAAACATATTAGGAATCCTCATCTACTCCTAATATAACTCTAACCAACTTTATCTAACCAACAGTGGTTATCTATATAACTAACAGGAGTAGTACTCGTATATTACTAACAGAGGTTGAGTACTTAATACAAAATACAAATTACACGTTCAACAGTGGCACTGTTAGACTAAAACTAATTGACAGTGGCACTGTCAACACAAAAACTCTAACAGTGGTGAACTTCTTCTAACAGCGGTAATCATACTTGTATTCTGAGCAGATCTGACAGTGTCTCAGGTCTCAACAATATATATATATATATATATATATATATATATATATATATATATATATATATATATATATATATATATATATATACACGCGTATACGATTCGTTTAAATAGTACAAACTTGGGTTGGATCAATATCCGACAAATCAAAATACGGACGTTAGTGAAACATTTATTAAATTATATGAAATTATTTAATAACATTATTATTTAATTTATATTATTTCGATAATATAACACGTGTATTACATTTTATTAAAATGTAATCGAACGCGACGAAAACGTGCAAAACGCACCCGACGGACAACATAAATTCAAGTTATATTTTTATAACTCAAATTTAAGTATTTTAATAAAATACTTCAAGTAAGAATATCGCGATTACACGCGAACAAATTATAACGTTTAAAAACGTTACACGAATCAAACAAACGTACAATTCACAACTGACGACCAAATGAAACCCGACCAATGTTTTTATAACTTAAAACATATTATTTGAGCAAAACTTTTATTTAAAATATCGAGTTTAAAAACGTTAACGAAACGTATCGTTTATAACATGTAACGTATAAATAAATGTTTAAACGATCGAGTAAACGAACACCGCACGGATCGTAACTTTGAAGACAAGATTTAATCACTCACATGTGGGTGGGACCCACCCAAAAACAGTTGAGAACCAGCCCCATTTCCCCTCCCTAATTTTGTGGATCTTGTTCCCATTTATTCAACCCCTTTCTCATCTCTCTCTCTAACCTATATCTTTACCATCTCTCTCTCTCTCCCAATCGGTTGACGTCACCACCACTTTAAAACCACCATAAAACCACCAAAAACACCACCAAAACTTCATCAAAGAGCTAAACGGTGTGGAGCAAAAACGATCACGAGAACGCGAGCTACGTTTCTATCTTTTTCGATTTCTCGTACGACTATAGTAAGACTTCAAACTCTTCTAAACTACTTGTTATATGTTTATCTACATGTTATCAAGCTCCCTCAACTCTAAAATGTGCAAAATAAGTGGTAAATCACGTTTTCTAAACACATAATTATACACAGTTTTTCTGTCCGAAATTTCTGGTTTGGTAGAAAAATCGTAGAAAATCGAAAACATAATATAAATGTATGAAATTTATACCAAAATCTTCCTTAACATGTTAGATACAAATTTCATTTAGGACACATCTACTAGAAATACGCCAATTTTGAGATAAAAACTTATTAGTAAACATATAAATATAAACAGTTTGCTGGATCACTTTAAGCTATATCTCGAGTTCTAGGCCACTAAAATACATGAGGTTTGAACCAAAATCTTCCTAAAGATGTTGGCTACAAAAAGTTCTTCTTTGGCTTTGTCCAGAAATACACGGATTTTTACCTACAAAATTCAGTTTTTGAACAAATGTCAGTTTCGAACCTTTGGAACTTCACGAATTTTTTTGACCCACTTCCGCTAATTCAAAAATCATGAAAAAAATACAGAAAGTAGCTAAGACATAATGGAAAACACTCGTGAACTTTTTAGGAATTTTTAGGCAACGTTTTCTTAATCAAATAAAAATCATAATATCAGACTAATTTTTACTCCGAAAGTTTGACTTTCGGATTAAATCTTTGACTTTCGGATTTTTGTGTAAGTTTCGGATTTTGACTCTGAAAGTCAACTTTCGGAGTTGACTTTCATTGACTTTCGGACAAATAGTGTTTTTGACCCCAAACTTCGGATTTTTTACACTGTTGGACTCCAACTTTCGGATATAAAAGCACGTATATACATTCGGATAACGTACTTTCGGACACTAACATACTTTGGGACATATATACGTATATATATATATATATATATATATATATATATATATATATATATATACGCACACAATCGGACACGTACTTTCGGATATATATATATACTTTCGGACATATATACCTTCGGATATAAAGATACGCGTACTTTCGGACACACACACACACACACACACACACACATATACTTTCGGATAATATACTTTCGGATATAAAATATATATATATATATATATATATATACCTTCGGATACAAATATACTTTACACGTATACAATGAAACACATAATAATAATACTCGAATTATTATCATGAAACCGTCACCAACGGGCCGTACACTTTTACAAACAACAAACCCAAACGGTTTCAAACATACAAACGGATAAACGGACATCTAACGGTTGAGTGGACAAATATCGGGAATGATCTTTCTAAGACATTCACTCACATATAACCCTACATGCTTAGGGCTAGGGATGGCAATGGGTCGGGTTCGGGTCGGGTTTTAATGAACCCGTACCCAAACTCATTTAGAATATGCATACCCAAATCCAACCCAATAGCTACCGGGTACCCATTTAATATTACCCATCGGTTTTTCGGGTTTCCCCATGGGTATCGGTTATCCCCGTTTGACTATTCCGCATATAAAATAGCAAGTATGACGATTATAAATGATGTCTTAAAACGGAAATGTGACAAAACAAAAGAAGCAAACCAAGATACCCTAAATAATAGAATGGTTGTTCAAACTGGTCATAATACAAACAATTACATGTTTTTGAAAGTACAAAATTCAAATGTCATGATCATTCAAATTCTAAGAAATAGATGCAAAATATATAGACAATATGATAATTCTTAATCTTCATTATTCAATTTTCATCCACAAATTAATTATGCTTTAATTATATTATATATATTATAGATTACATATAATTAAGAATAACAATTATGCGGATACGGGTACGGGTAATTGGGTATGGGTACGGGTAATCGGGGCGGGTATTACTAAAACCCGTACCCAAACCCAAACCCGCGAAGAAAGAAAAACTTGTACCCAAACCCTTATCCAAACCCATCTACCCATATGGGTACGGGTATTAATTGGGTCGGGTTCGGTTTTCCCCATCGGGTTCGGATGTTTTTGCCATCCCTACTTAGGGCATTTGAAGGTTTCGGGTTGTCCATTCCATATCGGATATACGTTTATTGACTTAAACGTTTGCTCGGAGACTCAGGTGAGTCTTACAGCCCCATTTTACTGTTTTTAAACTTCGTGGTGAGATACAATGCTTAAATGTTTTCATGATCACAAGTATTCGGTTATTTAATTCGGTTATTACATGAGTTGTTTTATAATCCGGTAAAAGTCCTCATCACACATGGTTCGTTAACTGTAAAGGCGCGAATACTCGAGAATGAATCTATTATCGGAGTGACGTCCCCGACCGGGTTGCTAGCCATAACCACGTCAAACGGGCACTTTATTATTTGTCATAAAGGTGTTTCGGATTAGACACCTCCGGGAGGCAGAATTTGGGTTAGGCTTCGAACCGTGGGCTCATGGCAATGGCAAATCGGAAACATTAATTTTTTTATTTTAATTGCTTGGTTGCAATTCACTGAATAAATCTTGTGTATCATATCATGTTTTACTACTAAACCTGTTAGATTCACCATCCTTTTGGTTGACCTTTTAGTGTTGTATTCTCATGTGCTCAGCAACAGTAGGGTTGCCCGCAGGATTTGCTAGCTAGCTCGAGTCGCATGCATTTATACACATATGGAGATTTTCTTACATTATCTTTTTGTAATACGGTTATGTATTAAAATCTTCCGGATCTTATTATGCGAACTCACCTATGATGTAAACTTGTAACTTAAACAATGTAACTACTTTTGTAATATTTACAAAACGTCTCATATAGAGTCGTTTGCTTTACCTTTGTACTTGATTACTTGATTAGTCGCGCCCAATGATTGCTTCCGCTAAATAGTGATTTTGAGGGTGCGACAAAAAGTAGCTCTTCCTGCTTTTCATAAAACCCCTGCTCCTCTGAACCCCACCCAACCTGCTAAGCAAAAAAAATGTCAAAAAGTAATTAACATTAAAAGATATGGACAAAATATACATAAACAGAGAGACAAACGTAGCAATAGAGAGGATGTTTGTGTAAATGAGTGAACTAAATTCTTCTTATACATTGATCAAGCTAAGTCAACCGCTTTTTTCTTAACTTTTGATCATGACCGTCTAAAGTCGATTTATTTTTCATCTCGTCCGTTTAAAGTGTCAACAACAGTATATTGATCATGTTAACTGTCTTGTAGCGGTTTCCAATTTCCTTCTATTATCGCTCTCCTACATGTTTCTCATTAATTTCTACCTATTATATAAAAGAACAACTCTTATTACTACAAAAAAAGCCACATCAGATTTGAACAGTCTGAGACTGTTCAAATCCCTCAATTTTCAACTCACAAAATCCTTTGAGATATCATACCCTTGCTCTCATTCTTTTCTTTTTCAACTTCTCTATTCCTATCATCCTATGTTTCTCTATCTCTCTATCCTTCTCCTTATTTTCTCTCTACAATCAACCTTCAAGAAGAAGACGTTCCCAAGTGTTTTACGGTAAGCCACATATACTAACTTTTCTTCTTATTGATCATCTTTATCTATTTCGTGTTTGTGTATTTGTTATTTTGCACCACTGTTCTAAAGTGCTCTTGATCTCTCACTCTATGTGTAAACTTAGGTGTTTGTTTTCGTTTGTCTGTGTGGGTCTCGGTTCTTCTAATCTCTACTATTTTTCGTTTCTACAATCATGCAGGTTTTGGAGTTGACTTGCAAATTTTTGAATGATATGCAAGACCTTGATTTTGTCACATGAAGAGAAGTGTGTATATGTATGTGTTGGGTCAATTTAGGGTTTCGAATTTCTTAGTTTTTATCTTTGTCTCTCTTTGTTTAAGTTTATATTTACGTGATTTTGTGAGTTCAACATTTGTTAATTAAGTTTTTGATCTGCTGTTTTATGGTGTATGATTGTTTGCAGTAGTTCATGTTGGTTTAAGATTTTGGATGGTTGTAGGATGGTGGAAATTCAAGATATGAAAAAGGTGATGCTTAAGAGTTGAAGATACTGAAGATGGATGTATGATCATTAATGATGAGGTGTATGTGTATCTTTAATTAAAACCAGAGGTATCCTAAAATATAAATAAATTATGTTTTACGCTATATTCCCTTAATTAAAAAATAAATAAAGCTTCTGTATTTAATTTCATAATTTGTTTATTCATGTTTTATGTATCATTTTGTCATACAAATATATCTATTTATATATTTTGATTCTGATAAATAATATACTCCGTAGGTAATGACCGAAGTCAAATATTTTCAATCTAACTAAACCTTTGAGTAAATTTAATAACTAATATGCTTTCTGATTATTATTTGTTTCTTCATAGTTTGCTTTATTATATAATATATATATATATATATATATATATATATATATATATATATATATATATATATATATATATATATATATATATATATATATATATATATATATATATATATATATGCGGGTGAAATGGATAAATCCATGGATGATAAATTTTCATCCATATTCGATCCACTATTCATCCAAATCCATATCCATATCCGTTATTCATCCATTTAGATCGTCCATATCCACCACTAAGTGGATAGATCGGGCGGATAACCACCGGATCGGGTGATCATTGCCATCCCTACCTGCAACTTGTTGTCAGCCTTCCTCAAGACTGTCCCTTTACATCAAAATATTCAAATCAAAACTGATTTTTACTTGCAGATGTATGAATGAAAACATCTCAAAATACCACAATTCATCCTGGTGTCTCGGAATCATCTTCTCATCTTTTCTCTACAATACAAAGTAACTGTACAAACATAAACAACAAACTAATACATGAAAAATTAGCAATACGAATGGGAGATGGTGATAGAGAAATATAATACAACAAAAATGAACAACAAAAATGAACTCAAGATACTAACCTTGATTAAGCAAGAATCTGGTGAAATTTGAGAAGCCTAAAAGTCGTAGATACAAAACGAAGCCAGGAAGATTGATAGGTTAAAAAAGGAGATGAGGAAGATGTAGTATCTAGTAAATATTGTTTTAATAGATGATAGAGAGAAGATGAATTAGAATTGAAGAGAAAGAAAGAAGATGAAGGTTGATTTTGTTCACCACTGCTATGGATTCCTGAATAACCATGGATTAGTATAGGTCAATTCATCCAGCACCTTTTATTTGAATATCGAAGCAAAAATCAAATTTGAAGAAGATGAGAAAAAGACTACATATAAAGAACTCATACGGAGAAGATAAGACAGATGGGTGGCCGGATGAATTAACTTGCTCCATTTTGGGCGGTGGCACAGAGAAAGAAGCAAGCGTGATATTGGTTACAGAGAGACCAATCAAATTAACATATGTAAATTAATTAAGTTCTAAAATCTCAAAAAAATTGGGCGGGCTTTACAAAGAAGATGGGCCAGCTTTTGAAAAAAGAATTATACCAAATATTTTTTATTTTAAAAAAGGATGACATCAGCGGAAGCAACAAAACCAACCTTAGAGTGGGATAAATCAGCAAAAGTGATGTCAGCAGTATTGTCAAATTGTATATAAGATAGATATGCTACACTCACACGATGTTTACAAAATAAGTTGTACAAATGATGTAGTAAGTGATGTGTATCAATCAAAATAATTCAATCTTTCTCTCTCATACTTCTCTCTCCTTATTTCATTGATCCACTTAAATTTGTGGATATATAATTTTGTAAAAAATAGTTGATTGACCCGTGAATACACGGGTTTTATTAAATATACGTATTATAGAATTATTTTTCATATGTTGTCTCTAAAATAGCTATACAAATAGTTTTTATGTGATAAAGTTTTTTTTATCAAGTTGTTACGCATGCTCAAGAGTAATAACACATACACTTATGAGAAAGAATTACCACATTACCACATATATGTATGACGGTATGAGAGAATTACCACTGAATATTCACGCTACCTATTCACATATATGACATATAATCAACCACAGGCTACTTTCCCACACCCAAGTACAGCTTAAAAATCTTGATCACACTAAATGAGTAAATGGGTACAATCTACACCAACAAAGACAACTGGAAACCACGATAAAAACACAAACATTTTTACTAATATGTAGATATGGACATGGACGCAAGACCACATACATCAACTAAAAACCCACAAAATGAGCTCTACAATAGATTGTCATTACCAATAGCAACCAAGGACTGCAATCTGAATGTACCAGGGTCCAACAACCATTAAGACCAAGGTAAATCACCATTTTTAATCACTCAATAGCCTTAACATAAAATGGTACTTATTTGCAAGTTTGGCAACACGTCAGCAATTTGAATATTTAGTTGCTTTCCATCTGGAGCTTATAAATCGCAAGAAGGCAATTTATTAACTACAAAAAGAAATTGACATCACTCACAACTAAATGGGTCAAAATTAACACTTTTCACACCACTCAAGGCAGAAAAAGAAGAAGGTCATAGCCCTTACCATAAAAACATCTTATAAATTTCATAACATAATCTTTATCTACCAACTTTGACATCGCTCAAGAGAGAAGTCGTAGCCATTTCAACATACTTGAGCCAGAAATTTACCAGAGTTACTGTGACCAATCAATATCTTTAATCTAATCATATATAGATAGAGAATGACATCAGCAATTGTTTTTGATGCAGACACGTCAGCATGAGGAAGGCATTAGAGCATGACAAATCAGCAAAAGTGATATCAGCGTTATTGTCCTTTTGTATATAAGATAGATGGCCACACCATGGTGCATGGATGTCACACCCCGTCTAAAGCGGAAACAACGGGATATAACTATGATAGGATCACAACACATTATTATAAAGATATCTATATGAAAATAAAACTCCAATGTGTTATGATACTTGTAACATGAATAACGGTTCACACTACGTGTACATACCAACAATGAAACCAAGTTTTACAAATAATCAATAAATGTGTTCAACAAAATTAAGGCAAAACATGCCTTCCCAAACAACCAACACGCCAAACCAAATGTTTCATGTATCTTGAAGCGACACTTAATGCAACCTAAATGGTCCACTAAGTTTTCTTGTCCTCAGCCTTAGTTCCACTAGTACTACCTGAAAAGATATGCTCAAAAACGTCAACAATATGTTGGTGAGTTTCGTAGGTTTGAAACCAGACATCAAAAAAATAGACATTTTGCTGTGATAATAATAAGTTAGGACAATGCATATAGAAATGGCACACGAGTGAAATAATACAACCAACAATCCACAAACCGTCATCACCCCACGAAGGAGTATGACCCAACCAAATCCTGCGTATGCGGTAGCTACCCATAAATGACCTTCAATGTACACCTAAGCGTACATTAGGTACTTACCCTCAAAAGAGAGCAAGGCCTTTTGCAAACAACATGACCTTCAATGTATACTAACAGTACACATTAGGTACTTACCCTCGAAAGAGTAAGGCCTTTTATAAAAATGAATCCAACAACCGAATGCACATAAGTCACATAGTGTCACACATTTCAAGCATATGTCCAAAATAAAAATGAATGTAATCACAGCACAAAAGAGTTGATAAAACATGTGAGCATACTTTTCCCCTAATTTGAAAATATGTAAAGGAAAATGGGGCCACGAAAACTCACCTTAATTATCAAAGTAAGTGTTGCCCTCAAATGAATCCGCCAAACGTTATGTTAATCTACAAGTAAATACATATAGATTAATAACCTAGTTGATTGGTCAGGTTTTCCATGACCCTAAATGTTCACGACAAATTATAAGGTAACTATATCTTTTAAGATAACTCTAACCCATTTAGGACCGCTCATGAGTTAAAATTATGTATAAACGTTTAGTTGGTCATGAAGAACCCTTAAACTTACTTAGCAATTTGACTCAATACAATAAAATTTAAAACAATGGGTCTGACCGACAACATAAGATCACTTTATTGCATTCGAGTTATACGTAAAATAGTTCTTACTTGCATCAGGCCTTTGATTAATTTCTCATAAGTCATATTGTATGACTTGATAACTATTTATTACGTAGTATAAAACAAGTAGAACCGTATCATGCACCATCAATTTAAACGTAAAACTTGTTAATTTGAAACCAAAGTACAACATGTGACCTCGTGACTCAACCCGTAACAATATCACATACTGAAATTTCGTCACTCAATACTGCAGTTTACAAACTGATTTTTATAAAATAATCTCTTTAGTTTTAGTGGCCGAACCCTCGCGAGTCTATGTAAAATTTCGAGATCTACAACTTTAGTGTTTTGGCCGAAGCCTGAAAATGTACGTAGCTAGGTCAAAACAGCGTCTGATTCTAGTTACGAAAATTTGACAGATTTTGACGGGTTAATGTTTTATAACTTTCAACTTCGAAAAGACTTTAAACCCAATATATTCATGCCCAAACATATAAATCCTTTGAATTTGATGAATTCTCTTACATAGAATTTTATAAATCTAAAATTAATTATAATTATTATGAACTAATAATAGAATGCAAGCAAAAAATGATATGTATGAAATTATAACTAGACCACAACGTGTCATACTCTTGTCGATTTGAGTCATCAGAATTTTCCAGCACATCATTTAGATTAGATATAGCCATCCGATAGTTTATTATATTAACTTCGATTCATAGCGTAATCAGTTTAGTCAATTAAAATTAAAACAATGTTAAATCGATAAAGCTATGGAAGATACTACGGACAAATTACTGGTTCTTAAATTCATTGAAAGTGCATGAACCAAATCAACCACGACATCAAATATATATATCTCGAATATCTATGTATAAATATTTTTAATTGAGTATGAGTGTCAAGGTTACCTTAATGCAGAAAGATCCGAACAAACTTGCGTTGTGTATATATATTTTTCTCTCTTGCGCCGTTCCTTTTACTTTGTTTCTCTCAACCTCACTTTTTCTTTAGGTCAAAGGGATTAAGGTTTTTAGGGTTATATTAATTATATGTTGATTTATATGTATATAGTTACTTGAAATTTAAGTCTACGATTTATGGGTTGGGTCGGCTAATGAGATCCATCAAGAATGCTTGGATCAGTTTTTGGTCTTACAAATTTTCGTCAACCCATATAACGAATTGCAAGTTCCACGATTCATATTTCATTGATATTATTGTAATACAAGTTTACCTTGAATCACAATTATTATTATCATTATTATTTTTATTTATTTATTTATTTATTTATTTATTTTTTGTAACACTATACGAGAATTAAATTTCTCACATAGTTTAAAGCACGAATACTTAATTTACTTCTCCAATAAATTTCATGCACATAATTGTAAATAAGAAATGATTATAGGAAACGAACCTAAGAATGGAGTTTTTAGTGACGGATGTCACAATGGACCTCTAGTAGACTGTAATGCAATTTAGTTAGGTCATCAAATTAAGCAACGGGACAATGGATCAAGCACCCATGTTGCCTCCAACTACTCAAACACCCTTTCCCATATCTCATAGGCACAACCAATTACACATCATCACAACAATGACCAATTATAAATTTGTTTTTGTGAACTATAACCGAACACATCTACCAATTGTAGCAGTTTGTTTGGTCAACATAAAAAAATTTCCACTACTATTTGCCTTTGATATTTCTGCTAAAACAAATTCACTCACCCATATAAAATTTTCAATCTTTTTCAAGGACCTTTAAGAAAAAATCAAAATGTCGACGAAAAATAAATTTAGACCTACCCATCAAGTCATGGAGAGACGCATTGCAGCTCCAACTATTTAGAAAATAGAATGCCTACTACAAAACCCATCTGGAAAGTGCTTCAGAGCAACCTGCACCAGTTTCCAAACCCTTCCCAACCGAACATTTTAACATCTCTAAGCAATAGCAACAAAGAAAGATGACTTGTTTGGTGTACACAAGAAGAATGCATACCCTTGCCATGACAATATCTATCTCCATGTTGAGTGATTGCTTCATCTTGATCTTGATGACACCAGTCTCCATCATTTTCCTATATTAATCATGAGTCTCTTAGGTTCCTTCTAGAACACCATCAAACATAGAAAACCCACCTGATTTTTTTATACGTCTGAAATATAACAAAACTTTCATCCGTTGTATTTTTCTTCGATGCATCATCATCACCGTTGATCCAGTTTCGAAACCTACACAGTTTGTGATTCACAAATAAGAACTCACCTCATTAGTGTATATATGCATCAATAAATCGCCAATTCGCCTACTCATATTAAGATAAAGTAAGACTTTTTACACATCACAATTGAGGTCCAAAAGGAGAATAAGAAAATGAAGGAAAGAGTTGCTTGATATGTATAATTCAAAAAATGCATATCCACCAATTTGAAGCAGCGGGTCGACCTGAGTTAAATTTATTATAGTAATCAGGTAATAATATCCAATTTCTTCAAGAGGGGTGTCTTGTGACCTGATACATAACATGACCCCAATATTGTATTCGATAAGGCACTGCATTATCCCTTACAATTTTAAATGCCACTCTTAGCATTTTATACCCTCATGGCACTGCTACCATTGTATTCTGCATGACATATAAATATTGAAATCAAATCAATTGATACTTGGCCTGCAAATAAGAGTTCTTGATGAAATCTCAAGCCAAGGTCAACTACTTTAAGGAAAACTAATAAAGGTCGAAACTTTGATCGAAAATAGATGCCGAATTGTAATTTAATGCAGCAAAATGGCAAAACAAAACTGTAAATCGAAGTAAGCAGATGCACATCAAATTTCACCACCACTAAATTGAATTACAGACATACACATATCAATGCAAAACAACCCTAAATCAAGCAAAACAAAACCGTAAATCGAACAAATCAAACCATTAACTAAGTAAAACAAAATCAAACCTTAAAATCATAAGTTCACCTGTTTGAGATAAGCTAAACACGCAAATTAATCAAAACCTATACAGAAAATAATATGCATGAACAGTACGTTAGTTGATCATACAAACATAGCACAATTTATATGCTCCTTTTTAGATCTGAAAATCATATCCTAAAAATAAGTTCAAGACACATACCATGCTTTTGCATAACCATAAGAAACTTGATGATAACTTTGTAAGAAGGTCTGATCATGACCTGTCTCTTGCATCATCACCACCAGACCTCCCTGACGACATAGGAAAACCCTAGAAATGGTTTTAGGTGGAACATGAATATACAGAAGTAGATGTAAAAAAAATAAAAACTAATTGCAAATTTATGCTTATCTTTGAGCGAACACAAACATACATACCTTATGAAAAAGATGAATTCTCTAATTCAAAATCATCTGCAAAGGAATGAATGTGGAGAAATTATGATATGGTAAACTAATTTGAAATCGGGAAGTAGTATTAGGTGGTTTATCAGAGAATATTAAATCTTGGAGGAGATGAAAAGGAAGCGTGTTTGTAAAAGTAAAAAGGCGGTGCTAATTAACCATACAAATTACATTACAGGCGTGGTGCAAGATTGGCCATTTCAAGAAGCAATACATATCAGAGAGTGTGCATTGGAACTAATACACCCAGAGTATTAATTACCATAATAAAAACCATTAAATATTTAATTTTTGATGCATTAATATGTTGAGAGAGAATGACATCAGCAATTGTTTTTGATGCAGACACGTCAGCATGAGGAAGGCATTAGAGCATGACAAATCAGCAAAAGTGATATAAGCGTTATTGTCCTTTTGTATATAAGATAGAATAGATAGATTGTGTGAGTATATCATTTCTCATTTTATATTTGAGATAGATAGATGTATAAACAGATAGACGCATACACATAAATTTGTAGTTTCTGATTTCCATTGCATACACAAATATACATATTATTCCAAGTAAAAGTACATACAAAGTATTATCTTTAAGCTACATATTTGAAGAAACATTGCCACATCATCATCGTACTTTATTCGATTGCTTTCTATTAATAACTAATAATACACACCAATATATTCAACACTCATATATTTATCAAATGACTAAATGAGAACTATATACACGTTCATATACATTCAGTTTATTTGAGATTTTTACAAAATTAACAATTTTTTGTGGTTTACAAATCAAAAAATAACTTATGAAGCTCTATTAGGATAATATACACATTAGGAAAATAATATTTATGACTATTACTGTAGATTGTATGGCCGGTGACTTAAAAAAAAAGTGAATGGCCGAAGGTTTCATATATTTTGACTTCGGAAGACGAATGATAAAAGTATGATTCAAACAAATTCTAAAGATTCGGATAAAATTGATAGGGGTAGAAAGTAATAATATAATAATGGGATGTGGGCCACCCTATTATGCTTATTTCCGGTAAGATATATAAATTGGACTATATTTTAAGGGTGTTCATATTTCCACCTTTATTTTTGATAGATCACCATCAACCTGCATTATTTACTTGTACAATACAACTCTGTATTGCACTTTGTTGGTGGATCTATCAAAATTGGTGGTGGAAATATCATCTCCCTATTTTAAATGTCTAACATCTGGAGCTGCCAATTGTTTTAATACCAAAGGAGGTAAGGACACAACTGTATACTATTGAATCCCCCCAATTTTGCTAAAGCTTTAATACCTGAGAAAAAAACAAACAAGAATCAACAAATTCTTTTGATGCATCAGTAATCATTAATTAACATACTCTAAAAATGGATGGATTGAGTCGACCGAAATGAAAACATGTTTGGAATGATAGTTAACGTTTTTCCCAATAACTTCGTGAGTAATTCGCATTGGTAGTTAAAAAGGGTAGAAGAGTCAAACCTGCAACATGTCCACATAATCTCTCTTATTGGCTCAACGTATCACCTACAAAAGGAAACGCAAATGCTCATTAATAACTAGTAAAATGAGTGAAGCTATGCAATGCACACATTAGAAACATTGTAACACCCCAAAATTTTGTAAGTTTAAATTATATTATATGCATCTAGTTATTTAATTATATGTATATAATATTGTGTTATGTGAAATAAATTGTTATATGTTAGAATTAGTAAGTGTAACTAACTATGTAAAGAAAATAGAGTTAGAGAGTAGAAACTGTAAATGTGGCAAGGTTAAGGGGTTAAGGATGAAAATGTGTATATAAAACACTGATTCTAATTACTTCTATAGTATTCTTATATACTGCAAAATAAAAATACGTACAGAACTTTTAGAGAGAGAGAGATACGATTTAGGGAGAGAGAATCAGGAAGAAGGAAGTGAAATCAAGCTAGGGTTTTGATAATTGAAGGTTTCTAAACTTGAATTCATCATAGAAAGGTATGTTAATTCCTCTAGCTTGTTTAATTTGAATTAGGGTTTAGGCTACATAAACCCTAAGTTAGTGATTATATGGGTAAGTGGGTATTTGGGTTAAACTAAGTTTCATACATGTTAGTAAGTTAGAATTAATGAATAATTCATGTTAGTTATGTTAATAAACTAATAATCATATGCTATATGGGTAATTGATTCATTTTATGTTATGTTCCAATAAGATATAATGACTATGGTAAGAGTTAGTGTAAATTGCCCATTTGCTACTGATTATGTGGTAAAGTGTATGGAACTTATGTTAGAAATTTAGGTGTTATGTGATTTAACATCTAAGCTAGGTGTAAGAAGTAAGAATAAGTTAATTGAATGTATAAGTGATATGTGTTTATGTGAATATGTGAATAGGTGATCAAGTGTGCAAGAAGTCAAGTGTTTGATTTAGCTAATTGCAAGGTAAGTATATGGATATGTGGAGCCAAGGAATGATTTATCATTGGCTTGGCGGTATCTAAGTAATGACTATGTCATTAGCTTAGTTTGATGTTAATTTGTATAAATTGGCATGTTAGATAGTTGAGGATCCTTAACTTGTTGCAGAATATTATGTTTATATTCCATTACTTACTAAGCATTTATTCTTACTCGTTATGTTTAACATGTTACAGGAAGCTCTAGTAAGGTAAAGGAAGAGTCGGGAAAGAAGATTATGGAAAGCTAGTGGTGGAGCTCATTGCTTGGTTGGTAATGAGTTTATATCCCTTTTTGATCATGCTCACGATACAATAACACCCCCGTTTGTAAAGTTTAAGATTTTAGTCAATGTTGTAAAAGTTAGTAAGTCTCACTTGTGAAAGATGTACGGTTTTGATGAAAGTTAATGTTTTGGTTAAAGTTAAATTAGTGAGACTTGAAATGTTAAAGCTTTATGTAAATATGAATGAAAAGTGGTTGTTTTGACTTTGTAAAGTCAACTGAGTAAGAATGATTGTCATTGGATGGTCAAAGATTGAAATGGGTCAAATTAGTGTCAAAATGGGTTAGATTTGTCGAAAGACAAATGTTTTTGCATTCACAAGTTTTAATGTTAGGGTTAAATGAATGGTCAAAAGTTGGAAGTCAGATTTGAGATGGTTTGGAATTTGACATGTTAGTATTTTTGGTCAAAAACGGTCGAAAACAAGTCTAGGGGTCAAAATGGGTTAAAGTGGAAAATTTGGAAAAGTAAAAGTTGAGTTATGTAGTTTTGATCATATTAAACGTGTCTGCAAATTTTGGTGATCCCAGGTATTATGGTTTAAAAGATATGCGTCGTCAAAGTTGGTATTTTGGTATAAAAGTTTGCAGGATTTGGTCAGCTGCTGAATCTGTTGGAATCCGGCGGATTCAGTAGCAATCCGGCGGATTCGTCATGAATCCGGCGGATTCAAGGGACCGGATTCGTTTGTAGAGTTCTGGCTCCGGTTTGAGCTTGAAGTGAGTCGGAATCCGGCGGATTCCTTTGGAATCCGGCGGATTCATCTGTTTTTCAGGAGGTTTTTTTTAATTTAATTGTTTGAAATAGAAATTAACAACTTATAAGTTACCAAAAAGATCAATTGTAATGTCAGGAACTGTACTGGGACAAAAAAATATACGAATAAAAGTATAAAAAAAAAAAAATGGTCACGTTTTCGGGGTGTTTCAAGTTGTTTATAGAAATGAACAACTTATAAGTTACCAAAAAGATCAATTGTAATGTCAGGAACTGTACTGGGACAAAAAAATATACGAATAAAAGTATAAAAAAAAAATGGTCACGTTTTTGGGGTGTTTCAAACATGAAATTAGCTCGATAAGCTATGATAAACACTATTGTTTGTTTGTCATTTCTCAACAGAAAACAAGTATGAAAGCTGGTAACTTGGTGACCAAATAAGTACTACTTTCTAAAGATGAGGCATGCATACAATTGTAAGTTGGGCTCATTGACCCAACAAGGAAGTCTCCTGGATAGTTTATTGTATGACAGATCACTATATGAAGAAAAACGAACAGAAATTAGAAAGAAAAGAAAAAAAAAAACATTTCCATTTGAGTCATGGTTAATAATGGTTTAATCCTCCAAGTTTCACTTTTTTTTCGTTTTAACCACTTAAGTTTTTTTTCTGATGATTAAATCCTTGAAATTTGCATTGAGTTATTGGTTTAATAACCATTCAAAGGGTTAAACCATCAAATTTTTGAAAGTTCGATGATTAAACTTGAAAAATTTAAAAGGGAAAAATCATTATAAAAGAAAAACTTTAGGGATTAAATCATCAAACTTTTGAAGTATAAGGATGTTGAAGGATTAAACCACCAAAATTTTGAAACTTGAAGGATTAAATCATAAGAAAAAATCTTAAGTGGTTCAAAAAAAAAAAAAAAAAAAAAAAAAAAAAAAAAAAAAAAAAAACAAAAAAAACTGAAACTTTGAGGATTAAACCATTATTATCCCTTTGAGTAAATAGTCTACACTTTTCTTTTGACAAATGGTAAGCCATATCTTTCACTCACATATTGCAAAAACTTCCACTATTTACAGGGAAGGGTACCATTCAACTGATTTAAGCAATTGTTTCCAAGAAACCTGAAAGTGATGAAGATGTCAAAATTAAGTACCAATTATTTCACTTCAACATTGAGAATCATTGGTCTAATTGCATATGAAATACTCCATAATTTATCTGAAAAGAAGAGTATGGTTGTTACAAGAAACTGATTTGACTCAAGTTGAACAATTCTCTAAGAATATGTCCAGTCAAATTGTTGAAGCTCAAGTCCCGAAAAGAGGGCACTTTAGTAGATAAGTAGAGGCCACATAGTAAGACTGGAATTATCTATACAAAATACTGGAATGCATATTACTCACAGTCGTGTCAAAATTCAATATTCTTCGATGTCTGTTGGAATAGGTCCAGAAGTTCTGTTATTCCTAAAACATGCAGGAAATGCATCTCGTGTTAAGAAATACAGGAAACGAGACATGGGTAGACTTAAGAGATACAAAAAGTATTTGCTCACAAAACATCAGGCACATACCCAAATTCGTATCCATCATGTCATCAAACACATGGTGTGAGTCCAAGGAGATGCATATCTTTTGCCTTAATTCACCAAATCATAACATTTTTTAATACACATAAGAAAATTTACACAACTTTTATTACCACTTTGAGATTTAGTCAAATATGTAGAACGTGTTTCGGTTGGCAGCTTTCAGATGCCAAGTTTCCCAATTACACGACAGTTGGAAATTTGATCCAATTGAATTCAAACTAATCTTATGGTGAAACCTAAGAAAAGGTAAATTAAGTGAGCTTAATAGTTATTTATGCATATTTTATCATCTTCTTGATAAGAATTATGAATTAAAAAAACATATACTTTGTACTTCTGATATTAATTCTGATACATTAAAAACAATTACTAGGTTAAAAACACTTAATTTAGAATCGATACCCAAAAGCTGATATAGTTGAAACATTTTAAAATTATTTAGGACCTAATCAAATATTAACATCAAATACTTGAAACCCTTGCGCATTGTCACTTGCATCGGCTGTTAATAATGAAGTCCGCACATAATAAGAAATCATCTCTAGAATTCAATAAGATATATTAAAATCTTTAGGTGTAAAAAAGATGCATACCTCACATCAGGCACATACCCAACTTCCTATGCATCATGTCATCAAACACATGGTGTGCGTCCAAGGAGATGCATATCTTCTGCCTTAATTCACCAAATCATCACATGTTTAATACACATACGAAAATTTACGAATGCATAAGAGCACATGGAGTGGAAGCGTTTTCGTCAAAATCCTTGCTCGAGAACACTGTCCAACGACGTCCTCCCACACTGAGATGGCATTCGGGACAGTGTTCTGGAGCGCCGTCCGGGATGAGACGTTGTTTTCTTCTTCTTTTTTCTTATTTCTCTCACACACACTAATTAAAAAAAATCAAAATAAAATTTGAGAACATTGTAAACTCAACATCCTCCACACCCCCACTTTTTCAACAACAACGTTCCCATCTGTAAAAACAGTATCACCACACCCTGTGCTCTAAATAAAATGATACATGAAGTAAATTTGGAAAGAAGAAAAGAAGGAGAAAGAAGGTACAATGGCAAGCAAGACATTCAGTCTCTTCCCTCATCTGAGTATTCCCAACTTTTAAATTTAAGGAAAGCAATGTTGACAATCCTACATAACCCAACATGAATGATAACTTTGCAAAGGTTTTGATTAAAATTAGGTCAAACAACAAATAAAAGTAGGAAAGGGAAAATGAAGCTTACTGCATAAAGTAAATCAATGAATTCTCAATAAACTTCAAATTTATCATGCAAACTATACTAATAGTTTTATGATACGAATTAACGAGTTTAACAACATTTTTAACTTTTTGTTAATAGCACGTGCCTTGCACATGGGTGGTTGTTTGGCAGAAGTCTGTGCAGCTCACGTGATCAACAAACTTGTTGCTGAATAAATACGCTAGTTCATCTTCATTTACAGTTTAGCTTATGAATTTGTGTAATCGTTCCTTCTGAATTCTAAACCCTAGGTTACGAATTGTGATCTTTTGGCTGTAATTGATTTGCAATCACGAATTCAATTCAATCCAGTGAGTTCCGGTTGCTTATCTTAATTGAATTTCATTTCATTAAGTTGATTTCTAATTCAATTGTTAGATGTGTGTTAAGTTGCAATATAAATAATAACAAGTTTTAAATAAAGGAAATACTAGAATTAACTATAACACAATACATGCAAGAATAACCTGATCATATAGTATAGCTTTTAAAAGTAAGTCCGAGTCGAACATAGGGAAAACGTAATTAAAAATAGTTAATCTTAAAATTATAAAAAATTAAATTACAGATACAAGGGTGGCATTTTAGTTCCGTGCGAACAATTTAATTGATACGAATTGAAAAGAAGTAATTAAAATAATAAAAGGAATTTCAGATAATTATCAGGAATAAAGAAACATGTATTTACTTAGAATAGTTATTATTGAATTCAGGTTTTTCAGATATGTTTATTAAACTGTTAATCCTTGATTATGGGAATTAAACAAATATAACTAGCTCCTGTTAAGGTTACTAATCATAATAAGTTTTACCTTAATACTAGATTCTCTTGAATAACACCAGAAATTACTCTTGCGTGCATTATTAACATAAAACTTATTCAATTAATACTTTCACAAACTATTAAGATTCATTCTAACAACTTCGAATTAATCTTTGTTGTTAAATTACATATTAATAATTCATATAACTTATTAGTTATCAATTGCTATTATCTTAACCAAGTATCATTACAAAGTCTTATCACAATCAATTAATAAGTTACTTAATTGCAGATAATTGATTAACCTAAACTAGGCCTAGTAAAGATAATCAACCACGTCAAGTAACAATCAAACACATATATAAATAATATGAATCTTTGAATAAACTTAATAATCATTCATAATCAAGAATCAACATAAACATATCTTTTAAACCTTCATTCAATAATCATCTAAGTAAATACAATTAGAATACTAGCTCATGTTTAATGTAATTAAAATCAAATCTAAAGACATGTTATTACACATAGAATATAGAAAAGATAAGAATCAAACCAATAAACCGAACGAGTCTTCGTTAGGGTTGAAAACCTTCAAACCCTAGCTTCCTTGCCCTTCAAGTCGACCTTGAAACGACCTAAAACCCTAAAAACCGACTTTGGTTTCGTATTTTCGTATATCAAAACGTCTGACTTTGCCCTCTATTTATACTTGAAAAATCGTTCTTTTAGCCGCCGGTCGGGTTGACGTTTTGCCCACGAAACCCGGTTGTAACCCGCGTCTTTCACCGCCTTCCATAATTAAGTTTTAACCGCCGGTCAAATGGTTTAGCCGTCGGCTAAATGTGATTCCAGAACTTTCTCAATCCGGGCTTCTTCTTAATTTTGGGCCATCAAACTTCTTTTAACTTGGACTAATCTTCATTCTTGGCCCAATTTCATCTAAGTATGAATTTAATCTTCATTTTAAGCCCGATTCTTCATCTCTTTTTATTTCTTCTTTATTTTCTTCATTTTCTTCTCTTTTCTTCTCTTTTCTTCTATCTTTTCTTCAATCAAAAACTCTATTATGCAAATATTAATCAAATCAGTATCTATAATGATAAAAATGTAATCAAAATGTATAAATATTAAGGGAATTTGTTATATAAATATAGACTTATTTGATGCTATCAAATATCCCCACACTTAAGTTCTGCTTGTCCTCAAGTAGAATATACTTTCATCATAAACTTGACAAGCATCAGACTAATATTTAAGAATCAAAATACTCAAATTAAAAACTTGTTTCATAAATCAAAACTTTAACAATTTAATTAACATGGATAACTATAAAGTACAAATAAAAATTATTTATTGTTGGCGTAATATATTGCTCATGAATGATTACTATTATATTTATCCACTTTAAACAATTTATACTCATATTTCTGAATACATCTTTATTATTCGTATGTACATTATTGATATACTCTTAAACTTAATTATGCAATTTACTTTTATATTCCAAATAAATACATAAAATCCATTTTTAAGAATCAAGACATTGGTGACAGGTCTGCATTGACATGCAATAGAGCGACATAACTTGATTCAAGTAAAGCAATTCCAATTTAAATCAAACCAGCGGTGACAGGTCTATACCTTAGTATAACAAAGCGACATAGTTTGATTTTATAATTTAATTCGAAAGATTTTTCCTTCTTTTGCTTTATTTAAGAATACTAATGTGAGACCAGGTCTGTACTTACGTACAACAGAGGAAACAATTAGTAAACCCCCAAATATTTCTACATAAGTATAAAGACATATAAAAGTATTGCATAATAAATCTAAAAATTAAGACTTTTATGTCATACATCATAATATGTAACATACAATAGTATACAAGTTATTTATTTAATTTCTTAAAATTCAGAAATCTTTATATAGATTGTTTATTAGTACATCATAACATGTAACTTATATCACTTTTATTATTTTCTTACGTTATATGTACAAAACAGTTAATCCATGTTAAAGTCTAAAACTTAAAATACAAAACAAAACTTTTAACAAAAGTATTCTAACAAAAGTATTCTAATTACAAATTAAGACTTTTATGTCATACATCATAATATGTAACATACAATAGTATACAAGTTATTTATTTAATTTCTTAAAATTCAGGAATCTTTATATAGATTTCCTATTAGTACATTTATCACTTTTATTATTTTCTTACGTTATATGTACAAAACAGTTAATCCATGTTAAAGTCTAAAACTTAAAATACAAAACAAAACTTTTAACAAAAGTATTCTAACTAATAAATACTTAGTTATTAACTTAAAAATTTTAATTTTGATGAAAATTTCTAAAATTTATATATAATAAGGACAAGTGAACAAAAGTAACTAATATTTCTTTTCTACCGACCCTTCCCCACATTTAAATTATACAATGTCCTCATTGTATAAAAACAATAAAAATAAATGAGTAAAAGGAAGAAAAGAAATTAGAACAAAATACTCCCCTGATTTCGAAACACTTTATATATTGTTTCGGCCTATCGGTCCTTCTTCTCAATCTTAAAATATACAACAGCTCACACTTTCGTAGTTTAGCACGATTGCATTTAGCATATGCAACAAGCCTTTAAACCCCTCGGTATTCCAAGTGGACGAGTTTAGTCTCGTGAGGGTTTCCAGTGAACACACCCACAAAGTTCATCCTGCAAAAAGAAAATAAACCAAATAACATATAACACATGGGTTGTCTCCCAAGCAGCGCTTTTAGTTAAACAAGAGTCGTTAAGCTCGACTCGTACAAACTAATCACTCAACCGTGTTATACAGACGAATATTCTTATCATCTGTAACCTTTGGAAAACCTTCAAAATACTTCTTTAAGCGATGCCCATTCACTTTAAACAAAACACCATTGTTATTTTCTAACTCTACGGTACCATACGGAAATACCCGTTTAACCGTATAAGGTCCCGTCCATCGAGGTTTCAACTTCCCTGAAAATAAACGTAACCTAGAATTATAAAGAAGTACTTGATTGCCCACATTAAAATCTTTACTAATTTGAATTCTCTTATCATGCCAATTCTTCGTACGTTCTTTATAAAGTTTGGAATTTTCGTACGCATTCCACCTCAATTCATCTAACTCATGTAGTTGTAAAAATCGTTGAGATCCCACTTTATCCATATCCAAATTACAACTTCTTAATGCCCAATATGCTTTATGTTCCAACTCGAATGGCAAATGACAAGCCTTACCGTAGATTAATCTATATAGAGTACATCCTGTAGGTGTCTTAAATGCTGTTCGAAATGCCCTGAGCGCATCGTCTAATTTTTTAGACCAATCCTTACGATTATTACTAACTGAACGTTCCAAAATTCGCTTCAACCCGAAATTTGTAACTTCTACCTGACCACTTGTTTGAGGGTGATAAGGTGTAGACAACTTATGAGTAACTCCGTATCTGTGTAACACTTTCTCCATCTGAGTATTTGTGACACCCCCAAATTTAAAGATTTGCGGAAGCTCGATTTGGGTGTCACTAATCAATATACAAAGCACATAAGATAATAATGAACGACCACTATATGCGTCGTTTTAAACTTGTATTAAATAAAGTAACGTTTACATCAAAATAAGGTTACATTAGCTCGGTTCCTGTAATTGAGAGATTACATGGCATAATTACTTTTACAAAATATAATGATGCAGTCCAATCTCTAATTGTATGTATGCTGACTCGAGCTAATAATCCCTGCTTGTGCAGCCAACCTACTGCTGGGTACCTGTGATATATACTAAAATCGGTCAGCGAAAACGCTGGTGAGCTCACAGGTTTGTATGTCAATGTATAGTTGTAAGAACCGCAAGATTTATATTGAATTTAAAATGCAATTAAGCAAAATAAAAGTTATACAATCCATGAGCACATAGTCTGAGCTTAACTTGAGCGCTAGGTCCAATTAAGGAAACCTAACTTGAAATGCCTCCTACGAGTGTCTAATCCACACTCGTCTTCCCAAATGCTAATACATCCGTTTGACCGGTTAGTGCGTGCTAACCCGGATGAGGATTGTCAATCCCATATGATATCATATACTAACATTCACGCTAAAATATTAGAGACTATGCTTATAGAGGACTTTAATTGATTAGCTTGAAACTCATGTAGTATTTGAAGTTTGGCACTTGCGTTCTACTTGTAAAACAAATCAAAGTAGTAATATCACACCCCTAGTTGAAAAGCAGTGAAAATGGGGCCATGAAACTCACCTGAGTCTTGAAGTGTTTAATTTAATAAACTTGAAGTAATTAGCGGTGAATTGATACCCAAAGACTTGAAACCTGAATGTGTTCACGACACTTGATTGTTATTAATTGTACCGGTATCTCGAAAGACTACCTTTGTAGTTGTTATACAACTATATATATATATATGTCCAAATTACTATGATTTGGTTGATTGAATTGTTACAAGTTACTACGACTTGTTTGATTGAATTGATACAACTTACAACGACTTGTTTGATTTTGAAGTATGTTTTGAAAACGTGTACGGTCCGTTGGTGATTGTTTGTAATAATTATTCTATAATGTTGACTTTGCTACAGTAAATTGCTACAGTAAATTTGACTTTGCTACAGTGAATTGCTACAGTAAATTTGACTTTTCTACAGTAACTTTGACTTCAAAATTCTGGTTTTTCTGTGTTTTGCGACACAATATGCGACATAAAAATTTGTCATGCGACACAAGGGTTGTGTCGCAGACGTCATGCGACACAAGGATACGACACAAGGATACGACACAAGGATTGTGTCGCATCAGATACGAAATGCTAATATAATAGCGACATAGTGGTTGTGTCGTATGAAAATACGACATAATATGCGACATAGAGTGCGACATAATATTGTGTCGCATGGGTTACGACACTAAAGATTTGGTACGACACAAGGTGCGACATAACAGGTTTTATGCGACACAGTATGCGACACAAGGCTTGTGTCGCACTGAAGAACACCAGCCCAGAAACATCGGCTTTTCGTGATTTTTCCGGCCAAAACTCAAATCAAACTCATTTTTAGGCTATAAAATCTTGTTATCTTCCTAGTATTGGACATATATAAGTTGTGTAAACATCAAAACGTCAAAATATTACATAAAACTAAACAAATCTAAGTTTTTAGAAATTTCCTTACAAATGCAAATCGAAGACGATGGAGGCCGAAAATGATGGTAGAGCTTTTGTAATTCTTGTTCCCCTTGAAATGATGATTCCGAAAATATGGTTTTTGTTGTCGGTTTTGCGAGATCCGAAAATTTGGTGATTTTTGGTTGAGAGGTTTTTGGGTGCAAGTGTGTGTTTTGTGGAGATGGAAATGAAAGAAAGAGGAAAGGAGAGGTGGGGTGTAGGTGAAAGCCTCACCTCGCAGTCTCCGTCCCGTGCTCCGCGTGGTGTTCGTTTTAAATTACAAATCATTATAAAATGTTTTATTGTAATATTTTACCAATTTTCTATTTATGGTATTTAAAATGAATTTTGTTTTATTTATTTGCGCGTTTGTATTTTTAATTGCGTATACATTAATTGTGTAATAAAACTTAGATACGAAATATCACAATAAATAATATTCTGAATAAAATTGAGTTATTAAATAATATTTGTATTGCTTAATAAAATTGTTCACCAACGTCCGTACTTATTGTATCGAAATACATTCGATTTGAAACTCGTACGATTTTAAACAAACCGCATAATTGTAGATATATATTCAACAATATATATAATAATTGATACATTAATTAATCCTACACCGAACTAATTACATGTATTAACATATGATTAGGCACTAATTACTAGTCCTAATTTGGCGGGTGTTACATTCTCCCCCTGTTAGAAGAATTTCGTCCCGAAATTTAGCTCGAAGTCGTGATTGATGTAGTATCAGTGAATAGTTGAGGATATTTGAGTCGCATTTGGTCTTCCCGTTCCCAAGTGAATTCCGGACCACGCCGCGAATTCCATCTGACCTTGACGATGGGAATACGACTTTGTTTCAGTTGTTTGACCTCACGGTCCATAATTTCAGCGGGTTCCTCAACGAAGTGAAGTTTATCGTCAACACGAATTTCATTTAGTGGAATAATAAGCGTCTCATCAGACAGACACTTCTTCAAATTTGAGATATGAAAAGTGGGGTGCACGCTGCTGAGTTCGGATGGCAGCTGCAATCGATAAGCTACGGGGCCAATCCGTTCGAGGATTTCAAAAGGCCCGATGTACCTGGGATTTAACTTCCCGCGTTTGCCAAAACGGATGACGCCTTTCCAAGGCGATACTTTTAAGAGTACTCGATCCCCAACTTGGAACTCGAGTGGTTTGCGTCTCACGTCAGCATAACTTTTCTGACGATCACGTGCGGCTTTGAGTCGGTTTTGTATTTCCACTATTTTCTCAGTGGTGGCGTGAATGAGTTCAGGACCAGTGAGTTGACTGTCTCCCACTTCAGTCCAACAGATCGGTGATCAGCACTTACGACCGTACAGTGCCTCAAAAGGTGCAGCCTTAATGCTGGCGTGATAGCTGTTATTGTACGAGAATTCGCACAACGGTAGATATCTTTCCCAGTTTGTACCGAAATCAACTACGCAGGCGCGTAGCATATCTTCCAGTGTCTGAATGGTTCGTTCACTTTGGCCATCGGTTTAAGGATGGTACGCGATGCTCATATCGAGACGAGTACCCAATGCTTTTTGAAGTGATTGCCAAAAGTGAGAGGTAAAGCGGGCATCTCTGTCAGAGATGATTGAGATTGGAACGCCGTGATGAGAAACGATTTCTTTGATGTAGATTTGTGCAAGGCATTCCATTTTATCGTTTTCTTTGATTGCCAGGAAATGAGCAGATTTGGTGAGATGATCGACGATCACCCAAATGGTATCGCAACCGTTCGACGACTTGGGTAGTTTGGTTATGAAATCCATGGCAATTTGTTCCCATTTCCATTCAGGGATTTCAGGTTGTTGGAGTAAACCAGGAGGTTTCTGATGTTCGGTTTTGACTTTCGAGCAAGTAAGACACTTGCTGACATACGTGGCGATTTCGGCTTTCATGTTTGGCCACCAATAAAATTCCTTGATTCCGTGGTACATCTTATCGGATCCCGGATGGATAGAATATTTAGACTTGTGAGCTTCATCCATCACCAAGTCTCGTAGGTTCCCGAAATTAGGCAACCAGATTCGGTTTGAGAAATACCTAATCCAGTATACCACGAAGTCATCGGTGCCTTCGGGTAGTGATAGAATTGGAGCACTGCAAAGCTTTTGTTTCAGAAGTTGGAATGCTGACTCTTGTTTATCGGTCCAATCGAACCTTTTGTCCTTCTGAGTCAGTACCGTGAGTGGTTGAGCTATTTTAGAGAAGTTTTCGATAAATCGCCGATAGTACCCAGCAAGACCCAAGAATTGTCGTACTTCGGTCGGAGTGGTGGGTGCTTGCCAGCCCTTGATAGCTTCAATTTTTGATGGGTCAACGTGAATTCCCTGACTGTCAATCACGTGACCAAGGAATTGGACGGTTTGAATCCAGAACTCACACTTAGAGAATTTGGCATAGAGCTCCTCGTGTTTAAGTAGTTCAAGGATGGTTTTGAGGTGTTGCGCGTGTTCTTCTTTGTTTCGTGAATATATGAGGATGTCATCGATGAAGACAATGACAAACTTGTCAAGGTAAGGTTTACACACCCGATTCATAAGGTCCATGAATACAGCCGGTGCGTTGGTTAGACCGAAAGGCATCACTTGAAATTCATAATGCCCGTAACGAGTTCTGAAAGCGGTTTTTGGAATGTCGGCATCGCGAACACGCAATTGGTGATAACCGGATCGGAGATCAATCTTTGAATAACAACTCGACCCTTGAAGTTGGTCGAACAAATCATCGATTCGAGGAAGTGGATACCGGTTCTTGACAGTTAACTTGTTCAACTCTCGGTAGTCGATACACATTCGAAAAGAACCGTCTTTCTTCTTGACAAATAGGACCGGAGCTCCCCAAGGTGAAGAACTCGGCCTGATAAATCCTCGTTCCAGGAGTTCCTGTAATTGGGTGGACAACTCCTGAAGTTCGGACGGAGCTAAACGGTATGGTGCTCGGGCCACAGGCGCAGCACCTGGTACAAGGTCGATTGAGAACTCAACCTGTCTTGGTGGTGGTAGACCAGGTAGTTCTTCAGGAAAGACTTCTGGAAAGTCTCGAACAATTGGAACATCCTCAAGTCGCTTCTCCTTCGACTTTTTCTCCATGATGTGCGCGAGGATTGCTGGATAACCCTTTCTCAGAAATTTTCGGGTTTTTAGGCAAGATATGAGGTTAAGCCTCGTCCCACCGGTCTCCCCCTGTATGACCAAGGTTCTACCGACGGCGAGAGGTATGCGAACAATTTTGTCATAGCAAATGATTTCAGCGCGATGTTCGGATAGCCAGTCCATGCCTACGATGACATCGAAACTCCCTATCTCGATTGGCATAAAATCTATGGAGAAGATTTCGTCGGCTAGGTTTAAAGTGCAATTAGGTATCACACTATCGGTTTCTATCAATTTGCCATTTGCTAGCTCTACTGTGTACTTAACGTCTAAAGCAACAGGTGTGATGTCAAGTAGAGGGCAAAATTCATCGGAAATAAAACTTCTATCGGCACCAGTATCAAACAGAATAGAAGCAGTTAAATTGTTGAGGAGGAACATACCCGTGACCACATTCGGGTCCTGACGGGCGTCCCCTGAGTTGATCACGAAGGCGCTACTTTTGACGTTGTTGTTGTTGCGGTGGTTGTTGTTGCCCTTATTCTTCAATTTTGGGCACGTATCCCTAAAGTGTCCTGGATTCCCACATTCGTAGCAGGACTTAGGTTGTCGGGCATTTTTGTCAGAGGGGTTGTTGTTGGATCTGGGGGCTCGGCAATCCTTAGTCGAATGCCCGTACCTCCTGCAGTTGTTGCAAGGAGTATTGCACTGACCAAAGTGATGATAGTTACACTTGGGACAATAAGGCCTGTCCCCGGTGTAGCTGCGGTTGGTTTCAGAGTTGGTGGTGTAGACTTGGATGGCGTTGTTTTTCTTATTTGTGTTGTGGTGGTGTTCAGTGGATTTGCGTTTGTTGTTGTTGGAGGATGAGGTGTTGGAAGTCCCACGGTTGACAACTAGGGCCATGAGTTCGTGGGCTAAACGAATGGCACTTTCAGTGGTGGTTGGTTTGGATGAGGCGACATTTCCCTGGATGTTCTCAGGGAGTCCGCGAATGTATCTCTTAATGCCCTTACTTTCCGGTTCAACCATGCTTGGGCATAGTAAAGCAAACTGCTGAAATTTTGTGGTATAATCAGCAACATCATTTCCCTGCACCGTCAGGTGCCAGAATTCCTCCTCCAGTCTGTGCAGTTCTTCTTCAGGACAATATTTTTCTGTCAGCTTCTTTTTCAGTTCGGCCCAAGGAAGTCGATTTGCAACCTCAAGGCCTACAGAGTTTGCGTGGGTTTTCCACCACGTGAGTGCACCTTCCTGAAAGGTGTAAGCAGCGAATTTGACTTTGTTGTTCTCAGTGCAGTCGCAGAGACTGAAAACGGATTCCATACGCTCAATCCAACGGATCAAGCCAATGGCACCTTCCGTGCCCTTGAAATAGAGGGGTTTACAGCTGAGAAAGTCCTTGTAGGAACAAGGCTTGACAGTATGAGTGGTGGCGGTGGTATCGGCTGTTTCCTCGGACGTTCGGATTGGATCCCGAGCGGCCAAGGCGTCGGCTACGGCCCGATTAACGGCAGCAGCGAGTTCGGCTTCACTGTAACTCTTTTTCTTCGGTGGCATGATTCTTCAAGAAAAGAAACAATAGGTACGTAAGAAATTGTACCAGAATGATAATTGTAGTGGATGTATGTATTAAAGCGACAATATACACATCACAAGCACAAGAGTTCTATCATAAAGATTTAAATCGAAAGGAATTGTCAATTGATATTACATTGTTAAACGATTACAGACAATTTCAAGTTTGTTGGATTCAAAAGTTACAGACTTAGATATTGTGCCCAAAAGTTCCGGGAATTGTTTCATCCGGTCATTTTACATTAATCCTACGAAAGCGTTACTGAGTGCAGATTCAGCCTAAGCTAATTCTGACGAAGATTGAGTTGTGGCATTAAGGCAGTGAGATGGTCAACGGACTCTGCAAGTCGGCTAACCATTCTGAGTGCCTCCTCGGTTTCCCTCAAGCGTGTCTCACACTGAGTCAACCTTGCTCGCAGGACAGTGATTTCATTTTGATTGTCAGTCATTTGATTGTGGACGATCTCCATGGTCTCGATGGTTTCACCCACTCGATTTTCGAGAACGCCCATATTGTTGATAGTGTTTGCATGGTCCTCAGAGACCTGAGCAACTTGCCCCATTAGGGTGAGTGTCCAGTTTTCACAGGTCTCTTGCAACTCGATATCCATGTCACGCAATTGTTGCTCGTGACGATGTAGCCTAGCAGCCAAATCCGTTATGGTGGATTGATTGGGGTATGGGCTCGCTCGAGGCAACCTAGGGTTCCTCCTAGCTACCCTTGAACTTTGTGATTCGTACGGATGAGAACGAGATGAGTTGGGTGGTGTGTTTGCCATTCTGAGACAAAGTGTTAGAAAGAATGAGGCCTATATTCATATAATATAATATAGCCTAAGATTGTAAGTGAGGTCTATTTATGTATATATATGTATATCACATAATAACCTATTGAGTGTCTAGCACAGATATGTTTTGAGTCCCGTTTCTCTCGAGGTCAGAGTCAACTAGGGTATCCTGTTCAGCCATAACTTCCTTCAGATCTTACATCATCTTTATTTAATTGTACATAGTTGATCAAGCTATGTTAAATTAAATTCGTATGCTGAAATCTCTGAACTGGTTATACCTAATAGGGAATACTGCCTAACGGTCATAGTCTAGGCCACTAAATGCAACCTAGTTCACTATAACCTTAGGCTCTGATACCAATCTGTGACACCCCCAAATTTAAAGATTTGCGGAAGCTCGATTTGGGTGTCACTAATCAATATACAAAGCACATAAGATAATAATGAACGACCACTATATGCGTCGTTTTAAACTTGTATTAAATAAAGTAACGTTTACATCAAAATAAGGTTACATTAGCTCGGTTCCTGTAATTGAGAGATTACATGGCATAATTACTTTTACAAAATATAATGATGCAGTCCAATCTCTAATTGTATGTATGCTGACTCGAGCTAATAATCCCTGCTTGTGCAGCCAACCTACTGCTGGGTACCTGTGATATATACTAAAATGGGTCAGCGAAAACGCTGGTGAGCTCACAGGTTTGTATGTCAATGTATAGTTGTAAGAACCGCAAGATTTATATTGAATTTAAAATGCAATTAAGCAAAATAAAAGTTATACAATCCATGAGCACATAGTCTGAGCTTAACTTGAGCGCTAGGTCCAATTAAGGAAACCTAAATTGAAATGCCTCCTACGAGTGTCTAATCCACACTCGTCTTCCCAAATGCTAATACATCCGTTTGACCGGTTAGTGCGTGCTAACCCGGATGAGGATTGTCAATCCCATATGATATCATATACTAACATTCATGCTAAAATATTAGAGACTATGCTTATAGAGGACTTTAATTGATTAGCTTGAAACTCATGTAGTATTTGAAGTTTGGCACTTGCGTTCTACTTGTAAAACAAATCAAAGTAGTAATATCACACCCCTAGTTGAAAAGCAGTGAAAATGGGGCCATGAAACTCACCTGAGTCTTGAAGTGTTTAATTTAATAAACTTGAAGTAATTAGCGGTGAATTGATACCCAAAGACTTGAAACCTGAATGTGTTCACGACACTTGATTGTTATTAATTGTACCGGTATCTCGAAAGACTACCTTTGTAGTTGTTATACAACTATATATATATATATGTCCAAATTACTATGATTTGGTTGATTGAATTGTTACAAGTTACTACGACTTGTTTGATTGAATTGATACAACTTACAACGACTTGTTTGATTTTGAAGTATGTTTTGAAAACGTGTACGGTCCGTTGGTGATTGTTTGTAATAATTATTCTATAATGTTGACTTTGCTACAGTAAATTGCTACAGTAAATTTGACTTTGCTACAGTGAATTGCTACAGTAAATTTGACTTTTCTACAGTAACTTTGACTTCAAAATTCTGGTTTTTCTGTGTTTTGCGACACAATATGCGACATAAAAATTTGTCATGCGACACAAGGGTTGTGTCGCAGACGTCATGCGACACAAGGATACGACACAAGGATTGTGTCGCATCAGATACGAAATGCTAATATAATAGCGACATAGTGGTTGTGTCGTATGAAAATACGACATAATATGCGACATAGAGTGCGACATAATATTGTGTCGCATGGGTTACGACACTAAAGATTTGGTACGACACAAGGTGCGACATAACAGGTTTTATGCGACACAGTATGCGACACAAGGCTTGTGTCGCACTGAAGAACACCAGCCCAGAAACATCGGCTTTTCGTGATTTTTCCGGCCAAAACTCAAATCAAACTCATTTTTAGGCTATAAAATCTTGTTATCTTCCTAGTATTGGACATATATAAGTTGTGTAAACATCAAAACGTCAAAATATTACATAAAACTAAACAAATCTAAGTTTTTAGAAATTTCCTTACAAATGCAAATCGAAGACGATGGAGGCCGAAAATGATGGTAGAGCTTTTGTAATTCTTGTTCCCCTTGAAATGATGATTCCGAAAATATGGTTTTTGTTGTCGGTTTTGCGAGATCCGAAAATTTGGTGATTTTTGGTTGAGAGGTTTTTGGGTGCAAGTGTGTGTTTTGTGGAGATGGAAATGAAAGAAAGAGGAAAGGAGAGGTGGGGTGTAGGTGAAAGCCTCACCTCGCAGTCTCCGTCCCGTGCTCCGCGTGGTGTTCGTTTTAAATTACAAATCATTATAAAATGTTTTATTGTAATATTTTACCAATTTTCTATTTATGGTATTTAAAATGAATTTTGTTTTATTTATTTGCGCGTTTGTATTTTTAATTGCGTATACATTAATTGTGTAATAAAACTTGGATACGAAATATCACAATAAATAATATTCTGAATAAAATTGAGTTATTAAATAATATTTGTATTGCTTAATAAAATTGTTCACCAACGTCCGTACTTATTGTATTGAAATACATTCGATTTGAAACTCGTACGATTTTAAACAAACCGCATAATTGTAGATATATATTCAACAATATATATAATAATTGATACATTAATTAATCCTACACCGAACTAATTACATATATTAACATATGATTAGGCACTAATTACTAGTCCTAATTTGGCGGGTGTTACAGTATTACAAAAATGGGTTCCGCGATCACTAATCAACGCCCTTGGAGTCCCAAACCTAGAAAACAATTGTTTCAAGAATGTCACAACGACTCTAGCATCGTTAGTTGGTTAAGCCTTTGCTTCAGCCCATTTTGACACATAATCAACAGCTACTAATATATACTTATTTCCATGGCTAGATGGAAAAGGTCCCATAAAATCAATACCCCAGATATCAAAAATTTCACATGCTTGAATTCCTGTTTGAGGCATTTCATCTCTCTTTGAAATGTTTCCCGAGCGCTGACAAGCATCACAATTTCTTACAAAATCAAAAGAATCTTTAAAAACTGTTGGCCAATAAAAACCTGCATCAAATTTTTTTTTAGCTGTCAGATTAGCTCCATGATGTCCTCCAACTGGGCCCGTGTGGCAATGTTCCTAAATTTTGGTACATTCTTCACCATGCACACATCTGCGAATAATACCATCTGCACAAGATTTAAACAAAAACGGATCTTCCCAAAAATAGTGCTTTAAATCAGCAAAGAATTTCTTCTTCTGCTGATAATTCAAATGGTTTGGCAAAATTTTAGTAACAAGATAATTAGCATAATCAGCAAACTAAGGTACATCTCCAGTTAATTGTATCATCATTAACTGTTCATCCGGAAATGTATCTTGAATTACCGACTCATCCAATCTATCCAACTCTTGATTTTCCAATAGTGATAAATGATCTGCTGCTAAATTCTCCGCTCCCTTTTTATCACGTATTTCTATATCAAATTCTTGTAATAATAAAATCCAACGCAACAATCGCGGTCGTGCATCCTGTTTGTTAAACAGATACTTTAACGCAGAATGGTCAGTAAACACAATAGTTTTAGATAAGATCAAATAAGAACGAAATTTATCAAATGCAAACACAACTACAAGCAATTCTTTTTCAGCGGTAGTATAATTTTCTTGTGTATCTGTAAGAGTTTTGCTAGCATAATATATTAGTTTAAACCTCTTATCGACCCTTTGTCCCAAAACTGCTCCAATGGCATATTCGCTCGCATCGCACATCAATTCAAAAGACAAATTCCAATCTGGACTAATCATGATTGGTGCTGAAACTAGTTTAGATTTTAAAATGTGAAAAACATTTAAACTATCGTTTGAAAAAATAAATTTAGAATCCTTTTCTAATAACCGATTCATTGGTCTAGCAATCTTTGAAAAATCTTTAATGAATCGTCGGTAAAATCCTGCATGTTCTAGAAAACTTCGTATACCTTTAACATTTGTAGGAGGTGGTAATTTAGAAATTGCATCTATCTTGGCTGGATCCACTTCCATCCCAATTTTAGAAATTTTATGTCCCAGCACTATCCATTCTTGTACCATAAAAGGACATTTTTCCCAATTAAGCACTAAATTGGACATCTCACGTTTTTCCAACATTTTCTTAAGATTTACTAAACATGAATTAAACGAGTTACCAAAAACTGAAAGATCATCCATAAAGATTTCCATGAAACCTTCCACCATATCATGAAAAATTACCATCATGCAACGCTGAAAAGTGGCTGGAGCGTTACATAACCCAAAAGACATTCTTCTATAAGCAAACGTACCAAATGGGCTAGTGAAAGTAGTTTTTTCTTGATCTTCGGCTGCAATTGGAATTTGGAAATAACCCGAAAAGCCATCTAAAAAACAATAAAATTCTTTTACTGCCAATCTCTCTAACATTTGGTCGATAAATGGTAATGGAAAATGATCTTTCCTAGTTTCATCATTAAGCTTACGGTAATCGATACATACTCTCCAACCTGTTACTGTCCTAGTGGGAATCAATTCATTTTTATCATTTGCAACCACTGTCATCCCCCCTTTTTTGGTACTACGTGTACATGACTGACCCATGGACTATCTGAAATTGGATAAATTAACCCTGAATCTAATAACTTAATTATCTCTTTCCGAACAACGTCTTTTACCTTAGGGTTTAGTCTTCTAAGTGGTTGTATTATCGGCTTAAAGTCCGCTTCCATTAAAATTTTATGAGTACAATATGATGGACTTATACCTTTTATGTATGTGATTTTCCACGCGATAGCTTTCTTATGCTGCTTCAGCACCTGCAATAAACTATCTTTTTCTTCAAAAGTTAATTTCGAAGAGATGATTACTGGTAAATCAGCGTCCCTTGGAGATAAGCATATTCCAAATGAGATGGTAATTCTTTTAACTCCAATTGAGGTGGTTCTTCATAAGATGTCTTGATTTCCATAATCTCGGATCGTAAACAAGGAATACCACACCTTGAGAACGAGGAGGCTTCCGTCACTTTAACATCTTCTTTTTGTATATCAGTACACATTACGTCAACTTCCTCAAGTAATTTATCAAATTCTGCTAAATCCTTAGCTGTATCAAAATCTCCTGACCAGCTTTCTATCATACCTGTTTTATCTTGTTCATCATCTAACAAATTATGCAAAAACTCGTTATCCAAATATTCAACAGAATTTAAATAATAACATGTATCATCCACATAATCTGGAAATCGCATAGAATCATTCACATAAAAAACAACTTTTTCGTCTCCTACACGCATAATAATTTTTCTATCAAAAACGTCTATTAAAGCGTGAGAAGTGGCAAAAAATGGTCTTCCTAGTATAATTGGAACTCTAAGATCTTCAACCATATCTAAAATAACAAAATCACAAGGAAAAGCAAACTTATCAACTTTTACCAAAATATTTTTGACCATCCCTTTCGGATATTGTAATGACCTATCTGCTAATTCAATACACATTCGAATTGGTTTTGGTTCCCCTAATCCCAACCGTGTATACATTGTATATGGCATTAATGAAATACTAGCCCCCAAATCAGCTAATGCGTTATTAATTGACAAATTTCCAATTAAACAAGGAATAGTAATACTCCCTGGATCTTTTACCTTCGGAGGCAGCTTATTTTGCATAATTGCCGAACACCTGGCATTCATAGTAACCTTTGCCACATCATTTAATTTGCTTTTATTAGTCAATAATTCCTTCAGATATTTTGCATATTTTGGCATTTGGGCTATTGTTTCCACGAAAGGAATATTGATATGTAATTGCTTCAAATTCTCTAAAAACTTGTGGTAATTCTCATCATTCTTTCCTTTCTGTAGAGCAGTAGGTTAAGGTGGTGGTGGCGTATAATGTAACATCCTCAAATTGGGCCTAGAAGTAATAGGTATTTTCTGTAAATTTTAAATGCGATTTAAAATTGTTTTATGTGTTTGATTGTATAATTAATAGGTCGATAAGCCTCAGGAAATATTGTGGCTAGTGAAATATTGATTGTTTTAAATTTGTTTAGTTGACGGTAAAATAAAATTGTATTTTCCCGCAAATGGTTTTTAAGTTCCAGACAATAATAAATACGGGGAATGAAAATTAACACTTATATGGTATATATTATGAGATGGATTGGGTTTTATTCCCACACATACATACATACATACGTACGATTACATACACACACACATTAAACCCTAAACCAAAATCATGAAGAAATCATCAAAATTGGAGCTTCATAATTCGGATTCAAGTTTCTAGTGTGAAGATTATCATCTTCTAATTCTTCTTTTCATCTTGTAAGTCTTTAAATCTTCAAATCATGAACCCTAGAAATTGGGGGTTTTTGTGTTCTTGAGCAAAATCCGAAATTAGAGTTTGATTATGTGATATTGTTGTTAATTAAGCTTGTTATTGTTGATTGCTAACAAGATTCAAGTTAAATTTTGTAAATTTAAGTTGGTTCTTAGGGTTTATCATGATTTTGATAGGTTAATGCCTTTAATCCGAAAATTGAGGCTTAAGTTGGTGAAAGTGATGATTGTTATACTTGTAATTGATGATAACTAACATGATTCATGCTTAGAGTTATAGTTTTCATTAGGGTTCTTAAACCTCTTGATGATTTTGATGTGTTTATGGAAATTTTGATGGGCTAATGGTAATCATCATAAACTAAAGCTTGGTATTAGTTGAAATGGTGTTAATAAGTGTTAATAAGTGTTAATAAGAGGATTAGTAGCTTTAATGTTGAAAGTGTGAATTAATCAAGTTGTGTGATTATAATTCAAGTGGAATTTGTGAAAGTGTGATGATTAGGTGTTAATCACCTTGATTGATAATAACAAAAGGTTGTTATAGTGTTATTAGTGAATGATGAGTTATTATATGAGTTGTTATTCATTTAAGCTAAGATGAGGTTAATGGTCTAATTATGCTAATTACCTATAGTTGAGTTGGATTAATATGATAATGTGAATTATGTGACAAGTTGATTTTAATTATCATGATTTATTAGGTGAGAGTGAACTAATGAAGTTAATAGTGATAATTCATATTAGTGGAATGAATTATGTGAAATTACTACAAGTGACAACTAAATTGATATATAGTTGAAAAGTGGTTAACATGATATCTAATCATGATTAAGAAACAATTCAAGAAGTATGAAACTTGATGTATGTGCTGATTATGTTAATACATATGAATTGAGATTGTTGGTATAAATCTATTGGAGTAATGTTATGTAGATTTGATACAAGTAACTGACTTGTGTATTTTGTTGTATTTCCAGATATGGAGAAGACTCAGTGATATTAGACTACTGAGTGGGCGACTATGGTAGTCGGTGAGTGGACTTTGATCTCTCACTATAATTTAGTGATCACTATTGTGGTTACTTCAAGTGTTATGTGTTATACCTGTGTTAAGTTGAATTGTGAATTGTGTTAAAGTGTTAAGTGACCTATTGGTAATTGTGTTATAGAGGTCAACTATGTTGGACTATGTTGTTACAGGTTAGTCAACACAAGGGTTGTGAACATTCGTTGTAAGTAAGGCTTGTGTTGACTAAAGGTAACAAACGGTTATCAGTTAACCACTGTATTGGCCTGCAGTTGGTGTAAGTGTCGCTTGGTGGGCCACCGCGGCTGAGGGCGCCACAAGGGCCACCGATCCTCTGGTGATGTTGAGTCAAAGTGTTAAATGTGGTGAACTCATGGTGTTAAACTAAGTTGTATTGTTAGTGATGAGTTAACTCACTTAGCTTCGTGCTAATCCCTCGTTGTTTACTCCTTGCAGGTTAATATCTCTGGTTATGGGCGGGTCAAGGAGTAACTGAAGAATGTTTGACTAGGATTACTCTGATAATATTTAATAAAGTTTAAAATGTTGATTATATAATGTCCAGGATATAAAGGATTGTTTTGTAAACGTTAATAATTAATACTTAGAACTTAGGTAATGGAAGATGACGACATGTCATTTTATTATATGTTTTGGGACTTGAGCTTTCGAATTGTAAAAAAAAAAAAAAAAACAGTTGTAAATTTTGGGGCGTTATATATAATCTTTAACCGGTGAATCCTCCTTTTGCTTTTCCCCTTGATTCTTTATTTCCGTTTTATTGGAAATTAAATTACAGATAAAAGAGTGGTGTTTTAGTTCCGTGCGAACAATTTAATTGATACGAATTGAAAAGAAGTAATTAAAATAATAAAAGGAATTTCAGATAATTATCAGGAATAAAGAAACATGTATTTACATAGAATAGTTATTATTGAATTCAGGTTTTCCATATATGTTTATTAAACTGTTAATCCTTGATTATGAGAATTAAACAAATATAACTAGCTCTTGTTAAGGTTACTAATCATAATAAGTTGTACCTTAATACTAGATTCTCTTGAATAACACCAGAAATTACTCTTGCATGCATTATTAACATAAAACTTATTCAATTAATACTTTCACAAACTAAGATTCATTCTAACAACTTCGAATTACCCGTTGTTGTTAAATTACATATTAATAATTCATATCCTTATTAGTTATTAATTGCTATTATCTTAACCAAATATCATTACAAAGTCTTGCCACAATCAATTAATAAATTACTTAATTGCAGATAATTGATTAACCTAAACTAGGCCTAGTAAAGATAATCAACCACGTCAAGTAACAATCAAACACATATATAAATAATATGGATCTTTGAATAAACTTAATAATCATTCATAATCAAGAATCAACATAAACATATCTTTTAAACCTTCATTCAATAATCATTCATCTAAGTAAATACAATTAGAATACTAGCTCATGTTTAATGTAATGAAAATCAAATCTAAAGACATGTTATTACACATAGAATATAGAAAAGTTAAGAATCAAACCAATAAACCGAACAAGTCTTCGTTAGGGTTGAAAACCTTCAAACCCTAGCTTCCTTGCCCTTCAAATCGACCTTGAAACGACCTAAAACCCTAAAAACTGACTTTGGTTTCGTATTTTCGTATATCAAAACGTCTGACTTTGGCCTCTATTTATACTTGAAAAATCGTTCTTTTAGCCGCCGGCAAAATGCTTTAGCCGCCGGTCGGGTTGACTTTTTGCCCACGAAACCCGGTTGTAACCCGCGACTTTCACCGCCTTCCATAATTAAGCTTTAACCGCCGGTCAAATGGTTTAGCCGTCGGCTAAATGAGATTCCAGAACTTTCTCAATCCGGCCTTTTTCTTAATTTTGGGCCATCAAACTTCTTTTAACTTGGACTAATCTTCATTCTTGGCCCAATTTCATCTAAGTATGAATTTAATCTTCATTTTAGGCCCGATTCTTCATCTCTTTTTATTTCTTTTTTATTTTCTTCTCTTTTTTTCTATCTTTTCTTCAATCTCCAATAAAAAACTCTATTCTGTAAATATTAATCAAATCAGTATCTATAATGATAAAAATGTAATCAAAATGTATAAATATTAAGGGAATTTGTTATATAAATATAGACTTATTTGATGCTATCAATTGTATTAATTGGTATCGGAGCCCGTTCTTGGCAATGAAAATCGATCGCCGGCGTTAATTTGAAGAAACGTTCATCAGATCTCAGATCTAATTGTTCAGACCTAATTGCTATTACTCCGACGAATCCAGATGGTGAATACACGCTCCAGTGAAGATCCGATCACAGGTTCTGTATTGAACACGACGCTAGCTAATTTTCAACGTTCGATGGATCGGATTAATGAAAGTATCAACGGATTGTTGCTCTTCCAACCCTTCGCCCAAACTGAATTCACGAAGCTAAATTCCGGCAACGAAGGTAACAATCGTGGATCACAGTCACAGTATGGCAAACTCACACGATTTGATTTTTCAAAATTCAACGGCGACGATGTGGAAGGCTGGTTGTATCGAGTTCAGCAATTTTTTGCATTGGATGAAGAAGATGATAATCAGAAAATAAGGCTCGTTTCTATGCATTTGTACGATAGAGCACTGAGTTGGCATCAACAATTTGTGAAACGTCACGGTGAAGAAATTTTATGGCCATTGTATGAAAGAGAGATCAAGAAGCGATTTGCTCCAATTTTTGAAGATCTGGTCATTAAGCTTAAGAACCTAAAGCAGACTACTACAGTGCAAGTATATCAGGATCAATTTGAAACTCTGCTTAATAAAATAGAATTGAGTGAAGTGAATGCTATTAGCCTATTCGTTGGAGGTCTTAAGGATGAAATTAGTACTGCTGTACGAATGTTTAAACCTATATCACTGTCTGATGCTTATTGCTTAGCTAAGATGCAAGAAGCCACTCTTACAGCAGTCAGAAGTAGGTATATGCCATTGTTAACCACTCCAAGAAGTACCAGCTATTCACCTAGGCCTTTAGCATTACATGTACCACCACTCAATACTACTCTAGCATTGCATGCACCACCAATTAAGAATGTTACAAATCCTTATGCGACTAGTAGCAGTAGACAAGTCAATAATTCTCCATACAGAAAACAATTATCACAAAAAGAGCTAGAAGAAAAAAGAGCTAAAGGTCATTGTTTCTACTGTGATCAAAAGTATTCACCAGGCCATAAATATAGTGGACAATTGTATTCTTTGGAGGTGATCAGTACTGTTGATGATGAAGATAGTGGCAAGGTAACACTTGAAGAAATAGATGAAGTTACTGAATGTGTTTTGGAGGCATTTAATACTAGTAGAAGCAGTTATGTAGTATCACCTGAAATGACTCCACATATTTCTTTACATGCTCTAACTGGTGACAACACTTACGATACCATGAGAGTTAGAGGATTTGTAGGTAAGCAATCAGTGCACATGCTTGTTGACTCTGGTAGTACTCACAATTTTTTAGACTTGCAAACTGCTAAGAGGTTAGGCTGTAAAATAAGGAACATATGCCCTCTTCAAGTATCAGTAGCCAATGGTCAAATGATGACCAGTGTTTATGAATGCAAAGGTTTTGAGTGGACTTTGCAAGGTCAAGTTTACAAGTCTGATGTGATGATATTACCACTTGGTGGATGTGAAATGGTATTGGGCATACAATGGTTAGCTACCTTGGGCTGCATTAAGTGGGACTTTAATCTGCTAGTAATGGAGTATTTTTACTTCAAGAGAAAGGTAGTTCTAAGGGGAACAAAGTATGCTACTCTACAGTGGTTACAAGGGAAAAAGGCAAGTAAATCTATAGGACCACAAGCAGAGTTATCAGCTATGACTTTGTGTGTGTATCCTGCAAGTCTGTGCAGTGTACAAACTGGATCAACCACTGTAAAAGATGTTGAACTACAATCAGTCTTGGATGAATACAAATAAGTTTTTGAAATGCCAAAGGAACTACCACCACAGAGGCCACATGATCACAAAATACCTTTATTGCCTAATACACCACCAATAAATATCCGACCATATAAACACCCACCAAGTCAGTAGGATGCAATAAAGTTAATGGTTAAGGAGTTGCTTGACTCTGGGGTAATAAAGGATAGTCAAAGTCCTTTCTCTTCTCCTATTGTCATGGTCAAGAAAAAAGATGGTTCATGGAGGATATGTATAGATTATATGCAACTCAATAAGTACACAGTCAAAGACAAGTTTCCAATACCAGTGATTGAGGAGCTTATTGATGAACTTAATGGGTCAAAAGTGTTTTCAAAACTTGATTTAAGGTCTGGTTACCACCAAATCAGAATGCATGAGGAGGATGTCTACAAAACAGCTTTTAGAACTCATGAAGGGCATTATGAATTTTTGGTAATGCCTTTTGGTCTCACCAATGCACCCTCTACTTTCCAGTCCTTGATGAACACTGTCTTTAAGCCTTTTCTTAGAAAATTTGTATTGGTGTTTTTTGATGACATACTGATCTATAGCAAGACCATGGAGGATCATTTACTTCACTTAAAGACAGTGCTAGAAGTAATGCAAGTCAATGTACTATTTGCTAAGCTTAGCAAATGTACTTTTGCTGTATCACAAGTGGAATATCTAGGGCATATTATTTAAGATCAAGGTGTTTCTACAAACCCAACCAAGATTCAGGCAATGGAAGCTTGGCCAGTGCCACAAAATCTTAAACAGTTGAGGGGATTCTTGGGTCTTACTGGCTACTACAAAAGGTTTATAAAGCACTATGCATTGGTTAGTCAACCTTTAACTGCCCTATTAAAAAAGAATTCATTCAAGTGGTCTGATGCAGCTCAACAAGTCTTTCTCATTTTGAAACAAGCAATGATTCAAGCTCCTGTACTAGCACTGCCCAATTTTAATGAGATGTTTGTAGTTGAAACTGATGCATGTGGCACAGGCATTGATGCTGTTCTGCAACAAGGAGGTCACCCTATTGCTTTTATGAGTAAGTCCTTATCTCCCAAACATCAGTCCTTGTCTACTTATGAGAAGGAATTTTTGGCAGTTATCATGGCATTAGAGAAATGGAAGGGCTATTTACTGGATAGACATTATAAAATCAAGACTGATCATTTCAGTCTCAAATACCTGCTAGATCAGAGATTGTCCACACCTTTCCAAGCCAGATGGTTGCCTAAATTGATGGGTTATGATTATGAGATTTCTTATAAAGAAGGAAGTGAAAATACAGCTGCTGATGCACTTTCAAGAGTCACTACTGGAGGAGAGTTGTGGACTTTAATTCTTAATACTGTTGCTTCTGATTTGTTGGCAAAAATTAAGGCTACTTGGCAAGAAGATGATACTCTTAAAGGTGTCATTGATCAGTTACAGAATCATACTTACAAGGGTGGCAAGTATACATGGGTTGATGGATTACTCAAAAGAAAAGGCAGATTGGTGGTGGGATTTAATCCAGAACTGAGAGCTCAATTGGTGCACTACTATCATTCTAATCCAGTTGGTGGTCATTCAGGTACACGTGTCACTACTCAGAAGTTAAAAGTGTTATTTTATTGGAAGGGCATGCACAAGTCAGTTAAGAATATAGTCAAAGAATGTGATGTTTGTCAACGGCAAAAACCTGATTTAGCTGCTTATCTTGGCCTCCTACAACCTTTACCTATTCCTAGCACTATCTGGTCTGAAATCTCTATGTATTTCATTGAAGGTCTACCCAAATCACAGGGTAAATAAGTCATTCTGGTGGTAGTAGACAGGTTGAGTAAATATGCCCATTTTATAGGCTTGAGTCACCCATTTACAGCAACTATGGTGGCCCAGCTGTTTTTGGATAATATATACAAGTCACATGGTTTACCCACTTCAATTGTGAGTGACAGAGATAAGGTGTTCATGAGTCATTTCTGGCAGTCCTTGTTTAAAGTGTTGAAAGTCAACCTTCATATGTCAACAACTTACCATCCTTAATCTAATGGTCAAACTGAGGTTGTCAACAGGTGTTTGGAATGTTACCTCAGATGTATGACAGGTGAAAATCCGAAAGATTGGTTCAATTGGTTGGCTTTAGCTGAATATTGGTATAATACCAATTTCCACTCTTCCATTCAAACAACTCCTTTTGAAGTAGTATATGGACAACCACCACCTTTGCACACCCCTTACCTGGCAAGAGATAGTACTGTAGAAGCAGTTGACAGATCGTTGCGAGCTAGGAAAATACTATTTCAACACTACAGTTCCATTTGAAAAGATCTCAGGATCGTATGAAGAGTTTAGCTGAAAAGCACAGAACCGACAGAACTTTTGATGTTGGAATGTGGGTTTATGTAAAGCTGCGACCACATAGACAAGTTACCATACATCCCCAGCAATACACCAAACTTTCTGCTAAGTACTATCGGCCCTTTATGATTGTTGAAAGGATTGGACAAGTGGCTTACAGACTGCAGTTGCCATCTACTAGTCTTATTCATCCAGTCTTTCATGTTTCTCAACTTAAAAGATGCAGGGGTAATAACAACAAGATTGTTGCTCTGTCTGTTTGTACTTCTGAAGGATTGCTTTCTCTTGAACCGGTGGCTATACTTGATCGGAAACTGGGCAAACTGAACAACAAACCAGCTATGTATTTGTTGGTACACTGGGCTAATCAAAGTGTAGAAGATGCAACGTGGGAATTACATTATGATTTCGTGCTTCGATTCCCTCACTTTCCAATTGATCCTTGAGGTCAAGGATCTTAAGAGGGGATGCATTGATACGAATTAACGAGTTTAACGGCATTTTTAACTTTTTGTTCATAGCACGTGCCTTGCACATGGGTGGTTGTTTGGCAGAAGTCTGTGCAGCTCACGTGATTAACAAACTTGTTGCTGAATAAATACGCTAGTTCATCTACAATTTAGCTTATGAATTTGTGTAATCGTTCCTTCTGAATTCTAAACCCTAGGTTATGAATTATGATTTTTTGGCTGTAATTGATTTGCAATCACGAATTCAATTCAATATTGATACGAATTTACGAGTTTAACGGCATTTTAAACTTTTTGTTAATAGCACGTGCCTTGCACATGGGTGGTTGTTTGGCAGAAGTCTGTGCAGCTCATGTGATCAACAAACTTGTTGCTGAATAAATACGCTAGTTCATCTTCATTTACAGTTTAGCTTATGAATTTGTGTAATCGTTCCTTCTGAATTCTAAACCCTAGGTTACGAATTGTGATCTTTTGGCTGTAATTGATTTGCAATCACGAATTCAATTCAATCCAGTGAGTTCCGGTTGCTTATCTTAATTGAATTTCATTTCATTAAGTTGATTTCTAATTCAACTGTATTATTTTAGTACGTAAATGTCACAATTCAAATCAAGTCAGCCATTAAACAAATATTATTACAATTTTGACTATAAATCATGAGAACAGAAAGATACATAGTGAGTTTGTTATATTCATTTGTTGATGAATCAACTGACTGCCATAAATTAACAATGAAGAACACAAACTAAACAGCCAACGTAACTATGAATATGAATAACTTACGCCGTGAATGGATTTTATATACATCGATTTGAAGAGCTAGAAATTATGCATTTGTGAATTTCTCACTGATTTGAAACTATTCTTGAGCAGAATTTCAATCGAGTAATCGGAAAGCAAAATTAGGGCTTTTAATTGATTGCCGTTTGGTGTATACGTTGAGCAAGAAATGATGTGAGCGAAAACTAAAACTCAGTTTATATGAAATCCAAAACCCGCGAGCTATCCATGGGTTTAACACCTTAACGGCATAACCGTTTAACTCAAGGATCACGCTTTTCCGTGAATTTATTAATAGTGTAAATTACATCTCGGGGTCAATTTTTTTGCACTCCCCGTCCACTGACCCCCGCTTTTTAGTTTCACTCCCACTCTCTCAAAGGGTAAAATTGTTTTAAAAGTTTAAGGGTATTTTAGTCATTTAATGATAGATGAGGGACGAAGAGTGAAACGGAAAATCAGGTCAAGGGGCGGGGAGGGCAAAAAATTCGACCCAATAAACGAGGAGTGAAATTAATGAAATGAGGAATATAATTTACTCTCATTCATATTATACTCCGTATTTCCGTGAGTTTATTATTATATTAATATTAATTACTTTTACACAGCAATGATTGTGTACAATTTACTCTTTTTTTTGAAAGGCAGAGTAATATATAAAAAGACTACTAGCAAGATACTAGATAGCCACCAAAGTACAACTTACACGAGTATCACACCTCTATTACTTTGACACCAAAACTCCGGATCTTAACTGTGAGGGGACTAAAATGAATGAAAAAAACTTGAGAAATCTCAGGAAGTATCTTCATGCTTACATTACCGTGAAAAATATGCGTGGAAAATCAACAACTTTTTTGTAGTGTATGAACTCTCAATGCAGGTGGTTTTATCGTTTCAATGTTGTGTAGTTAGCGTCTATAGAGTCCATCTTAAAACGGGTAGTGGTGGTCCAATCGTAGATAAATGAATTTCTTTTAAATTTTTACATTTCGATTTAAATACACATGCATTGAGCTAATTATATTAATATATTACTCCATATTTTATTATTCTTTATTTTATACTCCGTATTATATAATAACTAGTTTATAACCCGTGAATTCACGGGCTACCATATAAATCTAACACAAGCTTTATATTATATTTTTATTCTATTAACTAAATTTTAAGTGTACATATTCGTGTGTTTGTTTTGAATGGAAGGTGAGATGCGTATCTTAAAATTTATGTAGTATCGTGAAGTGTCAGAGTAATGAAACATGAATTCTTCGGGTACGTTTAGTTATAGAAAACTCCCTACTTTTCTAGAAAAATTCTTCAAGAAAACAAGAAAATTAGAAAACGTGTTCATATTCAAGTTTTCTAAAAAACTTTTCTAAGAAAAGGAAAATCCTTATTTTTTCTTTTTTATTATTACAAAGTTGAAAACTACTTTTGATAGTTGTTTTCAATCTCTACTATTCCTTGGAAAAGGAAAACTCCACCCCTTGCAACTAAACACGTACTCTAGATTTTCCATGTTTTTTAGAGAAGTAAAACCCTTCTCATTCTCTAGAGAAATGGAAAAAGAAAAATGGAGAAACTTTTTTGTAACTAAACGCGCCCTTAGTGGCGCAAGTCCAATGGGGAGTTTTTTAGTGAACATGACAAATTCTTTGCATTTGCGTTTTAAAAAATAAATAACAAACGTAAAAATGACCACTTTAAGGCACCATTATAGAACATTTATCGGAATTTACCACTCACAGGTTCTTTTAACGAATGTAGCAGAGTTATCTGTGTAGCATTGTTTCAGTGTATGAATACTTTTGCCATAGTCTATACATCATCAGAATATCATTTCTTGTTCCTTTTATATATTTTTTTTGGGTGACGATCCTTAGATATTTTAACGTTCATTCAATCTCATAATATTACATCCGAAACCTTTATGTTCAATGTTGAAGTCTTGGTATAATTACCTGCACAATATTTCAAAATCACATACCCAACTACACTCGGCTCTTTTCTCATTTTCATGTGATAAATCACAACATTTAAAAAGCTTCATTCAGCAACAACCACCGCCTATATATTTTCCCTCAGAGTTGAATCTATTATATGTCCCCTGTGAATAGATGGTGTATAATTATAAAGAATAAATATATGAATCATTGACTCACATAAATGCCGACACAAACAGTAGTTTAACGTTGTTAATACAAGTGTGAAGTAAAGATTAAATGACTTATAAAAGATCAAAAACCTTTTCACATACACAATTGTTTTGAATCTTGTCCCTGCACTTTGTCAAGATGAACACATAGTTGTAAGCTTCTTGTACAACACAACTGCTTATAATCTCGCTATCTCTGTCAATGTAATCGGTTTCCAACCACTTTCAGGTCCAAGAATCTGCAAGTGCATGAATTTAGTTATAAATCCAGAAAGTATCAGTTTCGATCAATCTATTGTTTGGGTTACTTTATATCTGAATAGGGTAATAAGATGTGTCAAACAGGTTAAGCCATATGATTATGATTTTACTCTAAAGCTAACCTTGTCAATCGGGTTAAAAGTCATTTGAAATTTATTGAAATGCAAATATTCCAATAACAAATTCATTAAAATAAAAAAAGTGAGATTATTATTCTCACAAAAGTGTTAAAGTTGACCCAACCCGAACCTTTATGGCTTGTTACCCAATACCATGACAGGCCCATCCCCCTCGCCCCAATCATACACAAGCGTGTGTTTTGGGCTTATATATAACGGGTAAGGTAATAAGGTTGCACATACATATCATAGTGTGGAAAGAAATGCACACAAGTTCTCTTTTATTTCCCATTTGACCACCTTTTGATATCAGCATCAAGATATTCTTCTAATCGCAGAAATGAAATTGGATATAGAAAATGTAAGAGAAGAAATGGAGCTTGGCTAAGAGCAACCACTTGCGAAAAGTCAGAAATCGCACCAGGTTGGGTTGAGCGGCGCGCTTGAGCCACTAAACTTGTTATTTCTAATTTTCCTTACATTTATTATAAATATTGAATGCGTTAACTATGATTAGGAAATGGTGAACATTGATAATAGATTTAGGGTGACTTTCAACCGGTCCGACCCGTTCCATTTTATACTAATTTTTTTTATTTGACCCATATGAGGTCAAACTCGACCAGATCACCCAAATCATAAATAAATGGGTCAATAATTAGAAAGAAAAAAGAGATCATTAACAGCAATTTTTCAACATAATTTGATTAAAATTAAACAGATCTAAACATAAAAACTGTATACAAATTATAAGTGATATAATCATCCACCCCATTAATCATTAATACCAAGGAACTTGATCCATAACACTTTATGTCCGTAGTTTTAGTTATAGTCTGAATAAAATGATTTAGAAAGATACGCATTATAACAATGGTTCAGGAAAATACACGTTACACCATTATGCAGTTTCCGCTTGATAACTTGAAGCCACCAACTATGAAAAGTTGGTTCTTTAAAATAAATAAAATAAAATACCGAGAAACACCCATGTATACTTTAGATTCTATTATTAAAGAAGGATCTAATTTGTTTTACCTTACTTGACATATGATATCTTTTTTTACAAAAGCAAGACCTAACAGCAAAACCGTAACGAACAAAGCTCACCAACAACATTCGTTTTCTCACTATATAGCTTAAGTACTATTGTAAATAACAAACTTTATCAAGGCTGTAAATAACAAATTCCAAATCAGATTAACCAAGAAACACAATCAGAACACAGAAAACTCAATGAGTTCATCTTGCACAGTTTACTGTTTTACCCGGATTATTTAATCATTTAAAACAAAACATATCGGTATCTAATATACACTAAGCATGAATATATGAATCGACCTATAATTAATTGACATATATGAATACATATTCAACCTACAGAAAGATATTGTAACACCCCCAAATTTGATTGATTTTGCGGAAGCACGATTTGGGTGTTACTAATCAATAACAAAGCACAAAGATATATAGTAAACGACTCTATATGCATCGTTTTAACAAAATATATTGATAATTGAAATGTTACAACATTTAAAGCTTTACATAGCTCGAGTTTAAATAAAAGGAGATTTCAGTACATAAGTACTTGTACAAAATATACTAATGCAAGGAAATCTCAACGTCTGTATGCTGACTCGAGCTAGAAGTCCTGAAGCAGAAACAACCTACTGCTTGGTACCTGCGATACATGCTAAATGGGTCAGCTAAAGCTGGTGAGCTCACAGGTTTGAAATCAAGTAGTATAGTATGAACCGCAAGATTTAATTAATTGAATTGCATCCAGCAATTAATAATGTATATGTATACAGCCATGAGCACATAGTCCCCTATAGAGAATTCCGAGCGAGGTGCCTCCACGAGTGCCTAATCAACACTCGTCTTCCCAAATATTAGTACGTCCGTTTACCCGGTTAGTGCTTGCTAACCCGGACGAGGAGGGTCAATTCTATATGGTACCATATACTAATATTCACGCTACAACGTATTAACAACTATGCTGACGGAGGACTTTAAGTGATTAGTTGTGAAAAACTCATGTAGTATATGAAATGTTTGTACTTGCGTTCACATGTTAAAATGAGCAATATATCACACCCCTGAGTAAAACAGTAAAAAGAGGGGCCATGAGACTCACCTGAGTCTGAGAGCGTTTAAATAAACGTAAGTTGTTTAGCAGAGTGATGAAGTCCAAAGACTTGTAACCTGAGGGTGTCCACGACACGCGATGGTTATAAACATGATTGGGTATCTCAAAAGGTCACCCTTGTAGTTGTTACACAACTATATATATGTCCAAATTACTATGATTTGGTTGATTTGTTAAGTGTTTGAAAACGTGTACGGCCCGTTGGCGATTAATTGTAATAATAGTCCTGATGTTATCACATTGATTTCGAAGTGTTATACTTGAAAAGTATAATCCATTATGTTTGAAAAGTTGTATCATATAAGCGTTTTGAAGTCATACAAGTTTGACACTTGGTGAGAAATGTGCTTACGGAATCTAAGTACGGGGGTCCGGGGCCAGCGCCCCTGGCGGGGTCCAAGGGGCTGGCCCCTGGCTGGGGTCGAGATGCCAGGTCAGCTCGAAAAATTTTTATTTCTACTATATTGCTTTGGTGAAAAACGCATCTGGGATCTGAATTCGGGTAAAATCGAGTGATAAATTTCGAGTCTTGACACTTAGTAAAAATCTGAGTTTTCTGTGTTTTGCGACACAATATGCGACACAAAAGTTTGTCATGCGACACAAGGGTTGTGTAGCATAGAAATGCGACACAATATCTATACGACACAAGGGTTGTGTCGCGTAGATGCGAGATGCTGATTCAACAGCGACATAGTGATAGTGTCGCATAGTATTTGCGACATAAGGTACGACACAACATTGTATCGCATAGGATACGACATAACTGGTTTCATACGACACTAGATACGACATAAGAGGCAAAATACGACACAACATGCGACACAAGGCTTGTGTCGCATTGAAGAACATCAGCCCAGAAAGTCCGACTGTCGAGATTTGTTGATGCATTTTGTGTGTCAGTCAGTTGGTCAAACTATTGTAATTGTCAAAGTCAATTAGTCTACGAATGTATAGTGTTTAGAGTGTGTATTCGAGTCTGTAAATGAAATATACAAAGAATGGTGACATTGTAATTGGGCCTGCGACGTCGGGTCAGACGTCGTAAGGGTCTGGGCCTGCGACGTTGGGCTTAACGTCGCAGGGTCCAGTAGGTCGATATAAATAGCGAGTTACAAGTTAGTTTTAGGGTTGGACGTCATATAGAGAGAGAGAGGGCCGTTTTGTGTGAGAGAGGAGACAGAGAAACGAGTTTGAGTCTGTAATCATATATTATCAATTGTGAATATATACAAAAGATTATAGAGAATCGTTTGTGTGTTCGTGAATCATTATCGTTTGTTATTCATTGTTTATACGATCCGATCAGATCTCACGTGTGCGGGACTATCAACTGGTATCAGAGCCGAAGAATCAAGGATTCGTCGGTTTCGCATCGTTATTTTGGGTGTTCTCGATTGATTCGCGAAGGTATTAATTGTTATTAATCGTTTCTAAGTTGATTTGCTTGATTAAGATCGATTTCTGGAGGTGTTTTTGGGTTAGATCGACGTTTGGTTTTCGAAATTTCGTTAGGGTTTCGAAAATTTTCGATTTTTTGGGGTTTTGGCCGCTGCAGCCCGATTGTGCGACGTCACCTGCGACGTCACCTGCGACGTCGCTAAGTTTTGCGACGTTACCTGCGACGTCATCTGCGACGTCGCGTGCGACGTAGTAATTTGGACTTAAATTAGTCTGTGCGACGTACTCTGCGACGTCATCTGCGACGTACCTCTCAACGTCGCATAGTGTGATTCTGCGACGTAACTCTCAACGTCGCATTTTCGATTCTTAATTGAGTCATCGGACTTCTGCGACGTACCGCTGCGACGTTGCTATTTTTTCTGCGACATTAACCTCGTTCTAGTTTCGTAAAAAAAAAAAAAAAAAAAATAAAAAAAAAATAAAAAAATTTGCGTTTTCAAATTTTTTTCCATAGTCTTAAAAGTGTTCAATTTTAGGGTAGAAAAAGTTTCATTTTACCCGGCCATTTTTTGACGTTTTCGGACGAAATTTTGGCGGGAAAAACGCGAAAATTTTGTAATTTCAACTTTTGTTTTTAGGCTTAGAATAGCTTTATTTTAGTGTCGGAAAAGTTTCGCTACACTCTGTCGGTTTTCGAAATTTTCGAATTCAATTTTGGAGGGAACATTCGTAAATGGCTTTTGGTAACAAAGTGCCTCCTTCTACATCCTTGTTCTATAGTGATTTTGCTAGTTGGAAGATTAAGTTATGCAATTTCATTGAATACAAAGATCCAAATCTGTGGAATTGGTTTAACACCATTGATCTATATGAGCAACCAAGACTCGATGGGGTGCTTAAATCAAGAGCACAAATGTTCGTCAAGGAACGAGCAGAGTTTGATAAAGACAATAGAGCATATGAGATGATTACCAAGTGTTTGCCAGAAGTTGTGATTAATGAATTTAAAAATCAAGCAACTTCTATAAGTTTATGGGATGCTCTTATAGTGGCTTACGATCAAAAGGAAAAGAAGTCAGAGGCTAATATTCAAGTTCCTAGTCTAAATGATACTTCCAGATCTACTTTCAACTCAGCAACATCTACTTCTACTAGCACTTCATATGCTTCCTATACTTCTCATACAGATCATACAGCTCCTTCAAAGGCTACTGAGGATCATGCTACAATCTTTGCAGCTTTCCTCAACTCTTATGAGACTTTCCTTTCAAAGAAGGCTAGTACTCTACAGCTTACTGAGGAAGACTTTGAACAGATCGATTCTGATGATCTCGAGCAAATGGACATCAAATGGAGCATGGCCATGATAACCCAAAGAACCAAGAAGTTTCTTCAGAGAACGGGTAGAAAAGACCTGGATGATGATGGTGATACAGGTCTTGGTTTTAATAAAAGCAAAGTGAAATGCAAGAACTGTCAGATTCATGGGCACTTTGCTAAGGAGTGTGAGAAAGTAAAATATCCTTCATCTGGATTCACTACTCCTACCGCTCCAACGACTCCAGAGAAGAATACAACATCACAGGCTATGACAGTGTATTCTCAGGGAGTGTTTGATTTTAGTGCACTTCAAGGAGAGGTTCAACACAGTGCGCTTTTGGCAAAGATACATGCGGTACATGATGAACCTAAGGTACCCATAAACTGTGTTTCTTGTTTAACATTGACTGAATCTCTTAAGAATTATCAATATGACAATTTAGAGTTGCGAGAAAAAGTTGTTAAACTCACCGAGTCAAACAAGTTTTTGAAAGCTAATGAATTTCTTTATGAAAAACAAATTGAGGCTTATAAGTTAGACACTGAAAAATACAAGTCTAAAGTTTTTAGCCAACAGGATGCTATTAATAGCTATCTTAAAGAAATGGAACTTTTGAATAAAGAACTTTCTGAGCTAAAGTCTGAGTCTGACAATTTAAAAAGGGAATCACGAATTTCTCAAATTCTCATAAACTCTTCGATGAAATGGTTGACAAGATGAGGATAGATAAAAGTAAAGCGGGACTTGGGTATCCACCTCCCACTAACTATTATCCTAAGCCTGTTAAGGAAGGCACCGAAGAACTTGTGGCTGACTACTCATCATGGTCAGCTACAAAGTCTAAAGAAGCTACATCCAATCCCAAAAGGCAGGCAAAGGAGAAAACTAAACGGACAGAGTATCCCTTGCCTACTTTTGTTAAGTCTGATAATACACCTCCAGTTAGTGTAGAGGAGGGTGTTGAGATAGAGGATCTACCGGAAGAGGCTGAAATCAAAGTTGAAAAAGTTAATGTAAAGCCAGAAAATCATATACTTACCAATGAAACTGTAAAGGTTTCAAATACAAAGGGTAAAAACAAGGTTGAAAATGAATCCAAAAGGGTTCAATATCAAATGAAGGATTCAAATGTAAAATCTAAAAGTGAACAACCTTCAACATCAACTTGTTCAACTTCTGAGGCTTCTACATCAACGTGTACACATAAGTGTTCACGTCCTGTAAATACCTCATCTTCTAAGCCTCCAACAGTTCATTCTCCACCTCAACCTTTTGTGGGTAATCATTGGAATAGGTCGTACATTGAACGACGTTCTTGTTTCCATTGTGGACAACAAGGACATATAATTAGGGATTGTCGGTTATTATCCCTAGATAGGTTTGGTAGAGGGATGCCAAGAACTTCCTCCTTTAGGAATTCTTATTCAAATTCGTTTTCTAGGCGTGCTTCATATTCGCCTATATCAAGATATGCATCCTCTTCTCCAAAACCCGTGGCTAGAGTAAACAAAGTTGTGTCTAGTAAACCTCAAGTTCAACAGCACAACATTGTTGAAAACAACTCATCTGAATCTACAAAGGTTTGGAAACCAAAATCCACAAACAACACATCAATGAAATCTTCTGAGTTTTTAAAATATCATAAACTCATTGATGTGATGGTTATGGATGATCATGGACAACCCAAGTCTATCAAGGCTTGGGTGTCCCATAAGTACTAACGTTTAATTGTTTGTGGTGGTGCAGTCAGGTTGTTATTAGCTAATATTTTTAGTGACTGCAAGGATGTGGACATTTTTGAAAGATTTTGTCATGGTGGTTATGTGTGATGAGTTGTGATTTGGATGAGTTTATTGAAGTTTCGAGGTGGTAAAAGCGTTAAAAGGATTTGATTTGACTTGATATGTGATTTTGAAACTTTTATTTTAAATTAAATTATTGATGCAACAGCCATTCTTTATACTTTTTAGTATTAAAGAAATGCAATGTTGCGAAATTTATTCAATTAAAAAAAATACAAAAATGTGTTTAATGTTTAAGGGGAGTATTTTTGGATTGGATATAAGAATTTGCTGTTCAGGGGGAGTAATTCTGAATATTAAAAATTCTGATTATTTAATTCAGAAATGTGAACAGCAAGATTCTTAATTCTTGAAAAGATGTTGGATGGTGTGTCTGTAAAACAACTTGGGATATGATAGTACATCGGGTGACATGCATAAAAATGGAAATTTTAAGGTTTATCTTGGATGTGTCAGTAGGTTTATCTGACACACTTAAAACAGTTTTTATCTAAATTATCTTCATCATACGATGTATTGGTAGGCATGGTACACACCGGTCTCTGAGATATTAAGAAGTAATTTAAATACATGTCTATGATCATGTGGTAAACACCTTGTGATGTACGACTCTATGTCTTAATTCCTTAGCATAGCTTGACATACTTCTATTTTTAGATTGTATATCTGAGATCTTTTGGGGGAGTATGCTGATTGTTTCCTCTGTTGTACGTAAGTGCAGACCTGGTCTCAATTCAGCTTACTCTCAAAACTAAGCAAACGTGAGTCAATGCACTTGCAAAGTCTTAAATTTAAGGTACTAAACAAGGTCGCCACAAACTTGGTTTGACTGCGTTTGGTTTTGCTTAAACCTGAATCAAGTTATGTTGCTCTGTTGTACACAAGTACAGACCTGTCACCGCTGGCTTGATTCTTAAAATTGATTCTCTTATATTCTTTCTAAATTTGGAAACTATGTTCTTGTCTGGGCTAAAGGGGTATGTCTATGGTGGGGACCACGGTGAAATATTCATACTAATAATAAAAGGTTAGCTCGTAGATACGGATGTAACATGTTTAAGTGGAAAAACAATACCAGTAATCGTCTTGAAATAATTTTTATACTAGGTGTATTAAATGTGCTAAATAAATTTAAAGTGGGCAAATATACTGATAATCGAGATAACACTTACTATTTGCTAATAATTGCATGTTGGCCTGATATGATCCCTAAGCAGACTTAAAACAATCCTATCCCCAATGTTATTTTAATCTTCGTTCTTTACTTTTCATTTATAAAGAAAAATACAAAAAGATTTTATTTCTATGTTATTTTCTTCAAACATCACATATCTTGTTAAAGTCAATTATTGAAGATGCAAAGGATGTCAGCTATTCTCCAAAGACTGTGAAGATGAATTCTATTGGAGAAGCTGCTGATGATTGAGAGATGGTCACAGAGTTTGAAGATCTTATTGTATGATAAATTTGTGTCAGTCACATGAATTTGGACATCAAGATTTCTTGGAAGACCATGCTATCTCAAAGGGGGAGTTTCTGATTGTCAAAGACATGAAAGAGTTTGTTGATGAAGACTAATTGAAGACTTCTTTGACCAAGCTGATGACAAGGGGGAGTTTGTTGATGCATTTTGTGTGTCAGTCAGTTGGTCAAACTATTGTAATTGTCAAAGTCAATTAGTCTACGAATGTATAGTGTTTAGAGTGTGTATTCGAGTCTGTAAATGAAATATACATAGAATGGTGACATTGTAATTGGGCCTGCGACGTCGGGTCAGACGTCGCAAGGGTCTGGGCCTGCGACGTTGGGCTTAACGTTGCAGGGTCCAGTAGGTCGATATAAATAGCGAGTTACAAGTTAGTTTTAGGGTTGGACGTCATATAGAGAGAGAGAGGGCCGTTTTGTGTGAGAGAGGAGACAGAGAAACGAGTTTGAGTCTGTAATCGTATATTATCAATTGTGAATATATACAAAAGATTATAGAGAATCGTTTGTGTGTTCGTGAATCATTATCGTTTGTTATTCATTGTTTATACGATCCGATCAGATCTCACGTGTGTGGGACTATCAAGATTTTTCCGGCCAAAAACCCAATTCAAATCCGTTTTTAAGCTATAAATCGTGTTCTACACTTTGAAATGGACATATACAAGTTATATAAACAACTAACAAGTGAAAAATACTAAGAATCGAAAGGTTTCGGGATTTTGTCGGAAACTTACAAAGCGGCGAAATGGAAATCCGGAAAGATAGAAGTGTAGATCGTTGCGAGGTGGTCGTGAATCTCTAAAAATATCGATGATTCGAGTGCGTTTGATGTTGTTATTTGATGATTTTGTATGATGGAGGTGGATGGTGTTTTTAGAGAGAAAGAAGAGAAAGAGAAAGGAGAGAGAGAGAGAGAGTGGAAGTGAATTAAATGAGGAAAGAGAGGAGGGAGGTGGAGGTTATCCTCCACTGTCAGTCTTCGCCCCGCGCTCCGCGCGGTGTTCGTTTTCTCCGTCATTTAACGTTTTAATAAATATTTCGCGCGTTAATTATCCATTTTAAAATACGAATTTTTGTTTAATAATTTAATTAAATTGTTTTACTAATTACCTAAAAATTTAAAGATTTAAAATGTGATTTAAATAATTTGCGTATTTTGTTGTTAATTAGGTAAGTTTCTATTGTACGAGTCGGGACAACTTTGGGAATAAAATTTAAACAGTCGTTTGGACCCAGTAATGTCTTCAGAAAAATGTTTTATACTAGATTTTAAATTGTGTCACCAACGTCCGTATTTATGGAACCGAAATACATTCGATTTAAATTGCGTACGATTTAATCAAATCGCAAAGTTTGTATATATTCATCAATATATAATTCGATACATTAATTAGCCTAACACAGAACTAATTACATGTATTAACAGAGAATTAGGCACTAATTACTAGTCCTAATTTGGCGGGTGTTACAGATATAGTTGAAAGTGTATGACAAAAATTAAAGATAAATCGATTCCTGCGGATCCATTAGGATTGTTTCTATCGAAACCACTTGTGAAGTATTGGTCACGTAGATTTGTTTCCATACCAGAAACACTTTAACACGCACCTTCCACTCGTCCCTTTCATCGTTAATAAGATTCATTGGAGTAAATCCATTGTTGGCCGCCATTGTTAAATAGACGCAAGACTATGTTACTACGTAGTATATTTGAATATCGTTATGAAGGTAAAAATAGGGAAAAAATTCATTCATTTCTCGAATTCAATTGTAGATCCACACTCGTCTGATTGATGCAAGGAGACAACTATGGAATTAATTTTCATAAAAATATGTTTAATTTTCGATTTACAGTAAAAAAAAAAAAAAAAAAAAACCCTCCTTGGTCGCTTGTAAATGTCAGCCAATTGGATCACCTATTTGCAATAGTTATTTTATTTTAAATTATTAATACACAAAAATCCAACATTTTTATTCAAAAAATTGGATTGTTATTGGAATCATATAGATTTTTGTAATTCCATTTGACACACTTACAGCTTACAAAGTTTCTAGGTTTTGGACAACCATTTTGTAACCTCTGGTAATAGTCATGCCAAGAACCCACCTTCGAGTAAGAATAGCAATGCCATTACATGTAACAACAATTGCCACACTACAAGCCCCAACATCCGCCATTGACATCATGTTTTCATGGAATACCATTCCACGAAGCAAAGTCCATGCATGTGCAGTTGGATGGTTTTCACCCTGTAGTGTCTATTTGAAAGCATACTAAAGTAATACAGAGACATAAGGAACTTACTCAGACTCAAGATAGAAAACATGGCACGCAGGTTAAACAAAAAAAGTTGGCCATAAATAATGGGGCAAAAGATTCAAACAGGCCCAAAGTGGTGTAAACTTACTATATATATACACATTCTTGGAGATACATTTAGCACAAAAATAACCTAAATAAATAAATCTTTAAAACAGATGGGGAGCCTTCTTGTCCAAAACAAACATGTGGTGTTCTATGTTTCTTTGAACTTCAAAGCCATTGACATTGTACAATCGAAGTTGACTTTATATAAACAACACCAGCTTTCAACATCAGTTTCTTTGGAACATTTAATCGGCAAGCTCAAAAGCCTCATCTTTTTTTCTAAATCCAATGACTAATGACTTATATAAGAGATAACACCAACATTTTTTTTAAAACAAAACACTACAGAACTCATACACCTTAATTACTTCAGCGTACATTGGCTTCCGTAATTCGTGAAAAAATACAAGAAAACAACTTGATGAGTTTTATAAAATTAGGAGTAAATCATACTATTACTGATATAGTCTTAAGCTGCTTATAAACATGAATGCCTTATAAATTCTTTAAATAGAAATGTAAATATAAAAGAAAGAAAAATGGAAAGAGATGGAAGTCAATTCTTGCCTGTTTTATTTCGGGGGGCTCTTTCCTATGTTCTCAAGGTGAACATGGTGAAATATAGTTAGTGACTGCAACATGTTTTTGTAAGCACCGAAAGAGTTCGTACTATTGGCACACAAGAGGAAACAACAAATATCAGAAAAAGTTGATTAATATTCTTTTTACACATCAATTATCCCATTACTTCCGAAAATTAGATTTAGAACAACTTACACAGCTGACGATGATAATTGCCATTTATGACCAGGTGTCTTGCTTGCAATAGCTGAAGGATGCACACCATTTCCATTATACAAGATGTATAAAGAGTTCTACCTGTTGCATCTGCAGCTATGAGAGAAAACAAAAGAGAAAAAACGAAAACATGAGTCAGCACAAACGAATCCATCCTTATCTTCTGATGTTCCTTAGAACACCGATTGATCGAAGCCGAACTAATATCCATATTCTTAATCGAAGATCTGAAATAACGATAATTGAAGAGCTATTAATAACCATTTTGTTAGAATAATTTACCATCAAAACCTAAATTAAATAACATTAGTACACATAATACACATTAAAACAATACCAATTAGTTAAGACTAATCAACACACTCACATGTACCTTCTATTAAAAGTGCAAGCAAAAGTCGCCACTTTCAATCACAGGAGTCTTATACCTGCTGTGATACATAACAAACAAATACATTTGCTTTTAATATTCTTAAACATTAACATAACACAATGTGCAAACAAAAGCAGGAAAGCAATTATATATATTTATATGTATATATATCATTATAATTTAAAAAGATTCATTCAAGACATTCAAATAACTGCATAAAATATTAGAGACCTGATTTCAGGCACAAAATTAGTTAAACAGCAACGCAACACATAGATGTACATAAAATCAATTTACATCACGCAAGAGTGAAATCAACGTATAATAGATGCGAAAAGTTACGATTAATATACGGAAGCAATACCTGAATTCGTTCAGTGATTGTTTATGTTATCGAGAGAACTGAATGAATCAGAAAAGGACAAATTATAACAGGCAGGAATGTACACCTTTGAATGGCACCAAAACTCTATCTTAGCCGATTACAAGCGTGAATAAAATGGTCGATCGTCAACTCAATACGTCTTCTAGGGTTTTAGACAGCTGATAATAGTCTTCAAGGGTTTTGAGTTTGGACGGCATATATATTTTAATCTCAAGGAAGCTGGATCAAATATTTGGCAGATTTTATAAGTCAATAAAAGAGGGAAAAACAAATCAAAACAAAAACAAAACAATCACGTAAAAAAATATTTGCAATCTTGAAGAATAAAATATACGACTTTAAATTATTGTACAACCAATAGAAGGGAAAGAAGGGGTACGTACAACGACTTCACAAAGAAGGGGTACGTACAACAACTGTGAAGTCGTGCTTCATATCCACATCTCCTACTCAGTGCAAAGTAAAAAACTACACCTTGAGCACCATATAAACAAAATCAAACAAACCATAACCCTATAACTAAATTAGATCGACAAATACAAAAGTATATCAAATTTTTATTGCATATGACCAATACTCGATATGCAAATTTATAGCGGTATACATCTATACATGTAAAAGTAAAAACCCTAACCTTTTGATGCCGAAATATTCGCCGAGAGTTAGATGAACGGAGTTGTAATAAACATATGATCAATCGATTTTGTCGGAAGAAGAAGAAGCAGCGGCAGCAGATGTGGAGCAGGGTTAGGTTTTGTACTTCGTTATGATTTATGCTTTGTCAGGATTAGTTTTTTATTCTTTATTATAATTTTAATGAAAAAACGTTTTTTTAATTTATTAATTTTAACTTTTTACGTTTTTTTAATAAAGTTAAATTGAATTAAATAAATTTGTAATATTTAAGGAGGGATAATTATGACTTTTGAGGAATACACATTAACTATTTAGGTTGTCATTTATGTTTGAGATTATCAATGGTTTTAATTTAAAAGGATTAATTAATGGAGGGTTGAGATTAGATTAGGATTGCCTAAATTAATAATGACAACCTAATATACACTCTATTATAATATATTAAAAGAGAAAAGAGATTGTTAATTGTTTACTTTTTAATACTATATACCGCATGTGATTTTACATCTTCTTCAATGTATAACTAAATCAAGATAGATAAAATTTTTGTACATCACTATAGAACATAAATTAGACGTTATATATTAATTACCATTGCTTTAAATGAATTAATGTAGTGTTTAATTTTATGCAATATTTGAATACATATCAATAATAGATGTATATATATATATATTAGTGTATAAATATATAGTAAGTAATTAAAAAATATATGCTAACGTGTGAGTCTAATGATTTTGTTACGTTCAATGCACTATATAAGTTTTTATTGAAAATGATGAAATACTGATGTGTCGATAGTGTAATGCATTGAAGATACTCTTAGAAGTTAGAACGACCATTTTTCATTCCCTTTTTCTTTTTTGTTTGAAACCCTATAGAGTACTTAGGAAGATGTCGACCAACTTTTGTGTTTAAACCTGATTTATTGGGCTAACACAAATTAATGGGCTCATTTATTGGGCTAAGCCCAAATTAATGTGTAAAATTTGTTAATTGTATAATAGATGTTATTTATGTTACAAACTTTGAGTGAGATTCAAATGAGAATGAAAATTTTTGTGAGAATAGAGGAACCAACCAGAACTCGTCACATGTCATAAAGCTTGTGACACTCCTCCAAATTAGGTATTATTATACCACTAACCTCATGCATTTCTTACGCTAATTCCCTGCTAAAAAGTAAACTAAACTTTGGATGTGATATAAGTCTAGCAAGCCCGAGAATTTTGTACAAAAAGTTTTACGTATTTCGTAATTAATTTTAATTACGTACGAACTATCGGAATGAACCCGACAAAAATAAAATACAAATGTTGGTGAACATATAATTAATAATATGAAATTATTAATTACGAATATTATTAAATTTGTATTATTGTTATAATATAAAACATTATACGTTTTATTTAAAATGTATCGTACAAGACTGCGACAAATATAAAACGTACCCAAAGGTCAAAAATAATAAAAGTATTATTTTTCCCCTTCATTATAAAGTATTTGAAGAATTACCTCAAAATATAATTGCGAAATTTAAATGAAAATTTGCACTCAATTGGACTCGTATCCGAAACTAACGGGTTAAAAACCCAAACAATCAACACAAATAAAATATCTAATCGACCAGATGTACTGAGGCCATTCCCTCTTTTGACAAAATGAGCCAATTTATTTATAAATACTCCCTTCATGTCTGAATCTCTGTATCACCTAACTACAATAATTTACACACTACTACTCCTACTGTGTTCATACGGAGGAAGCAGAAGAGGAACAAGAAGGCAGCTAGCTTCATCTCCACCTTCTTCATCTCCAAACTTTCACCACCATTAACAAACAACAAAATACTTATACTAGTATCATTATCATCATCATACCAACATCATCATCATCGTCGGTTATCATCATCCTCACCGAATCATAATCATAACTAAAGTAAGGAAACTTTCAAATTCTCTAAGTTATGATATAAATTTCGTTATATTTAGTGTTTATATAGCATAATCTATGTATAAATCATGATAATTTGATGATGAAAATCCTTGAGTACAAATATATATAAATACTCTGTACAAAATTTGTAAAGTGTGTAACGTGAAAACAATGTACGAAATTACTCCCTAAAAACTTGTTTATATTCGACAACAACTTTGGTGTAAACTTGGTTAAAAGTTATAGCTTGAAGCTAAAAATGATACGGATGAAAACTGGACTCAGATGAATGTTCGAACAGAGTACAGAACGGAAACAAACCAACCTGATCGGTTGGCTTGGGCCAGCCGATCGGTTGGATATATTGAGCCGAACGGCTCAACCAACTGAGCCGAACGGCTAGTTGTTGAGCCGAACGGTTTGCGAAGTCGACACCCGAACGGTTCACGATGTATTTTTAAACAAAACGCAGACTGTGCGATAAATGGTAAAAAAAAATACTAACGAGTATACGGCTTAAAATTATTGTCCAAGTTATAAACTTTATAAAACTTTATGACGCTAAATTTGGTACTAAAACTGTACACGACCGCGGGACATTATTTTATACAAATATTAAACGTTAGAACTTTTTGGCCAAACGGGTTAATTATATAATGGGCCAAAACTATTATATTTTTATATAATTGGGCCATATTAATTGGGTCGTGCTATTTGGGCCGCGCTAGTGGGCCGAACGAATTGGGCCAAGCCCAATGGGTCGTGGAATTGTAAGAAACAAACTTAAAACGGATCATATATAAAACGGGTAACATTTTGATACCAACTAAAATTTGATAAGTATATATGTGTGTGTATATATATATATATTTTATATATACACGAACGACAACCAACTTAAATATATGTACATAAATGGACACGAGCTTTTAAAAAGTGTATTATGTATATACATTGGGACAAAATGTGATCAATTTTCGTAACAAAACGAGACTTATGTTTTTGGAACTACACGACGAACTATATATATATACATATGTATATATAAACGATAACGACAACTATATATATATATATACAATAAACGAACTAGGTATATATATATGCATGACGACACTTATATATATATATATATATATATATATATATATATATATATATATATATATATATATATATATATATATAATGAACCAATTATATATATGTATATGACGAGGACAAATTTAATGTGTATATATTTATATGTACAACTAATAAGTATATGTGTATATACTTACACCTTACGAATGATTCAACAATAAACATAATTTGGAAAATATTAATAATTTCCAACATATATCACCAACGATTTGTACAAAACTTAAGAAATTAATAATTTCTTCAAAACAATCAAAATGTTAACATGATTCGACAATTTAGTCAATCACTTATGTAATTACAATTATTGCGTATAGGTTGTTAATGGACTTACGTGGTCGACGTCTACTACTACTCGCTAGCTTTCACATCTGCGCACCTACTGTGAGTTCAGCCCCTTTTTCACTGTTTTAATACTTTTAAAACCTGGGGTGAAGAACATAGCAATCGTTTGTACTACTGCATGCGATAACTGATTTAGATACTGTATATATTTACTTAAACTGTTTATGAAATGTTATTTCATACGATTACTTGAACTACTGTTTATGAAAAGATGTTTTCATACTATTTTGGGAAATAGACAACGAATCCTAGAACGGACCTAGGCTTACGATGTAGTGCATAAAAGTCCTTATGGCTACAGACTATAACCATTAGCTAGGTGACTCTAGCCACTGAGTATACGGATAGTACTATCGCCGTGACGACCTTCCTACGGTTTTGGAGCGTATACTTACAGGTCATATTTAGCAAACAACTACTGCTGGTCGTGGTTTGGTTATAGGGTTAGGTCGCTGTTGGGACATAGATTGTGACAACAGATCTAGCTTGAAATAGGACTAGTGTAATTATTATTGTGTTTGTATATTGGTTTGGATTTGTAAAAGAATATTTGTTTTGTTAGTGATATTCGTTAAACATATTGTTTTGTTAAGTTAGAAGAATAATTAAATACAAAATAAATAATAGACGTTTGATGCGTAGCGAGTCGAGATATCAGGTAGCAGCGAGTCGAGCTGTGAGGTGAGATCTGAACTCGTGAGGTATCAGTCTGGCGAGCCGAGCTCTGTGTTGGGCTTGGGCTGAGAGTTGGACTGAACTCGCAGGCCCATGCGAGCTGAGACGACTGGACGTATATATTGTTTTTTACTCCGTGAAAAACATAACTTTTTAATACTTTTGCAATTCTGCGAACTCAACAAATCCAGAGAAAACTAAACCTAAAGGCTAGGCTTTGACAATTCGTTATTTAAAGCTAAGTCTTACTAAACGCAATACGAACATATTCGTTGTTAGTAAGATAACACCGTATTAAGGGATTCCGCACCTTAATACTACAGATAACGAAGTTATCGATCCTAAAACTAGGGGACTTACATCTGGTATCAGAGCTTTCGGGCTAAATACGAGTGTGTTCATAAGTTTTAGTGTTATTGCGTTTTTGATTCGGGTCGTTATTACGTGCATTCTTGTAATACTAACGATCAAAATCATTCTCTAGACATTTTAGGGTTTGTTTACAGCCGAAATTTTAAGTTTCAGTCGTAAAAATACCTTAAAAATTCGTTTTCGGGTTTAACAGCCGTTTCGTGAGTCGAGATTAGGGTTCCAGCGTCGCCTGCGAACCGAGTTGAACTAGCTAGTCGAACTGAGGCTTGCGAGTCGAACCGAGATCCCTCGCGAATCGACATCACTTGCGAATCGACATCTTTTAGCAATCCGAACTGAGGCTTGCGAATCGACGAATTCTGCGAGTTGAGCTGAGATTGCGAGTTGAGCTGAGTCTTGCGAGTCGAGTTTTCTGAATTCGCTGAAACAGTTTAATTTTACGTTTTAAGATGTCTGACTTAAGTAGAATGATCGAAATGGACCACGAGGTGGGAAAGTCAAACGTTCCACCTCAGTTGTTAAGAATCGAGGATTACTACAATTGGAAGGACATATTTGAATCTTACTGTAGATTCCATGACCTGTCAATCTGGATGTGTATCAAGAGTGGATACACCCCACCTACTCAAACTGTTCAAAATGCTACTGTGGTTCTTACCTATGCAAACATGAGTGATCAAGAGAAGGAAGCTTACAGAAATGAAAATAAATCACATTCTTGCATAAAGATGTGTCTTCTTAAAGAGATTGCTCATCAACTGAAATCCTTTCATACTGCTAGAACGCTCTGGGAAGCTCTAGAGAAAAGAGGTGAAGGAAGTCCACAGGTGAGAGCTGGCAAGAGGAGTCTTCTTAAAAAGCAGTTTACTATGTTTAAAGCTTTAAAAGGAGAAGATCTTGATGCCTATGTCACGCGTTTCTACCATCTACTAAGTGAATTAGAATACCATGAGATTGTTGAAGAAGAAGTATCTAAAACCGACAAGTTTCTTGAGGGTTTGCCTTCTAAATGGGAAATGTATGGTGTTATGATTAAGGATAACGAAACTAGGTATTCTACTATGACCTTAGAGCAAGTCATTGACAAGCTGAAAGGTTATGATTTCTCCAAGAAGTCAAGAGATAGTGATTCTGATCAGGTTCAGAACCCTGGGTTGTATCATGGAAAGTCAAGTCTTTCGACTACGTCATCTAGTTCGACCACTGCACTGTTAGTTGGTGATACTAGTGAAAATGGAGAAATGATTACTGAAGATCTGTGTTTTATTTCCTCCTCTGGTGATGAGACAAAGGGAAAGAATTCTGAGAAGTCACCTCAAGAGCATCAGAAGATGCCGATGAGTGTGAAATCTGCTGAACAGCAACTGTCTGTTCTTGCTTCCTTTGTGGCATCATATGAGAACTACATAGAGGGAAAGATCAATGATCCTATTCTGTTTGATGAGGATTATGAGCAGATAGATTCTGATTATCTTGAGGAATTGGAGCTTCAAGATCAACTAGCGTTGATATCTAGAAAGGTGAAGAATTTCCTCAAGAGAACTGGTAGAAAGGTGTTGGGCAATAGATCAGGGTTTGACAAAACCAAGGTCAGATGCTTTAACTGTCAGGGTATTGGTCATTTTGCTAGAGAATGCCAAAGACCTAAAGTAGAAGCACTAGGAAAACAAGGTTCGGGAAGTACTCTCGCTTCCAAAGCCTTAGTGGTGAAGCAGTTGGATGGCTCTTATGATTGGCAAGCTCATTCTGATGAAGCTTTGATGGCCGAGATTGAAGAAACAACTGCTGGATCAGTTTCCTACATGCCCACTGATATGGAACAGAGAGTAGAGGTGCCTAAGTCTGAAGTGAAGGCAAGTGATGATGACGTGCTATATATGGATTCAGCTCCAGATATGAGTCCTGAAGAATTCGTGGCACGCATGGCTGAATTACAAACTGACAAGAAGAAGGTATGTTTAGATATTCTTAATCTTGCTGATGTTTGTTACTTAGTTACTGATTTACAATCTCAGAATAGTGTCTTAACTGTGTCAAATAGCAATTTGTCATCACAATTAAATATGGATAAGGAATCCTATAAGACTGTTAGATCTGAACTTGATCAAGCTATTATGGATATTCGTAGATTAAGTGATGATAAACAGGTCTTAAAAGATAAAATTAAGTCTGATGCTTCGGATAGAACAAAACTTAGAGATACCATAAGTGAAAAATCTGTTGTCATAGATGGTCTCTATATGAATATCAAAGACTTAAATGAGACGATTGCTAGTAAGGATCAGGAAATAGTGAACCTTAACTTAAGGTTAATTGAGCAAAACCGTAAACTTGAGAACTATAGGACATCTCAAATGGATAAAATGTTAGATGCTCAACGTAGTGTAAAGGACAAGACTGGGTTAGGTTACAATGATGTATCCCCGCCTTTTAATGCCAATTACACTTCTATTCCTGAAGATTCTGAGATGACTGAAGTTAATCCTGAGATTTCAGTAGCTGATAAACCTGAACAGTCAGAGGCACAGAAAGATGTTATTAAGAACGTATCATTAGATAATAGCAAGGCTTCTCAGTTCACCAAAATACAGTTTGTATCGGGTGGAGTGATTAACGATGCTAAGACTGATGATAAAGTTGATAAGGAACAGCTTAAACCTTTAGTGCCTAAGACTCCGGATGAGAAAGCAAAAGTGAGTAAATCACGCAAGCAGATGTCATGTTTCAAGTGTCATCAAAAGGGACACGTGGCTTCATGTTGTCCTAACAAAAAGCCTGAAACACCACATAAGCTTGTGATGGATGAAAAGACACAGACCAACTCTAGTATGACTGTAGATGGGTTAGATGCCAAACCTAACTTAGGTAATAAACCTGTTAACATTCTTAAAAGAGATGGTAAGCATAGTGTCTCCCCACCTAAACCTAAACGGCCATATACTCAAAGTGATAATGTTGTCCATAAGTATAGGGATGTGACTCCGTCAAGGTTTAGAACTACAAGTAGAGGCCATAATCATTATGAGAATGGTACTACTTCACGATCACATGAGTTTAATTATAATTATCATAATAGAGCTCATAATTATGTGCCTAAGAGGTTCTCCTCAAATTCACCTCTTAAGGCTGATCGTCCACAAACTCAAGCTACTTCGAAAGTAACCAAAGCTCCTGATAGGAAGGATGGTTATTTTAAAGAGCTTAAGTTTGTTGATGATAAGGGACAAACCAAGACCGTAATGGCTTGGGTCCCTCTTGATAACTGATCGTATTTTGTGTTATGTGCAGGAGCATGCTGTGAACAAGGACAGCTGGTGGTATGTAGACAGTGGATGCTCAAGGCACATGACCGGAGAAAGAAGTCTACTGAAGGACTTCAAGGATAGTCTCAAGCAAAAAGTAAATTTTGCAGGAGATAAAGGAGGAGTAATTTCGGGAAAAGGAAAAGTTTCAAATGGAACTTTGACTCTTGAGGATGTGAACTATGTTGAAGAACTTACTCACAACCTAGTGAGTGTTTCCCAAGTCTGTGATAAAGGTCACCCAGTTTATTTTAATGAAAAGGAGGCCTTAGTCCTGAAGCCAGGTTTTAAAATTCCTGATGAATGGATATTGATGAGGGCACCAAGGAAGAAGGACATCTATGCTATCAACATGGGTGTTCCTAACTCTTCAATGATGTCTACATGTTTATTATCCAAGGCTTCGGAAACAGACGCATTGTTATGGCATAGGAGAATGGCACATCTGAACTGGAGAAAGATGAATTATATAACCAAAAATGGTTTGGTTCTAGGTGTACCACAAAAACGTTTCGAGTCTGAGGATAAGTGTGTTCCTTGCATGAAAGGAAAGCAGCACAAGAAACCACACAGACCTAAGACTGAAAACTCTATCTCTTCGCCATTTGAGTTGCTACATATGGATCTCCTCGGCCCTATAAGCAAGAGAAGTATAGGTGGCAAATGGTACTGTTTGGTTGTCACAGATGATTATTCTAGATTCTCATGGGTATTCTTTTTGGGATCAAAGGATGAGACTCCTGGAATTCTAATTGAATTCTTTGATCTAGTAGAGAATGTCTATAAAAAGAGAGTTAAGCGTATTCGTAGTGACAATGGAACAGAGTTCAAGAATTCAACGTTGAATATCTATTGCTTAAGCAAAGGGATATTACATCAATTCAGTGCACCTTATGAACCTCAACAGAATGGTGTTGCTGAAAGGAAAAATAGGACGTTGATTGAAGCTGCAAGAACAATGCTTGCTGATTCAAAGCTTCCGGTCATCTTTTGGGCAGAAGCAGTGAATACAGCATGTTATGTTCTTAATAGAGTTCTTACGGTTAAGAGACATAACAAGACTTGTTATGAGCTTTTGAACAATAAGAAACCTAACTTAAAAGGGTTTGAACCCTTTGGAGTTTCATGCACCATATTAAAGACTGGACATCAAGCAAAATTTGGTGAGAAGGCTGACGAAGGATTTTTTCTAGGTTATATGCCCAATTCGCCAAACAAGAGAGTCTTTAATAAAGTCACAGGACGTTTGGAGGTAGTTTATAATATTGAGATTACGAGCTACTCACCTGATGTTCATACGGGCTTAGATTGGCAATTTGATTATTCTGATCTTTTTGCATCATTTAAAGTTCCTATTAGTGACTATGTCAGTGATTCAGAGATAGCTGAACATTTATTGTTTGAAGATGAGAATATTGGTTCTGCTTCAACATCAAGTGTTAAGCAATCTGGAATTAAGACTAATGTTGACTCAGATAAAGCTTCCACAAGTGAGTCACAACAACCTTCAGAGGATAAGTCTCAAGAAACAGAAGATCCTGATGATCTTTCTACAAAGTTTGATGATATACTTACTCCTTTGAAACATTTAAGGATATCTTCAGCACGTACGGAAGATGTACCTGAATTGGAAGAGATTGGTACTAATTTGGATGTAACACCTGCTAAATTAGGATAATTAATTATGCCTAATTAATTGTAACTAGATGTAATTAGTATGTAATAGGACTAATTGCAGACTCTATTTGTATATATATAAGGTGATTTATATATATATGTGTGTGTACTTACGCGATTTAGATAAATCGTGCGAATTAACCGGACGGAGTCCGACACAGTTTACTTGGACGTTGGTGACAGAAATTTACTTAAATAATGAGAACGTATTACGTCATATAAAATACGCAACCGAACGAGCATTATTTATATACTATCGTGACGACATTTTAACTAACGCAACAAAACGTAATAAACGCGACTTAATAATTTAAATATTTCGACAAATGTTTTTATTATTAATTTCAAAGTATATTTTTTTATTTTATTTATTTAAATATTCCAGTTACATTTTTAAAATATAACGGTTTGGTTAAATACTAAAAACAAAGGATTAAACGATTAGGACACGGAGTAAATACTGAGTTTTAGGGAGCGTTTACCCCTCCCTTGCCCCATTGGATCAGCCAACCCAACCCACACCCTCCTCATTCTTCTTTCATTTTCATTATCCACAAAAACACACACCTCCAAACACTCTCTCAACTCCAACCTACACCAAATTTTCGGAATACAAACCGACACACGAAATTTACATATTCGGAATCACCGTCACGAGTGGAGCAAGAATATCAAGACCGTTTTCACCAATTCATCCTCCATTTAGCTCGATTTGCAAAAGTAAGAAATTTCTAAAATCTTAGATCTATTCAATTTGGTGTAATGTTTTGATGTTTTGATGTGTACACAACTTAGATATAACCTTATACATGAAGAATACATGATTTTATAGCTCAAAAATGGGTTAGATTTGCGTTTTTGGTCGGAAATTCTTGAAACCCGAAAGTTTCTGGGCTGGTGTTCATACATGCGACACAAGCCTTGTGTCGCATGCTATGTCGCATAAACCCGTTTGTGTCGCGCCTTGTGTCGTACAAATCCGTTTGTGTCGTAACCTTTGCGACACAATATTGTGTCGCACTCTATGTCGCATACTATGTTGTATTTTATACGACACAACCTTTATGTCGCTATTGAATTAGCATCGCAAGCTTTTTGCGACACAACCACTATGTCGCAGGGCTCTTGTGTCGCATCCTTCATGCGACACAACCCTTGTGTCGCATGACAAATTTTAGTGTCGCATTTTGTGTCGCAAAACACAGCAGATTCACAAATAAATTCTAAGTTAAGTGTTATACATTTCGGACTTCAAACGACTATACGATATAACAGCTAAGGTACATTGAAACATGTTTTTCAAGCATAACAATTCAAACAAGTTTATAAATGTCGAGATTAACGTTTCAACTAAGTCACCAACGGGCCCAAACATGTTTTCCAACAAACGAACAATTACAAACATACAGACAAACATCGGCTATACTAGTTGTGTACAACTAAACGAAACGTCTCGTGAGACACATACTTACATAACTTCATATGAATAGGCATTTGAAGGTTACGGGTTCGGAGAACCTACTTGCTATATTTACTACTTGCTATTTGCTACAGCTTATTACCAGACTCAGGTGAGTCTTACAGCCCCACTTTTACTGTTTTATACTCGGGGTGAGATACTTAGCAACTGTTTTACGAATGAACACAATGTACTGAACTGAAAACATTACTGATTACAAACAAACGCATGAGTTACTTTTATCCACTGAAAGCCTCCTAATCGTAAGTTGTTAGTTATGGACTTAAGCGCGATTACTAATAGATGGATCCATTTGGGACTGACAATCCCTGTCTGGGGTGGTAGCGCCACCACGTACTGATTTACACGTAGAAACAGACATATTAGTATTTGTTACATATGAGTGTGCGGATAGCACTCACGGGGGTACGTGATATATTCACACTACACGGTTAAGCTTCAACTTATGAGCTCATGGCACTGTACTGATTAACTGATTTACTTACTTTGCTTGATAGCAATACGGGTACATACTTGTGGTTCATAACACCTACTTATTACTAAACCTGTGAGATTCACCAACCTTTTTGGTTGACACTTTTTAGCTTTGTATCTCAGGTACACTTACGGAGTAGGATTACTCCAGGATTACTAGCTAGAGTCGCATGATTTACAAACTGCATTTAAAGGAGATTCTTTGGCATTATCTTTTGTAACTATGGTGATGTAATAGAATCTCCCGCTATACGCGTGGGCTCTAGGGAATTACATTTTGTATACGAAAACCTACGGTTTTCAAACGATTATTAATTATGAAATGTAACTATTTTACAAACGTCTCATTTAGAGGTCGTTTACTATTAATCTTGTGCTTTGTATATTGATTAGTAACACCCAATGTATGCTTCCGCAAATCATTAAATTTGGGGGTGTTACAGATTGGTATCAGAGCCTAAGGTTGTAGTGAACTAGGTTGCATTTAGTAAGCCTAGACTATGACCATTAGGCAGTATCCCTTATTAGGTATAACCGGTTCAGTGATTACATCATACGAGTTTAATTTAACATAGCCTGATCAACTATGTACAATTAAGCAAAGACGATGTAAGATCTGAAAGGGGTTATGACTGAACAGGGTACAATAGAAGACTCTGACTTCGAGAGAACCGAGACTTAAACATGTTTATGCTAGACACTCAATAGGCTATATTATATAGGAACTATATGAATATAGGCCTTAATCTTACTAACGCTTTGTCTCAGAAATGGCAAACATCCCATCCGATTTATCTCGTTCTTAATCTGGGTCGCAGAACCCAAGGGTAGCAAGGAGGAACAACAGGTTGCCTCGAGCTGGCCCGTACTCTACTCACTTCACCTTGCCGGCCTTAGCTGCTAGGGTGAACCAACACGAGCAACGACTTCGCACCATGGATGTCGTGTTGCAAGAAACCAACGAAAACTGGAGACTTACATCACTTGAGCGCATCGAACAAGTCTCTGAGGATCACGAAACCACCGTTAATAATGTGGACGTTCTTTTCAACAAAGTGGTGGAGATAAGCGTGGAAACCGCTCTTTTGAAACACAGACTTGATGAGTGTGAACAACGCTCATGGGAAACGGAAGAATCTAACCGCGGATTGGTACAGCGACTAGCATTAGCTGAAGACAATGCTCGACAAGCCAGCAGACTTGCAAATACTGTGGATCGTCTCATCGAAATGATGGAACAGATTAACCTACGATAAGACTAGCTTAGTCTTTGTTTTGTAAACTATCCTATAATCTAGTAACTATCTAAGCACTACTCTATGTTTCAGTCGGATGTAACGATTCCCGACACCTATTGTAATACATCCGCAGGATGTAACCTTTGAACTCGTATCATCTATCAAATATTCCTTGCTGTTTCGACTCATATTAATTGCCGTAATCCTTTTCATATTGATGTTATGTATTACCAACTTTATACATGTACATCTGAAAAAAATGCAATTTTCTTACAAAATCTCATGTATCTTCATTTCTTTTATTGAAGAATCATGCCGCCAAAGTCAAGACCTTACACTGATGCTCAGATCACGTCTCTCATAACCCAGGCTGTTACTGAAGCCTTGGCTCGGAATACTCCACCTAACTCCACAAGAAACAGCGATGCCGCTGAAACCTCTGCTGCTAAACCTTGTTCATACAAGGATTTTCAAAACTGCAAACCCTTGAGCTTCAAGGGAACCGAAGGAGCCATCGGACTTATCAGATGGTTCGAAAAGATGGAATCCGTTTTCCGCATCAGCAAATGTGCGGAGGACGACAAAGTCAAATTCTCCACCTGCACCCTCGAAGATGGTGCCCTCTCGTGGTGGAATTCCTATACCCAGTCCGTGGGGATTGACACCGCTTATCTACTCCCTTGGGAGGATCTAAAGAAAATGCTCATGGATGAGTATTGCCCGTCCGAACAACTTCACAAGCTGGACGAAGAGTTCTGGAACTTAAAAGTGCAAGGAACTGATATCGTTGCATACACCACCAGATTCCAACAACTCACCGTCCTTCGCCCAGCTATGGCAGGTACTGGGCCCGACAAGATTAAGAAATACATCCGCGGCCTCCCGGAACCCGTCCGGGGAAACGTCGCCTCATCAAACCAAACCACCCTTCATGGTGCCATCCGGTTGGCCCATGAACTTCTAGCGATGAATGAGGACCCAGAACCACCCACTCCATCCTCCAACAACAATAAAAGAAAATGGTCCGACAACCACAACAACCACCAAACCAAGAAACCTGAGACCATTAAAGCCTACACCTCCAATTCTGATGACAAGGGAGCGTACAAGGGAACCAAGCCCTATTGCTCAAAGTGCCAACGACACCACTTTGGTTCGTGTCCCTGTAGCAAGTGTAAGAGGTTTGGACACTTGGCTAAGGACTGTAGATCAAACACCACTGACACCAACACCTCTGCACCAAAGACTTGTTATGGGTGCAACGGTACGGGGCATTTCAAGAAAGACTGCCCGAAGCTGAACAACAACAACAACAAGAACAACAACAATGCTCGAGGAAGAGCTTTTGTGCTGAAATCTGGGGAAGCCCGTCAAGACCCGAATGTGGTCACGGGTACGTTTCTTCTCAACAACTTGACTGCATCTGTATTATTTGATACTGGTGCTGATAAGAGCTTTATTTCTGACGAGTTTTATCCACTACTTGACACCACACCTATTGCCTTAGATTCTAAGTACACGGTAGAATTGGCAAACGGAAAACTTATTGAGGCCGACAGTGTGATACCTAATTGCACTCTAAACTTAGCTAATGAGCTCTTTTCCATTGACTTGATACCTGTCGAAATCGGCAGCTTTGACCTCATCGTCGGTATGGATTGGTTGTCCAAGCACCGGGCCGAAATCGTTTGCTTTGAGAAAATTGTACGCATTCCTCTCGTCACCGGTGGAACTTTGAGCATACAAGGGGAGACCGGTGGGACGAGAATAAATATCATTTCTTGCATGAAAACCCGAAAATACTTGAGAAAAGGGTACCAGGCAATCCTCGCACACGTTATGGAGAAAAAGTCGGTGGAGAAGCGACTTGAGGATGTGCCTATCGTTCGAGACTTCCCAGAAGTCTTTGCTGAAGACTTGCCTGGCCTACCGCCAACTAGACAAGTCGAATTTTCTATTGATCTTGTGCCCGGCGCAGCACCCGTGGCACGAGCCCCTTACCGACTAGCCCCATCCGAACTTCAGGAGTTGTCTACTCAGTTACAGGAACTCATGGACAAGGGATTTATTCGACCAAGTTCCTCACCTTGGGGAGCTCCGGTCCTGTTTGTGAAAAAGAAAGACGGCTCTTTCCGCATGTGCATCGACTACCGTGAACTCAACAAATTAACTGTCAAGAACCGTTACCCACTTCCTCGCATTGATGACCTGTTCGACCAACTTCAGGGGTCGAGTTTCTACTCAAAGATCGATCTACGGTAAGGTTATCATCAACTCCGAGTTCGTGATGAAGATATTCCAAAAACGGCTTTCCGAACTCGCTACGGGCATTATGAATTCCAAGTGATGCCATTCGGCTTAACCAACGCACCGGCTGTATTCATGGACCTTATGAATCGGGTGTGCAAACCTTACCTTGACAAGTTTGTTATCGTCTTTATCGATGACATCCTGATTTACTCGCGCACTGAACAAGAACACGCGCAACACCTGAAAACTATCCTAGAGCTGCTCAAACACGAAGAGTTATACGCCAAATTCTCTAAGTGTGAGTTCTGGATGCAAACCGTTCAATTCCTTGGACACGTCATTGACAATCAAGGGATTCATGTCGATCCTTCAAAAATCGAGGCTATCAAGTGTTGGCAAGCACCTACAACACCAACCGAGGTACGCCAATTCTTAGGACTCGCCGGATACTTCAGAAGATTCATTGAGAATTTTTCGAAAATAGCCCTACCTCTCACTGCACTGACTCAAAAAGAAAAGAAGTTCGATTGGACTGACAAACAGGAGTCAGCTTTCCAGCTACTAAAACAGAAACTCTGCAGTGCACCTATCTTATCTTTACCCGAAGGCAACGATGACTTCGTGGTATACTGTGATGCTTCACACCAAGGTCTTGGTTGCGTGTTGATGCAACGAGACAAGGTCATCACTTACGCCTCTCGACAACTCAAGGTCCACGAAAAGAATTACACAACTCATGACCTAGAGTTGGGGGCTGTTGTATTCGCTCTAAAAATCTGGAGACACTACTTATACGGTACCAAGTGTACAATATTTACTGACCATAAAAGTCTCCAACATATCTTCGATCAAAAGGATCTCAACATGAGACAACGTCGATGGGTTGAGTTGCTTACTGATTACGATTGCGAAATTCGCTATCATCCAGGCAAGGCGAATGTTGTCGCCGATGCCTTAAGCCGAAAGGAACGAGTGAAACCACTTCGAGTTCGAGCTCTCAGTATGACCATTCACAACGACCTCATCAATCAAACTCTCGCCGCTCAACTCGAAGCACTCAAACCAGAAAACTTGATAAACGAGGCCTTGCGGGGCATGGACAAACAATTTGAAACCAAACTTAACGGGGCCAAATACTTCTCGAATCGAATCTGGTTGCCAAGTTTTGGGAACCTGCGAGACTTGGTGATGGATGAAGCTCACAAGTCTTAATACTCTATACACCCCGGTGCCGACAAAATGTATCACGGCATCAAGGAAATGTATTGGTGGCCTAACTTGAAATCTGACATTGCAACCTATGTTGGCAAGTGTCTTACTTGTTCTAAAGTTAAAGCTGAACACCAGAAACCTTCCGGTTTGCTACAACAACCCGAAATACCACAATGGAAATGGGAGCAGATCACCATGGATTTCATTACTAAACTCCCGAAAACTTCTAACGGTTACGATACCATTTGGGTGATCGTTGACCGACTCACTAAATCTGCTCATTTTCTAGCCATCAAAGAAACTGATAAGATGGAACGTTTGACACGGATCTACCTGAAAGAAATCGTGTCAAGACACGGCGTACCCATCTCAATCATCTCCGACAGAGATGCTCGATTTACTTCTCGCTTCTGGCAGTCACTGCAAAAATCTCTTGGTACTCGTCTGGATATGAGTACGGCTTACCATCCTCAAACCGATGGCCAGAGCGAACGAACCATACAAACACTGGAAGACATGCTACGAGCCTGCGTAGTTGACTTCGGTAAAAACTGGGAAAATCACTTACCGTTGTGCGAGTTCTCGTACAACAACAGTTATCACACCAGCATAAAGGCTGCACCCTTCGAGGCACTGTACGGTCGTAAGTGCCGGTCACCTATCTGTTGGACTGAGGTGGGGGATACACAACTCACCGGTCCAGAAATCATACATGAAACAACTGAAAAGATCGTCGGCATACAAAACAGACTAAAAGCCGCGCGTGATCGTCAGAAAAGCTATGCTGATGTGAGACGCAAACACCTTGAGTTCCAAGTAGGGGACAAGGTACTTCTCAAAGTGGCACCGTGGAAAGGTGTCATTCGATTCGGAAAACGAGGCAAACTAAATCCTAGATACATCGGACCATTCAAAATCCTTGAAAATATTGGTCCAGTGGCATACCGCCTGCAACTTCCTGCTGAACTTAGCAGCGTACACAACACATTCCACATTTCTAACTTGAAGAAATGTCTGTCTAACGAGACGCTGATTATACCGCTCGACGAAATTCAAATCGATGATAAACTTCATTTTGTCGAGGAACCTATGGAAATCATGGACCGCGAGGTCAAGCGATTGAAACAGAGTCGTATTCCCATCGTAAAGGTCAGGTGGAATTCTAGGCGCGGCCCTGAATTCATCTGGGAACGGGAAGACCAAATACGACAGAAATATCCACATCTCTTCCCAGATAACGCACCGTCCGTGCACTCAAGCTAATTTCGGGACGAAATTTCTTTAACAAGGGGAGAATGTAACACCTGCTAAATTAGGATAATTAATTATGCCTAATTAATTTTAACTAGATGTAATTAGTATGTAATAGGACTAATTGCAGACTCTATTTGTATATATATAAGGTGATTTATATATATATGTGTGTGTACTTACGCGATTTGGATAAATCGTGCGAATTAACCGGACGGAGTCCGACACAGTTTACTTGGACGTTGGTGACAGAAATTTACTTAAATAATGAGAACGTATTACGTCATATAAAATACGCAACCGAACGAGCATTATTTATATACTATCGTGACGACATTTTAACTAACGCAACAAAACGTAATAAACGCGACTTAATAATTTAAATATTTCGACAAATGTTTTTATTATTAATTTCAAAGTATATTTTTTTATTTTATTTATTTAAATATTCCAGTTACATTTTTAAAATATAACGGTTTGGTTAAATACTAAAAACAAAGGATTAAACGATTAGGACACGGAGTAAATACTGAGTTTTAGGGAGCGTTTACCCCTCCCTTGCCCCATTGGATCAGCCAACCCAACCCACACCCTCCTCATTCTTCTTTCATTTTCATTATCCACAAAAACACACACCTCCAAACACTCTCTCAACTCCAACCTACACCAAATTTTCGGAATACAAACCGACACACGAAATTTACATATTCGGAATCACCGTCACGAGTGGAGCAAGAATATCAAGACCGTTTTCACCAATTCATCCTCCATTTAGCTCGATTTGCAAAAGTAAGAAATTTCTAAAATCTTAGATCTATTCAATTTGGTGTAATGTTTTGATGTTTTGATGTGTACACAACTTAGATATAACCTTATACATGAAGAATACATGATTTTATAGCTCAAAAATGGGTTAGATTTGCGTTTTTGGTCGGAAATTCTTGAAACCCGAAAGTTTCTGGGCTGGTGTTCATACATGCGACACAAGCCTTGTGTCGCATGCTATGTCGCATAAACCCGTTTGTGTCGCGCCTTGTGTCGTACAAATCCGTTTGTGTCGTAACCTTTGCGACACAATATTGTGTCGCACTCTATGTCGCATACTATGTCGTATTTTATACGACACAACCTTTATGTCGCTATTGAATTAGCATCGCAAGCTTTTTGCGACACAACCACTGTGTCGCAGGGCTCTTGTGTAGCATCCTTCATGCGACACAACCCTTGTGTCGCATGACAAATTTTAGTGTCGCATTTTGTGTCGCAAAACACAGCAGATTCACAAATAAATTCCAAGTTAAGTGTTATACATTTCGGACTTCAAACGACTATACGATATAACAGCTAAGGTACATTGAAACATGTTTTTCAAGCATAACAATTCAAACAAGTTTATAAATGTCGAGATTAACGTTTCAACTAAGTCACCAACGGGCCCAAACATGTTTTCCAACAAACGAACAATTACAAACATACAGACAAACATCGGCTATACTAGTTGTGTACAACTAAACGAAACGTCTCGTGAGACACATACTTACATAACTTCATATGAATAGGCATTTGAAGGTTACGGGTTCGGAGAACCTACTTGCTATATTTACTACTTGCTATTTGCTACAGCTTATTACCAGACTCAGGTGAGTCTTACAGCCCCACTTTTACTGTTTTATACTTGGGGTGAGATACTTAGCAACTGTTTTACGAATGAACACAATGTACTGAACTGAAAATATTACTGATTACAAACAAACGCATGAGTTACTTTTATCCACTGAAAGCCTCCTAATCGTAAGTTGTTAGTTATGGACTTAAGCGCGATTACTAATAGATGGATCCATTTGGGACTGACAATCCCTGTCTGGGGTGGTAGCGCCACCACGTACTGATTTACACGTAGAAACAGACATATTAGTATTTGTTACATATGAGTGTGCGGATAGCACTCACGGGGGTACGTGATATATTCACACTACACGGTTAAGCTTCAACTTATGAGCTCATGGCACTGTACTGATTAACTGATTTACTTACTTTGCTTGATAGCAATACGGGTACATACTTGTGGTTCATAACACCTACTTATTACTAAACCTGTGAGATTCACCAACCTTTTTGGTTGACACTTTTTAGCTTTGTATCTCAGGTACACTTACGGAGTAGGATTACTCCAGGATTACTAGCTAGAGTCGCATGATTTACAAACTGCATTTAAAGGAGATTCTTTGGCATTATCTTTTGTAACTATGGTGATGTAATAGAATCTCCCGCTATACGCGTGGGCTCTAGGGAATTACATTTTGTATACGAAAACCTACGGTTTTCAAACGATTATTAATTATGAAATGTAACTATTTTACAAACGTCTCATTTAGAGGTCGTTTACTATTAATCTTGTGCTTTGTATATTGATTAGTAACACCCAATGTATGCTTCCGCAAATCATTAAATTTGGGGGTGTTACATTGGAAGATGAGATACCAGTTGAACCAGTTACTACAACTAGAACGAGTAAGAATCATCCCGTTGAAAACATCATCGGTGATATTAATACTCCGGTTCAAACTAGGCATCAATCCAGAGCTAGTACGTCTGAGAATTCTGAATACCAAAGCTTGTATACTGCAATGAAAGAGATAGGGATTCCCAATCAATGTCTATATTCATGCTTTATCTCACAAGTCGAGCCTAAAAATGTTCAAATGGCTTTAAAAGAAAGTTCGTGGGTAGAAGCAATGCAAGAAGAACTATCTCAGTTCTCTAAATTACAAGTATGGGAGTTGGTTGACCTACCAAAGGGAGAATATCCAATTGGAACTAGATGGGTATTTAAGTGCAAGAGAGATGATAAAGGAATCGTTACTCGCAATAAAGCTCGTCTGGTAGTTCAAGGTTTTAATCAACAAGAAGGTATAGATTACAATGAAGTGTTTGCACCAGTTGCTAGGCTAGAAGCAATTAGAGTATTTTTAGCATTCGCATCATATTATGGTATAAAGGTCTATCAGTTGGATGTTAAGAGTGCCTTTTTGTATGGCAAAGTGGAAGAATTGGTGTATGTTTCACAACCGCCAGGGTTTGCTGATCCTGAGTATCCAGATAGAGTATATCGTTTGAATAAGGCTCTATATGGATTACATCAAGCACCAAGGATGTGGTATGGAACACTATCAACGTATCTACTTGAGAATGGATTTACAAGAGGATCGATTGATAGTACACTGTTTGTGAAATGGAAAAAGAAAGACTTTCTTCTCGTGCAAGTTTATGTTGATGACATTATCTTTGGATCATCTGATGAAAAGATGTGTCAAGAATTTGAGAAAGTCATGAGAAAAAGGTTTGAAATGTCTGCAATGGGAGAGTTGAATTTCTTCTTAGGATTACAATGTTGAGAACTGAGACATTGTCATATCTGCTCAGAATACAAGTATCATGCCGCTGTTGGTATAAGACTTCAACCACTGTTAGTAGAAGTCAACCACTGTTAGAAGAAGACAACCGCTGTTAGTACATTTGTCTAACAGGGCCACTGTTAGTGTATAGTTTGTATTTTGTATCAAGTACTCAACCACTGTTGATAATATACGAGTACTACCCCTGTTAGTTATATACTCAACCACTGTTGGTTAGTCGGTTAGAGATAATTATGGAATAGATAGGATTTCCATAATAGTTTGATTCTGTGAAGGACTCTATATGTTATAAATAGAGATCCTGTAAAATCCTAGAATTAGGAACACAGAACGAATTCATTCTAGTTATTAGCTTCAAGGTTGTAAACCCTAACACAAGGTGTGTGTTCGTATTATTGTTAATAATATTGAAGCTTTTGGTTAGATATTCTGTTATATACAAGTTTGTTCTTCAAGTTATTAATAAACTATTCCGCAAGCTTATTAATAATCAATCAAAGTAATACATACTAAGATCTCTAGCTGGGATCATCAAGTGGTATCAAAGCTTGATATTACTTTGATCTTGAAGAAGGTAATTGAATTTCGTAGCTTTTTCAACAAATAACAAGATGTCTACTGAATCAATGGAAGGTATACAAGCTACAAAGATTCCCATGCTCAAACCTGATGAGTTTGAGCTATGGCAGACTAGGATTAGGCAATACATGTTGCTTACGGATTATATGATGTGGGAGGTGGTTACTAATGGACCAAACTATACTAAGGATGCAGATGGTAAAAAGGAAGAAAGACAACCACCAAAGTCTGATGCAGAGAGAAAAGAAAGAGCAACAGAGTGGAAGGCATTAAGTACTCTACTTTTGTCTATTCCTAATGAGTATCAAAGGAAGTTTGAAAACTGTGAAGATGCTCAGGTTCTTATGCAAGCAATTGTTAAGAGATTTGGTGGTAATGATAACACCAAGAAGAATAAGAGATCTCTTCTCAAACAACAGTTTGAAAACTTTGCAGGTGTAAAGTCTGAAACTCTGACTCAGACTTTTGATAGATTTCAAAAACTTGTGGGTGATTTAGAAAATCACAATGTCAAGATTGATAAAGATGACTTGAACAGGAAGTTTCTAAGATCACTTGGTACAGATTGGAATATGTATACTGTGGGACTTAGACAAAGTCCAGATCTTGAAGAGAAAGAGATTGAAGACCTGTACAATGATCTGAGGAATTTTGAGCCTGAAGTTCTAGCGTTGAAACAGTCCAATGGTAGTTCTAACAATGCTGCTTTTGTTTCTGTTGGTGAATCTGGTAGTTGTAGCACATCTGGTGCTAATGATAATGTATTGGAAGCATTCTTTGCAAGCCATGTGAATTCATCATTAACTACAGAAGATTTGGAGCAGGTTAGTGAAGAGGACCTGGAAGAGATGGATTTAAGATGGCAGATGGCCATGATTACAATCAGGGCAAAGAGGTTTATGCAGAATTCTGGGAACAGAAATTTTTCTTACAAGAGAGATGGTGTAGCTGGTTTTGACAAGAGCAAGGTGGAGTGTTTCAACTGTCACAAGATGGGACACTTTGCTAGGGAGTGCAAGAGCACACAGGCTGGAGGATCTCAGAATGGTTTTGTAAGAAATAATTCTGGTCCTCAAAGAAGATTGATACCAGTTTAGAACACCACTTCAGATTCATTGGTTGCTCAAGATGGAATGGGAGGATTTGACTGGAGTGACCAAGAAGAGCTTGTAACCACAAATCAAGCTTTGATGGCTGTCACAGAAGAATCAGAGTCTTCAGACATTCCATATGAGGTACAATCTAAATTATGTTCTCCTGCATGTAAGAAATTGGTTTCACAAAGGTTGGGTAATGGGTTTGAATGTGTGAAAAGAAAGTCATGTTTTATTTGTGGTATATATAATCATCTTCAACAGGACTGTTACTACAATCCTAAAAATAATAGGAACAGTGGTACAGGTCATGTGTTGATAAATAAGCCTAACAGAGGCAAGGCTGCAGCCCCTGTTAATGCTACAGCAGTGCCCCTGTCAACGGCTAACAGAGGCAAGACACGAACAGGGGAGGATTTGACCACTGTCAGGCATGGTACCTCTGCTGGTATTAAACATTTCAAAAGAATGTTTATACCAAGTAAAGCTACCACTGCCAGGGTAATCAATACAAACTTAAAGGTGACCACTGTCAAACCATTAACCCCTGTCAGGTCTAAAATTGATTGTTTTTGGAGACATAATAATGAGTGTAAATCTGAAGTGTCCAAAACCAATGCAGCACTGAGATCAATCACTGTCAAAAGGGTTGATGTCAATGGTGCTCATGGGAAACCCAAAGCCAAATTGGTTTGGGTTCCCAAGAAAAACTAATTGTTTTTCTCATATATGTGCAGGGCAAGCCACCAAGCTTATGGCATATTGATTCTGGCTGTTCAAGACACATGACTGGAGACAGGAAAAAGCTACAGGACTTTAAAGCGTTTGATGGAGGAGATGTAGCATTTGGAAGCAATCCTAAAGGAGGTAAAATCACAGGTAAAGGTAAGGTAAAAAGCAGTAAGCTCACTTTCAATGATGTTTATTATGTTGAGCAATTGAGATACAATTTTCTTAGTGTGAGTCAAATCACAGATAAGCAAAATCCTGTATATTTCACTGACACAGAATGCCTTATACTTTCTGAAAAACTCAAAATACCTGAAGATAAGATTTTAATGAGAGTTCCAAGAAAGGATAATGTATACTGTAGTGATTTAAACAAGATGGAATCTCAAAATGTTAACTGTCTCATTTCTAAAGCTACTGTATCTGAATATGAACTATGGCATAGGAGGATGTGTCACTTGAATTTCAAGACCATGAATAAACTTGTTAGGAATAAGCTAGTGAGAGGCTTACCTGAAAAGTTATTTGAATGTAGTGACCACTGTGTAGCATGTCTTAAAGGCAAGCAACACAAGACCTCTTATAAGACCAAGCTTGTGAATACCAATACCACTCCCTTACACCTGTTACATATGGATTTGTTTGGCCCTACCAATGTAGCTAGTCAAGGGAAGAAATCTTACTGTTTGGTAATAACTGATGATTACTCTAGAATGAGTTGGGTGTTCTTTCTTAGGACTAAGGATGAGACAGGTGAAATACTTAGATCATTCATAACTAGGATTGAGAATTCAACTAATCAAAAGGTTAAGATCATCAGGTGTGATAATGGGACAGAATTTAAGAATCATGAGATGAATAAGTTCTGTGAGGATAAAGGTATAGAAAGACAGTATAGTGCACCTAGGACTCCACAACAAAATGGAGTAGCTGAGAGGAGGAATAGGACACTAATTGAGGCTGCTAGAAGCATGCTAGCAGATGCTAAACTACCAATGTCCTTTTGGGCAGAGGCAGTTAGTACTGCTTGTTATGTTTTGAATAGGATTTTGATTATTAAACCTCATAACAAGACACCCTATGAGTTATTCTTTAAGAGAAAACCTTTGGTTAGCTTTTTAAAACCATTTGGATGTCCTTGTACTGTCTTAAATACCAGAGATCATCTTGGTAAGTTTCAGAGTAAGGTAGATGAGGGTGTATTTGTTGGATACTCTATTCAAAGCAAGGCTTATAGAGTATTTAACAAAAGGACTAGGATCATAGAAGAGACCATGGATGTGACCTTTAATGAACATACATCAAATGTAGAAGGAAAAGGTCCAGAAGTTTTGTTTGATATTGATGCACTAACCCATGCTTTTAGATATCCAGATTTGTCTATTAGTGCAGGTACAGATGCAGGTACAGATGCAGGTAATGATGCAGGTAAAGATGGGCATTCAACCTCAAGTCAAACTAAAAAGGATGACTTGAAGTATGTCTTGTTTCCTATTTGGACTCCAGATCCACCAGAAGTATTTCAACAGGAACAGGATCAACCAGAGAAAGATGCTTCTTCTGATGATTCAAATGGTTCACCTGGTAAAACTGGTGCAAGCAAGGGTGCAGATGATTTAACTTCACCAGATCATCAACCATTCACTTCAAAGGGATCTCATACAGATCCAGAGCATGAGTCAGAGGAAGAGCATGATTCTCCAAAATTTGTTGAACAAAGTCCTCCATTTCAAGTTTTGGAAAGGACTTCTTTGTCAGATTCTGAAGCAACTCCAAAGCCATCAAAGGAAAGAGAGGAAAGAGAGTCTTTTTCAGACTCAGAGATAGATAATCTTTTGGGTTCTAATTTGGAAAGAGAACTACTTGATACTTCTACATCTAAGTATTTGGTTCATAAAGATCATTCTTTGGATTTGATTATTGGTGATATTATGACTCCTGTTCAGACAAGACATCAAACCAAGGTAAGAGAAGAAGATGTACATACTTCATTGTATGTATGTTTTCTTTCTCAGATGGAACCAAAGAAAGCAGTGGAGGCTCTCAAAGATCCAAGCTGGATTGAATCTATGCAGGAAGAATTGTTGCAATTCAAACTGCAAGATGTGTGGGATTTGGTTGATCTTCCAAAAGGAAAGAAAGCTATAGGCACAAGATGGATCTTCAAGAACAAGAGAGATGAAAGAGGAATAGTGATCAAGAATAAGGCTCGGTTGGTAGCACAGGGGTACACACAGGAAGAAGGCATAGATTATGATGATGTCTTTGCCCCTGTTGCTAGAATAGAAGCTATTAGATTATTTTTAGCTTATGCATCTTATCAGGATTTCAAAGTCTATCAAATGGATGTGAAGAGTGCTTTTCTTCATGGTCTAATTGATGATGAGGTGTATGTTTGCCAACCACCAGGGTTTGAAGATCCAACATATCCAGATAGAGTGTGCAGATTGAAGAAAGCATTGTATGGATTACATCAAGCTCCAAGAGCTTGGTATGATACTCTATCTGAGTACTTGCTCAAGAATGGATTCAAGAGAGGTACTATCGACAAGACATTGTTTACCAAGAGGGTTCAAAGAGATATATTGCTGGTACAGGTGTATGTTGATGATATTATTTTCGGGTCTACAAGGGATTCATTGTGCAAAGAGTTTGAGGATTTAATGCATAAGAAGTTCAAGATGAGTTCAATGGGTGAACTCACATTCTTTTTAGGATTGCAGGTCAAGCAGAAGTTAGATGGAATCTTTATTAACCAAGGGAAGTATGTGAAAGATATTTTGAATAAATTTGGTTATAAAGATGTGAAGGTAGCTAGCACTCCCATGGAGGCACATAAACATCTTAATTCTGATCCTGAGGGGGAGGAAGTAGATGTGCACTTATACAGGTCAATGATTGGTTCATTGATGTATTTAACTTCATCTAGACCTGATATAATGTTTGCAGTGTGTCTTTGTGCTAGATATCAGACCAATCCAAAGCAGTCACACATGTATGCTGTGAAGAGGATCTTTAGATACTTGAAAGGTCAACCAGACTTGGGCCTTTGGTATGCTAAAGGATCAGATTTTGAGCTAAAGGCCTTCACAGATAGTGACTATGGTGGTGAGAATATGGATAGGAAATCGACTAGTGGAGGATGTCAATTTCTTGGAAATAGGTTAGTGTCATGGCAATGCAAGAAGCAAACCACAGTTTCCACTTCTACAGCAGAAGCAGAATATGTTGCAGCATCAAGTTGCTGTGCACAGGTTCTTTGGATTCAGAATCAAATGCTGGATTATGGTTTGACTTTCATGAACACTCCTATTTATATTGATAATACTTCTGCTATTAGTATCATTCAGAATCCAGTTAAGCATTCAAAAACCAAACACATTGAAATCAGATATCATTTTATAAGAGATTGTTATGATAAAAGATTGATTCATATTTTTAAAATTCATACTGATAATCAACTTGCAGATCTTTTTACAAAAGCATTTGATGTAGGAAGATTTACATTTTTGATAACTAATATTGGTATGATCAATCTCACGTAGTGTTTTGGTCTGGATTTGATACTAACAGGGGTAAAATATATTGTATGTGACAGGGTCAGGTGATGCCACTGTTAGCTTCATCATGATAACAGATGGTGACACTGTTAGTTTACCTGTGCCACTGTCAATGTATTTTAAACCCCTGCTGTATATGTGTGTAATTTAACCCCTGCTAGTTTTTCTTAGTTTAATATTGCAGGTTTCAGCCACTGTCAAGAGACATCACTTGAGCTGGAATTTAATGTTTTATTTGTTTCTTCTTATTCTTTTGGTTTTAAAAAAAAAAAAAAAAAAAAAAAAAAAAAAATTAGTTGTCTAACTAAGCTAAGTTTATGCCCCTGTTAGTTCTAAGTTGGAGTTTCCTTGGTCGGATGCCCCTGCTAGACTATCAGCCGCTGCTAGCTTTGTTAGATGGTTAGAAAGGGTTGACTATAAATTGATCAAGTGAGGTACCCCTGTTGGGTTTGTTTGTAAATTGTGCCCCTGTTGGGTATAACCAGAAGTGCCACTGCTAGTTCTATTTTTAGGGCTTGGCACTGTCATCAAATAAATACTCAAATACTTCACTTTTTCAATTACGCTTTTAAAAATTTTCAAAACCCTTCAATAATCGCTCTCGCTTTGAGTTGTTTATTGTAATTCACTCTTCGTTCGTTCATCAATTTCTTCAATGGCATCGTCATCTTCGTCTGATTCTGGTACTTCTATGCTAAGTGTTCATTCTGAACACAACATGAGGGCTTTCTTGAATAAAGAACTTGCCGATGAGTATTTTCACCCTATCATCGATTTCTTGAGTAGTTGTCCAGTTACTTATGCCCTTACTGTCGCTCCACGATTGATTCGATCACATATTCAGGAATTCTGGCAGAATGCAAAGGAAGGGAATGTTAATGGCATTACTCATATTCATTCCACTGTCAAGGGTAAGAAGGTAATGGTTACTGAGATTATCCTAAGAGAGCTTTTACAGTTTGTTGATGAAAATGTTCATTCTGGAAGGGCTGCTACTACTGTTTCTAGCCCACTGGCAGGGCAGGATAGTGGTAATATTGATCAGACCCAACCAGAGGCAACTATGTTTGATGAACCTATGGGTGATGATTCAAATGTAGGTCCCAGTACCAATAACCAAGGGACATCTGCAGTGGCAGATGTGGGCAAGGATTCAACTAAGAGGTCACACTCTAATGTTGATGAGCCTAGTGATACTGATGAATTGACGATTTCCTATCTTGTACATGATGTCAATAAACTGTGGAGCAAATATGAGAGGGAAAGGGCTTACAGAAAAGAGGCTCAACAGAAAATTCAAGCTCAGGATGAGTTAATTGCTAAGCAGAAGGAGATCATTGATCATCAGAAGGAAGAGTTGTTTGATGTGAAGAATAGATTGGTAGTACTTGAGGAGGCTGTCAACAATATTCTTCTACCTGCAAATAGGTTAAAGGAATCTTCAGGCAAGGGGGAGAAGAAAGCAGATGATGATATTATGCCTGAAGATGATGGTTCAAGAAAAGCAGATGATGATGATGATGATGATTCACATGGACCTCATGATGATATGAGTGGAGAAATGATAAACATTGATGAGATGAATGATGATTCTGCAGCTACAGAGGTGATTGAGCTTGATGATAATGCAGCTACAGAGGTGCTTGAGTTTGATGATAACACAGTTGAGATGGATATATGTGAGCATAATGAGGCACAATCAGAAGACACTGTGGAGTTAGTGTTTGATGATAAAGATGATGATTATGTGCAGAGCAGGGATAAGACTGAGGAGGAGCTAAATGTATCTGATTATGTGATACATGAAAATTTAGATGATGAGGTGGTTGATGGTGCAGGAGCAGAGCAGACTGATGAAACAGTTTATCAGGTATTTCCATTGAATAAAGGGTTGCCTGAGAAAGCTGCACTTAGATTATATGTTTGGGATGTGATGGGTGCTAACCTGGATGATAAGAAAAGAGTTAGTTTCAGTGATAGGTCAGTGTATGAGGTGGTCGATGATGTTGAAAAAGAGATGAAAGAAGGAGAAGTTGAAATTAAGGGGGAGCAATCAAAGTCAATTGATGAAGAGAAGAAGTTGCAGACTTTTACAAGAAAGAAATCAATTCCAAGAAGAAAGCCAACTAAAAATTTATCCCCTGTCAAAACTTCTACCTCTGTTGTCATAATTTCAACCCCTGTCAACACTAAAACAACCACTGTTATGTCTACCCCTGTTAGTACACCAACTCCTACCACTGTTGATACACCAATCACCACTGCTGTCATATCAACCCCTGCCACAACTACAACAACAGCAAGACCAAGAGAGGTACCTGTTACAATAAGAGAACCAACTTCACCACTCAAACCTAAGTCTAAATTGCCTGTGATTGATCCAAAAGACAAAGGTAAAGGAAAGTTAAAAGAAAAATCAAAGGTGAAAGAAATTAAAGAACCTCATATTGAGTCTCATGATATGCTGAGGATGCAAGTAGAAGAAAGAGAAAGGTTGATAAGGAGAGCTGCAGAAGCTAAAGCTGAAGAAGAGGGTGATGATGTGAAAATGATTTTGGATGATCTGAGTGTAGTGACTATTACACAGAAAGCTGCAGAGATTGCTAAAGAAAAGACTGCACAAGGATTAAAGCTTCCTGCTCAGAGAGTTCATGATTATTTAAAGAAGAAGAAAGGTAATGAAGAGGAAGAGTTATCTTCTGGATTTTTGTTGATGAAAAGATCAAATGAGGAAAGGGCTAGAAAGAAAAAGCAAGAGGAATTAGCCAAGAAGAGAAGTAAACCTTTACCATATGCTGAAAGGAGAAGACAAATGATCAATGCACTGTCTGAAAATTATGCCCCAGCTAAAATTGTTAGAGGATGGAATATGCAGAAGCTGCAACAGGCATATGATAGGTATATGGGAAGAGATGAAGAGTGGACAAAGAAAATGGAAGAGAATAGACATTTGAATGCATTGATGAAGGAGAAGAAAGAAAAGGCAGATAAGGAAATGGTAAAGTTTTTGAAGGAAGAAGAAGAAAGAAGAGAAAAGGCAGCTGTTGAAGCAGCAGAGAAAGCTTTAGAGGATAAGCAGAATGAAGTCAGAAGAAATTCATGGAAAAATCAGATTTCTAAAGACAATGTTATTCCTGATATTCCAAGATTTGATCCAGAGCTGAAAAAGAGAATCAAGATTCTGACTGATAGCAAGGAGATTTCTGAAGGACCAAGAAAGGCTAGAATTATAAATTGGGAAGGAGTAGCAATTGATTATGGTTTCAGAAAAATGATCCTTGAGATCAAGATTGAAAGGGAAAGAGGATTTGATGATCATGTTGGGAGTATGGTTGATTTGCTCAGAATTTGTACAAGAGATGATCTTATGGAGTTGTATCAAGTGAGCAGAATCAGGAATAGAAAGAACTCTGAAGCTGTGATTGAACGACAAATGATGGAGTTGTTGCAAAGCCTGTTTGAACCAGCCAGCTTGTATCACTTATTCTTTCATTGTTATCAAAGGGTTATAACCTGGAGATATTTTGCCAGAGCTGGAGTACATATGGTAGTATTTAATAATGGGCAGGTGATCTACATGTTTGATGATCGACATTATGTGCTGGGAACAGGGCTGCTGAATAGATTGGTTGATTTGAAGTTATCTACAACCATCATTACTGAAGGAGCTTACAGAGCTTTATACATGGTGTTCAATCAACTGCATAAGAGGCAAACGATGAAGGAGAAAGAAGAAGAAAAGAAGGATTGAAACTTGAATCATTACTCTGAATGATCAAGTTTAGGGGGAGATTGTTGAGAACTGAGACATTGTCATATCTGCTCAGAATACAAGTATCATGCCGCTGTTGGTATAAGACTTCAACCACTGTTAGTAGAAGTCAACCACTGTTAGAAGAAGACAACCGCTGTTAGTACATTTGTCTAACAGGGCCACTGTTAGTGTATAGTTTGTATTTTGTATCAAGTACTCAACCACTGTTGATAATATACGAGTACTACCCCTGTTAGTTATATACTCAACCACTGTTGGTTAGTCGGTTAGAGATAATTATGGAATAGATAGGATTTCCATCATAGTTTGATTCTGTGAAGGACTCTATATGTTATAAATAGAGATCCTGTAAAATCCTAGAATTAGGAACACAGAACGAATTCATTCTAGTTATTAGCTTCAAGGTTGTAAACCCTAACACAAGGTGTGTGTTCGTATTATTGTTAATAATATTGAAGCTTTTGGTTAGATATTCTGTTATATACAAGTTTGTTCTTCAAGTTATTAATAAACTATTCCGCAAGCTTATTAATAATCAATCAAAGTAATACATACTAAGATCTCTAGCTGGGATCATCATACAAGTTGATCAAAAGAAAGATGGATTCTTTATTCATCAATCTAAATATACATATGAGCTATTAGAACGCTTCAAGATGGATGAAAGTAAGGTCTATAATACTCCAATTCCAGTCAATCATGGACTAGGTCCAGATACATCGAGTGATAGCGATGTGGATCCAACTCTTTATAGAGCCATGATCGGATCACTAATGTATCTTACAGCCTCTAGGCCTGACATAATGTTTGCTGTCTGTTTATGCGCAAGATATCAGGCTAATCCGAAAGAGTCACACATGCAAGCTGTTAAACGAATCTTTCATTACCTCAAAGGGAAACCTAAGCTGGGTCTTTGGTATCCGATTGATGGAGACTTAGATCTCGTAGCTTATACTGATTCGGATTATGGAGGATGCAATCAGAATAGGAAATCTACGACCGGAGGATGTCAATTCCTAGGAGGTAGATTAGTATCCTGGCAGTGCAAGAAGCAAACCTCGGTAGCCATTTCTACATGTGAAGCTGAGTATGTTGCAGCTGGCAGCTGTTGCTCACAAGTTCTTTGGATTCAACAGCAACTGCGGGATTACGGGTTAAATATAACCAATACTCCTATGATGATTGATAACGAATCTACTATGTCGATCACCAATAATCCGGTGAAGCACAGTAAAACTAAGCATAATGATATTCGACATCATTTTATTAGAGATTGTGCTGAGAAGAAATTGATAAAGTTAGTTAAGGTACCATCATTGGATAACTTAGCAGACTTATACACAAAGGCGTTCGACAGAGCAAGATTTGAGACGTTGGTTCAACTGAATGGAATGAGAAATCCAGAGTGATTAGTCTTCCAAGGGTAATTTTGTAATAGTTAGTATTTATGTGTTCATTAAAAAAAAAAGGCGTATGACATTCATTTGCTTGTTACCTAAGGGGAATCGCCTTCATTTAAGTTTTTATTTGCAAAAACTAAGGGAAATGATAGTACATTAGGAGAATAAGCTTCACAATAATAAGCTTAAGTCCTAAGTATGATATGGTAGTAGGTTCAAATAAAGTTGCTTTAGAACTACAGCGGTTCTATCAGGTATGTGTTTATATTTATTTGATTATACACCTATATCCACAAGTTATAATTTGTCTATTTTTATTAAATCTTTAGATGGCTTCATCATATGATGTACTGGTAGGCAAATTATATGAAATTTTCTAAGCCTTAAGAAGTTAATCAACTACTTGTTTATTATTTTGTGTTACTATTCTATGATGTATGACATTAAGTCTTAATTGTTGAATGATGGTATTGCCATACACTGTTATTATACATATTAATTTGAATTGACAAATAGTAGCAATATGGGTATTAACTTAATTACTGGTAACTTTGTTGTACTAAGTACAGAACTGAAACCTTTAATTAAATTAATATTCTCAAATATATTTTGAATTATGCTAGAAGGGATCTTCTGTTGTACTAAGTACAGACTTAGATAACATAGCATATTCAAAGTATGTTTGATATTTGTCTAACCTTAAAAAATTCAAGTGTATGTTATATGTTTCGAAAAGATACATCATTTAGTAACCGCTACCTTGAAAATTTAATGATGCAGTGTTATGTGTTTTACTTGAATTCTTCAGTATATCATATAATAGGAAGCACTTGATAATACTCATACTAACAATAAAGAGTTTGCTTAGAAAATTGAGTCTAATTTGTTTATGTGGATCATAATACCGGTAATCGTCTTGAACTATCTACAATTAAAATATTCACTTTATGTGAATAATGCATTTATTAATTATGCTATGTGGATAAAGGTACCTAAGATATAGTTTTATAAATATAAATGTATAAATGATAAATTTAGTTGTAATTTTACAGTGATTCACTTGAATTTCATGAGGAATGTATACTACCAATCTGCTTAGACTTTTTAATATATAATTAATTGCTTATTCTTACTAATATGATCCCTAAGCAGATAAAATCTTATTTACATTGTATATTTACTTTGTTTCAAAGTGATTAATAAAATGGTACTTGATACCAATGGTTATGTAATTTTGTTTTATCTTATTTTTTATTTTTTTTTAAAATTTTGTATTAATTATGTTTACCCTTCGGAATTAAATTATACTGTATATTTTTGAGTTGAACAACGTGACAAATACAAGTGAAAATTAATTATAATTTAGACTTGTAAAATATCGGGTTTTTATTTATACTTAGCATTAAATTCGCGTTTTTAATTGTTTCTGCGAGTTGGCATCAACTTGCGAGTCCACTTAAATCTCGCGAATCGGATATGTAGTATAAAGGGGGTCAAACGAGTCAAACCAACCCACCGAACCCACACATACTTCGCGAGTTCAGTAAAGCTTGCGAATCCGTCAAAAAGGCGAAACGAGGCGATTTTCTTTTTTCGTTTGATTTTGAATTTTAGAGTACGAGAACGAGTTATTCAATCCGTAGACTTTATACACCTTCATATTACGAACATTGAGGTATAAACCAACGGATTTCACCGTTTAAATTACTCGAAATCGAAGTTTTAATAAGCTTAGGGTTTCGGTTTATAATTCGAACGATTCACGTATATTAAAGGACTATTAGAACACGAATCCTTGTGGTTTATGTTAAATGGATGTTAATAAACGTAAATCAATCGATAGATCATGTTAAAATCAACAGATGAATCGATTTTAATTGGAAATTCGCGACGGCAGTTCATCGAACGAGTTGACAATGTGAATTAACTCGCAGCGAGTTGACTAGCGAATCCATGAGATTAGCGAGTTCACTTCAATAGCTGCTTGATAAGTTTAGCGAGTTGATAACTTTAGCGAGCTGATCAATGTATCGAGTTGTTGAGTATAGCGAGTTGATAAGCAAAACGAGTTGACCTCACCTCGTTAGGCCAGTTTATGCGAGTCCGGAATTTACAAACATTTTATTTTTTTTGTAATAACTTTTATCTAATTAATTTAAATTAGACTTAAGACTTTTAGTTATAAGTTAAATTTTTATATACGACTTGAGACTATTTTTGTAACAAGTTATATATAATTTCAATTTTAAATTAAGATGTTTGATGAATCTCGATTCATAATATGTAATAGTTTAAATATTTTTAATCGTGCATTAAATTATATCTGTTGTTTGTGTTTACTTTACAGATATGGCTAGAGCATTTGATAAGGGTCACAACGTTTTGGTTGATCTGAACCTTGAAGCCAAGCGGGCTGACAGGGTTGCTGATATTTTACGTTTTCTAGCACGATCAAGGATTAGATACGCCATTACGGCCAATCCTCCTATTTCTCAGGCTATACTGAATGACTTTTGGACAGATATAGTATACGATGAATCTGTCACCCCACCTGAGATTCGAGCTACGGTTAGTGGACGACCTGTTACATTTTCAGCTGGTAATCTCCGTGAGATTTTGCAGCTAGGTACCGTAGAACAGGACAACGGGGATATTGAGTATCCTATGGATTTTATTGAGGGTGCTATAGGTCGTATGGGATATACAGGAGACAGGCGTGGACGTCAGTTCCGGAAGTTAGACCACTTTTTGGATATGTTGTTGATCCGAACTACGTTGCACCGCCAAATCATGGATGGTTAGACGTAGCTCCTGCTGCTGTTGCTGCTCCTGCTATTGCTGATGTTGTACAAGAACCTGCAGCTGAGGAAGCTCAACCTGAAGATCCACAAGGGCTCCTTGAGGATGTTCTTATTCAGGTTGGTCAGGTGGATCAGCAAGTGAATCCAGATGTTGCTGCACAGGTTGTGCAAGAGGTTTTGGAGCAGAATGATGATGCGACAAATCCTTTGCTTCAAGACATTGAGAGTTATTTAGCACCATCTGAGGTAATCTTTTATTTATGTAATAATATAGATGCTTAGTTGATAGATTGTTTTATTAATCATAGATGCATAATATTATTATATAATGATTCTGATATTAGATATTTAGTAAATTGGATATTATTTCTGATTTTAAAATATAAATATCATTACATGAACAGGAAGCTGAAGCTGAGGCTGCAAATCCCGAAGTTATATTACTTGTGGATGAGCAGATACAGCTTGATAGATCAGTTGAAGTACCAACTGAGGTATTATATCTGATTAATCTTAAATATATAGAACTTGTATGATAAAGCTTACGCTAATCATAAATGTTTAATATATTTAAACTTTAGGATCCTGTTAGATCATCTAGAGGTCGTGATGGTGAGACGGCTTCAGATGAAGATTCTGATAATACACCTTCTCCTCCTCCATCTGCTTCTGAAAGGAAGAGAAAAGGAAAAGATATTCTGGAGGAAGGTACTGAGGAAGTTGAGATTCCTTTGATGAAGCATCCGAGAACGCTTATTATTCGAGAAGGTTAGTATTGATTATAAAAGTTAAATAATCTTAACTTGTTGTTTATCAGGAGTTGAGCTGAGACAGTTAATTCTGTATACAGTTGCTCAGGATACACCACAGGTGGAGATGGATGCACCGGTGGTTACTGAATCGATATCTTTACCGCTTCAGGTATGAGATATAAGTTCTATAACTATGAGTGTTATGCAATTAATTAGAGTTTGAGACAGAGTAATCTGTAACAATAACTGATTTTAATTGTGTTTAACTTTACAGCATGAGGTTGCTGATCTAGTTCGTGGAGCTAATTTTCCAACGAACAAAACAGCTAGATTTGCGACAAGTTTGCTTACGCAAGCTTTGTCTCAACCTCATACACCGCTTACCAGAGACTGGCATATTGAGTCTCTCACACCGCCTGGACCAAGAACGATACCTGTTACTCCGACGACTGATGCAGAAAGGATTACATCCTTAGAGTCGAGGGTAAAGGATTTGGAGAAGCTTACTTCTCAGATTCCAGAGCTGGTGTCGAGCAATCTTCTTCTTTCACAACAGATTCTCAAGCAGAGTGAATCGTACAATCTGTTGATGAAGACTCATGAGACTTTGCTTGCGGACTTCAACGTACAGAGATTGAAGTTATCTTCTTTAGAGAGTCTGGTCTTGAGATCGCATTCAGGACAGTCTACTCAGGGGGAGATATTGGTATATCTGGAGTCTTGCAGAGAAAATGAGTTGAAGAGGAAGAGAGATCAAGACAAGGACGATGATCCCAATGCACCGAGTGGTGAGCAGACTGGTCCTTCAAAGACTGGTGAGCAAGCTACTATTCAGGGGGAGTCTGGTGCTGGTGCTAGTGGTTCTGGAGTGGATACAAGTGCAGATAAGACTGTACCGGGTGATACTGAAGCTGGTAAGATAGCTTAGTATTATCATAGTACTGTAATATTTGTAATAGTTTGTAGTGAACAAATGTAAACTTAATTATTGTGTAAATATATTTGGCTTAGGGTTATTATTATTTTAAGTAAAATATGTTGGGTAATTTAAGTTTATATAATTATGTTAAGATAAAATAGTGATCGAAAGACTTCCGACTCATTGAGTAGTCGAGCGGCGTGTTCCGATTAATTTCGGCGGTCAAAATTTTATGATAACATATGCTTTTTAGATTTGATTATAGACTTAAGACCGTAAGGTATATAAGTAATTAACAAATTAAAAATGTATTCGTATTAACTAGACAAAAGATATATAATTTAAAGGTTAAATTGATAATGAATTAGATCAATTAACACTTGGAAATTATATAAGTTAATTAATAGTAAATTTAAATGTTTGGTGATTATTCACAATGCATTAGAATTTAAAATTAATTAATATTTGTTAAGTAGACTTAAGAAATTTTGGATTGATTCAGGGTAATCAATAAAAGATTTTATAAGTTATATGTAAATTGCGTTTATATTTTAAGTTAAAATATACAAAAGAATTAATAAAGAAATTCTTAGGTTGATTTAGGGAAATTGATAAGAGAATTTTAATTATTAATATTTATTTGTATTTATGGTTTTCTCTTAGGATTGGAGATGCTTGATCTATCTGATTCGGAAGATGATATTTTTGATGAGATAGATGAAGACATTGATTATGATCTTGAGGAAGGAGAATTCCAACCACCTACTGATTGGACTGCTGTACCTGAGAATGTGCAAGACATGGGTGTAGATCTAGATGCAAACATTGATGAACACCATGTGAGCCCATCTAGGACAGAAGTTGTTATTGAAAATGAACAAGGTCCAACAATTGTCGATATAGATGAAGATATTGATGATTCAACCTCTGATGAAGAAGAAGAAGTTTTTGTTCAAACCAAAAATCCTGCTGTTGTACTTAGGAAACTTCCAAAGAAGAAGAAGATGATTGGAATTTCTGAAGTTGATATTACGAAAAAGCGTGTACCACGTAAAGGGATTATTGGATGGTACTTTGACTCAGAACTAAAGCTTTTTGCGATCAAAAGGTTTGACGGAGTTCAATATTTTGAAAGAAAGCTAGCAGTTTTTAGTTCTCTACCACGTTATGAAATACGTGATTTGGCTAGATTAGAGATTAACAATCCAAGTCGTGATGATTATGCTGATCGTGTTGAAAGAATCATTAGACATGAGGTTGGTACAAATAAGTTTGTTCAGATTAAGCCAAGAAAGGGAAAAACTGTGAAATTACAAGAGAGAAGTCAAAGAACAGGAAGAAGAAGAAGGAAGAAGATATATCCAGCTGTTAGATGCATACAGCAGATTCCACTGAAGACAATGCCACAAGATATTCTGGGTAATATGAAGAGATGGCATGTAGATTCAGGAACTGGAGAAGCTGTTATGGTTGAAGCTGATGATGAGGTTGATGGTGGTGAAAGAGAAATCTTCAGAGTCTATGACCATCGACACCTAATGAACATGTCGAAGAAAGATTTGATTAAGTTGAATGAAAATAGAATCTTGACGACAGATGCATGGGGTGATTTGGGACGAGATTATCAGATAATGGTTAAGACGTGTATCAAGATGAAGATTTACGCAGGCAGTAAGATTTACAAATGAAGACCAAAGACAAGCGTGAAGATAAAGACGCTAGAGCTATTGTCAAGGGGGAGTCTGTTGGGACATAGATTGTGACAACAGATCTAGCTTGAAATAGGACTAGTGTAATTATTATTGTGTTTGTATATTGGTTTGGATTTGTAAAAGAATATTTGTTTTGTTAGTGATATTCGTTAAACATATTGTTTTGTTAAGTTAGACGAATAATTAAATACAAAATAAATAATAGACGTTTGATGCGTAGCGAGTCGAGATATCAGGTAGCAGCGAGTCGAGCTGTGAGGTGAGATCTGAACTCGTGAGGTATCAGTCTGGCGAGCCGAGCTCTGTGTTGGGCTTGGGCTGCGAGTTGGACTGAACTCGCAGGCCCATGCGAGCCGAGACGACTGGACGTATATATTGTTTTTTACTCCGTGAAAAACATAACTTTTTAATACTTTTGCGATTCTGCGAACTCAACAAATCCAGAGAAAACTAAACCTAAAGGCTAGGCTTTGACAATTCGTTGTTTAAAGCTAAGTCTTACTAAACGCAATACGAACATATTCGTTGTTAGTAAGATAACACCGTATTAAGGGATTTCGCACCTTAAAACTACAGATAACGAAGTTATCGATCCTAAAACTAGGGGACTTACAGTCGCGTTGCTTTAACTCGACAAGTTTTGCTCACCTTTCGAGGGATCACCGTCTAATTATTCCCACAAAAATATTATTTAGGAAGTGAGTTCCTACGAACAACTATTTTGAAAATGTTGATCTTTAGTTAGATTAACTGTGTTTCCTACTAGCAACGATCTAGGAAAGTTATTCCTTGATTGGATTAGCCTGTGTTTCCTACAACTACTATTTGGGAAATGTTATTTTCATTAAATAACCTATCTTTCCTACAAACTACTACTTTAGGGAATATTTCTCTTAATTGATAAACTTGTGTTTCCTAGAAAGCAAACAACTACTATTAATTGGAAATGTTATTCTTAAATGATTAACCTGTGTTTCCTACACTACATACAAACCTGTGAATTCACTCAACAATTTTGTTGACGATTTCTCTATGTTTTTCAGGGAATTAGCCGCGTAAGTAAGAAACTGCATGCATATCGGGACGGACAACCCTTGACGAATTAGGATGCCACATACTTTTGGGACAGCTGGATTTCCTTTGTATAACTGCAAGCCACTGCAGTCATACTTATGAAATCTACTTTTGAAACTATGTATTTATAAAATACTGTTTTAAACACTACTACTACTGTTACAACTTTCTAAGTTGTAACACTTTGTAAAACTATTTGACTATTGGCATCTTAATGTTTTACGTTCTGCAATAACCATATGCTCTGTGTATGTATGTACATGTTGGTTGTATTACTGCTCGCAGCCCCGCCACGTCACTAAGCCTCCTCAAACCACTCTCAATAATTGTAATTACCGATTGGCGGGGTGTGACAGACTTGGTATCAGAGACATTGGTTATAGCGAACTAGCAGTCTTTAAGTGACTTAAAACCTTAGAGACCTAGACTATAGCCTTGGCTAGAACATTCATTGCATTCATACATACGTTTGCATACATCTAACATACGACTGACACGTCACCCACGATTTCTTTTGTCTCAGTATGTCGAGACAAAACCCGATATTCGTTTACGCTTCGGATGAGAGCCGACTGAGGATCTTGAGGGCGTTGCGACATCAGTGCCCGAGAGCTGATCTGTTCATACTTGGGCCATGTCCGATGACACTTATGTACCACCATCGATACTATATGTCACTACACCTGTTACGGCACGTACTGTAGCCGAGCCACATTTCCATATCGGAGAGACCTCCCGTAGATCCCGAATGAGACAGACTCCTAGGAACACAGTCGGAGACCTTCCCACTGGATTACTTGTGCCACGGGATAAAGCGCTGATGACTGAGGCTGAGGAGCCACCACAGAGGAGGCTCCCACACCTAGACTGGATGCCACATTTACTTAGGCGTTGGAGGGTACTTGAGGATATCCCTTCCACTTTTGAGACCGGGGAGTCTTCACACTCACTACCTCTCACTGATGAGCCTCTGGAGCTCACCGTTATTACACTAGTTGCTGTGGTTCGCGTCCTATTCGGGTTACACTATGGCACGCGCAGCTATATCAAAGAGTTGCGCAGAGACACTTCCCGTTGGGATGGGGATGTGGCGTCTATCTATGGACGTCTCAGCACTGTGGAGACACACGTTGATGTGGACAGAGAGTCAGTTGACGCTACTCGTGCAAGTGTGGCTGTATTGGAGAGGCGTGCGAGGGTAGTAGGTCTTGTTATGGGAGTTTGTTTGATGTTGGCAGCGATGGTGACTGCCATAGGGTTGTATCTATTTTATCTTCATTAGACCCACCGTACTGGGGATGTATATGTTATGTACAAGGTTAAAACCTTTTGTAGAATGGGTATATGTATAGGAAGCCCATTACTTTTGTATAACGCTAACCACTGATGGGTATATTAAGAATTCCATCTTGTTTTGTACGAAACTTATGTATAAGCGTTGTAACTATCAATATAATATATAACTTATGTTTAGTTTATAACTCGTATTCTTTACATATGTTATCGACTAGAGTATCCTACTTACATTTACATACATGTGTTAGAACGAAAATGAAACGATCACTTCTTATAATCACATATTGTACTCCTTGAAACACATTAACCACTGATTGTTGATTCTTGTATTAAATTCCTTTGAACCTAATCGTGTTAAATGATGATGAAAAGAAATATGTATTTGGCATTATATAATGACGCCTGGCCAACGTGATTATATTATACTAAGTACATGTGGGCATTTCAAAGTCGTGTGACACATAATGTAAAACCTTGTTTTTCATCCATCATACTGTTCATTTGTTAAACAATGTGAAATCTTGTCCTTTTCACATTCACTATCTTGGCATTGACTTCTGCATTTTATTAACTTCAGAACGGAACCATGCCACCAAAACGACGAGTGACTAGGAATAGTCGACGAACAGAAACACCTCTTGTTGTTGAAACTCCTGAACAAATCATCGAACGTCGAATTGCTGAAGGTATTGCTCAGTATGAGGCAAGCCGTAATCGTGAGAACGTGTTAAACAGCGGGTCTACCCCTGTGAACGCTGAGACTACTGTGAATACTCGACGTGGGTGTTCATACAAAACATTTCTGGCCTGTAAGCCAACTACTTTTCGTGGCATAGAGGGTGTTATTGGTATCATTCACTGGATAGAAAAGATGGAATCGGTGTTGGATATCAGTGACTGTTTACCAGACTGTATGGTGAAGTATGCCACCTGCACCTTGGCTGACAAGGCGCTAACATGGTGGAACAGTCAACTTCAATCCCTTGGACGGGAAACTGCCCACTCCATGTCCTGGGGAGTACTGAAAAACATGATGTTGGAAGAGTTTTGTCCCCGTAGTGAGATGCAGAAGGTAGAAACTGATTTGTGGGACATTAAGATGATTGGTGCTGATATCACTGGGTACACCACTAAATTCCAAGAACTAGCACGATTAGTGCCACATATGGTGACACCCGAGTTTAAACGCATTGAGCGTGACATCTGGGAATTGGCATCTCAATCCGTAGTCTGGTTACATCATCAAAACCTGCCACATTCAGGAGTGCTGTTACTCTAGCACAAAGGTTGATCGATGAGGGGGTCAGAATGGGGACCCTGACTAAGAAGGTTGTGACAGGGAAAGAAGAATCAAGTAACACTGAGGCTGGCAGTTCTGGTGGTGCAAAGAGAAAGTGGAATGGTGGTGTTACTGACCGTCAGGGTCAGCAAAACAAGAAAAGTAAAGGAAAAGCAAAAGCGTACGCTGCCACCACTACTGAATCAAAACCATACCTAGGTAACAAGCCTAAGTGTGGAAAGTGCAATCGACACCACGAGGGTGGGTGTGGGTATTGTGGCAACTGTAGGGTATGGGGTCACAAAACCCAGGACTGTAGAACCAACCCTCCTCCATGAACAAACAATGAATGTCAAAACCAGGGGTGTTTTGAGTGTGGTGAACAGGGGCATTATCAGAACAGATGCCCTAAACTTAACAACAATAACCAAAACCGCAACAACAACAACCAAAACAACAACAAATGTGGTAACAACAACCGAGCCAACAACATCAACAATCAACCGGCTCAAGGAAGGGCATTCGTGATCGGAGCACAAGAGGCACGCCAGGACCCTAACACCGTCACTGGTACGTTTCTCGTAAACAACCATTATGCCTCTGCGTTAATTGATTCGGGTGCCGATTTAAGTTTTGTGTCTACTGAGTTTAGACCACTATTAGAACTTGAATCCTGTAAGCTAGATAACAAATACACTATAGAACTAGCCGATGGTGAGTTGATCGAGTCAGGAGAAATAGTACCGGGATGCACCTTGGAGTTAGAAGGTCATCTCTTCGAAATAGACTTGCTACCGGTTAAGTTGGGGAGTTTCGACATCGTAGTCGGTATGGACTGGTTGTCGAAGAACCGCGCTGAGATCATATGTTTTGAAAAGTTGGTACGCATACCGCTACCGACAGGAGAAACTTTAGTAATACAAGGTGAGAAACGAAAGAGTGCCACGAAAATGTTTACTTGCATGAAAGCCAGTAAGTATCTCCGAAAGGGATACCAAGCATTTTTGGCACACGTTGAGGAAAAGAAACCCGAGGAGCAATGCATAGACGATATACCTATCGTACGTGATTATCCGGGAGTATTTCCTGACGATTTTCCAGGATTACCGCCCCGGTGACAGGTCGAGTTTCACATCGATCTGGTACCAGGAGCAGCACCAATTGCTCGCGCACCTTATCTACTAGCTCCATCAGAGATGTAGGAGTTGTCTGCACAGTTGCAAGAACCTAGACTTAGGATTCATCCGGCCGAGCTTTTCACCTTGGGGAGCTCCAGTTTTGTTCGTCAAGAAAAAGGATGGATCTATGCGAATGTGCATCGATTACCGAGAACTGAACAAGGTAACCATCAAGAACCGATACCGTTACCACGTATTGACGATCTGTTTGATCAACTGCAAGGGTCAAATTACTACTCGAAAATTGACCTACGATCTGGTTACCACCAACTGAAGGTACGAGAAGAGGATGTACCGAAAACTACGTTTAGGACTCGTTACGGTCACTACGAGTTCCTGGTCATGCCGTTTGGATTGACAAATGCACCAGCAGTGTTCATGGATCTCATGAACAGAGTATGCAAACCTTACCTTGATAAGTTAGTCATTGTATTTATTGACGACATCTTAGTATACTCACGAACGAAAGAGGATCACGAACAGCATCTGAAACTTATCCTCGAACTACTTCAGAAAGAGAAGCTTTATGCAAAGTTCTCTAAATGTGAATTTTGGATGCGAGAGGTTCATTTCCTTGGTCATGTGATAAATGACAAGGGAATTCACGTGGACCTATCCAAAATTGAGGCGATTAAGAACTGGGAAGCCCCTAAAACCCCATATGAGATACGACAATTTCTTGGTCTGGCTGGCTATTACAGGCGATTCATCACGAACTTTTCAAAGATAGCTCAGCCCCTCACTACGTTGACTCAGAAAGACAAGAAATTTAATTGGGGCGAGAAACAAGAGAACGCCTTTCAGTTGCTGAAACAGAAGCTGAGTACCGCACCCATCCTATCATTACCTGAAGGAGTAGAAAACTTTATTGTCTACTGTGATGCTTCGCATCAGGGATTGGGTTGCGTTTTGATGCAAAATGACAAAGTCATTGCATATGCATCATGTCAACTGAAGGTGCACGAGAAAAACTATACGACACATGACTTAGAATTGGGAGCAGTCGTTTTTGCACTTAAGATTTGGAGACACTATCTGTATGGCACCAAGTGTACCATATTCACTGATCACAAGAGTCTCCAACATATATTCGACCAGAAAGAGCTCAACATGAGACAACGACGTTGGGTCGAATTACTTAACGATTATGACTGTGAGATCAAGTATCACCCGGGCAAAACAAACGTTGTAGCAGATGCCCTGAGTCGTAAGGAACGAATTAAACCTCGCAGAGTTCGAACTTTGGGTTTGACGATCCACTCGAATCTCATTACTCAAATTCGCGATGCTCAACAACTAACTTTCGTTCCCGAACATCTTAAGGAAGAATCCTTGAAGGGAATGGACAAACAACTCAAAACAAAGGACAACGGAGTGTTGTACTTCATGAATCGAATTTGGGTACCATGCGTAGTGATTTTGGATGAAGCTCATAAGTCCAACTACTTAATACATCCTGGTGTAGACAAGATGTACCATGACCTGAAAGGTTTCTACTGGTGACCGGGCATGAAACGAGACATTGCCACGTGCATTAGCAAATGCCTGACCTGCTCAAAGGTCAAGGTCGAATATCAAAAGCCGTCTGGACTTTTGCAACAGCCTGAATTGCCCAAGTGGAAATGGGAACAAATAACGATGGACTTCATTACGAAGTTACCCAAAACAACGTCTGGAGCAGACACTATATGGGTGATTGTCGATCGATTGACGAAATCAGCCCACTTCCTTGCCATCAAGGAAACGGACAGAATGGAGAAACCAACTAGAATCTATTTGAAAGAGATTGTCTCCTGGCATGGTATGCCACTATCCATTATCTCTGATAGAGACGCTCGATTCACATCTCGCTTTTGGAAATCACTTCAATAGGCATTGGGTACTCGACTCGATATGAGTACTGCCTATCACCCGCAAACTGACGGCCAAAGTGAGTGAACAATACAGACGCTCGAAGACTTGTTACGAGTATGTGTGATAGACTTTGGAGGTAACTGGGATACCCACCTACCTCTAGCCGAATTCTCTTATAACAATAGTTATCACACCAGCGTACAGATGGCACCATTTGAGGCGTTGTATGGACGCAAGTGTCGATCACCACTCTGTTGGGCAGAGTTGGGTGACAGACAGCTATCTGGACCTGAGATTGTCCAGGAAACCACCGACAAGATAACTCAAGTACTAAACCGACTGAAAAATGGCACGTGATAGATAAAAGAGTTACGCTGATAACCGCCGTAAACCTCTTGAGTTTCAAGTAGGAGACAAAGTCCTACTCAAAGTATCGCCCTGGAAAGGGGTAGCACGATTTGGTAAGCGAGGAAAGCTTAACCCACGTTACATCGGACCATTCGAAATCCTTGCTAGGATTGTTCCTGTCGCCTACAAGCTTAAACTACCGCAAGAGCTTAGTAGCATACACGACACTTTTCACATTAGTAATCTCAAAAAGTGTCTTTCCGACGAAACACTTATCATTCATCCTGACGAAGTCTTCATTGACTCAAAACTTAACTTTATGGAGGAACCTATCGAAGTTATGGACACGAAAACGCAGAAACTTCGACATAAATGAATCAAGCTTGTTAAAGTTCGTTGGAACTCAAAACGTGGCACAGAATTTACCTAGGAATGAGAGGATGAAATGAGAAAGAAATACCCTCATTTATTCGAGAGCATGACCGAGACTCACGGCTCAACTTAAATCTCGGGACGAGATTTCGCTAACGGGGGGAGAATGTGACACTCCTCCAAATTAGGTATTATTATACCACTAACCTCATGCATTTCTTATGCTAATTCCCTGCTAAAAAGTAAACTAAACTTTGGATGTGATATAAGTCTAGCAAGCCCGAGAATTTTGTACAAAAAGTTTTAGGTATTTCGTAATTAAATTTAATTATGTACGAACTATCGGAATGAACCCGGCAAAAATAAAATACAAATGTTGGTGAACATATAATTAATAATATGAAATTATTAATTACGAATATTATTAAATTTGTATTATTGTTATAATATAAAACATTATACGTTTTATTTAAAATGTATCGTACAAGACTGCGACAAATATAAAACATACCCAAAGGTCGAAAATAATAAAAGTATTATTTGTCCCTTCATTATAAAGTATTTGGAGAATTACCTCAAAATATAATTGCGAAATTTAAATGAAAATTTGCACCCAATTGGACTCGTATCCGAAACTAACGGGTTAAAAACCCAAACAATCAACACAAATAAAATATCTAGTCGACCAGATGTACTGAGGCCATTCCCTCTTTTGACAAAATGAGCCAATTTATTTATAAATACTCCCTTCATGTCTGAATCTCTGTATCACCTAACTACAATAATTTACACACTACTACTCCTACTGTGTTCATACGGAGGAAGTAGAAGAGGAACAAGAAGGCATCTAGCTTCATCTCCACCTTCTTCATCTCCAAACTTTCACCACCATTAACAAACAATAAAATACTTATAATAGTATCATTATCATCATCATAATAACATCATCATCATCATCGTCGGTTATCATCATCCTCACCGAATCATAATCATAACCAAAGTAAGGAAACTTTCAAATTCTCTAAGTTATTACATAAATTTCGTTATATTTAGTGTTTATATAGCATAATCTATGTATAAATCATGATAATTTGATGATGAAAATCCTTGAGTACAAATATATATAAATACTCTGTACAAAATTTGTAAAGTGTGTAACGTGAAAACAATGTATGAAATTACTCCCTAAAAACTTGTTTATAGTCGACAACAACTTTGGTGTAAACTTGGTTAAAAGTTATAGCTTGAAGCTAAAAATGATACGGATGAAAACTGGACTCAGATGAATGTTCGAACAGAGTACAGAACGGAAACAATCCAACCCGATCGGTGGCCTTGGGCCAGCCGAACGGCTGGATATATTGAGCCGAACGGCTCAACCAACTGACCCGAACGGATAGTTGTTGTTGAGCCGAACGGTTTGCGAAGTCGACACCCGAACGGTTCACGATGTATTTTTAAACAAAACGCAGACTGTGCGATAAATGGTACAAAAATACTAACGAGTATACGAATTAAAATTATTGTCCAAGTTATAAACTTTATAAAACTTTATGACACTAAATTTGGTACTAAAACTGTACACGACCGTGGGACATTATTTTATACAAATATTAAACGTTAGAACTTTTGGGCTAAACGGGTTAATTATATAATGGGCCAAAACTATTTTTTTTATATATAATTGGGCCATATTAATTGGGTCGTGCTATTTGGGCCGTGCTAGTGGGCCGAACGAATTGGGCCAAGCCCAATGGGTCGTGGAATTGTAAGACACAAACTTAAAACGGATCATATATAAAACGGGTAACATTGGGGTAGCAACTAAAATTTGATAAGTATATATGTATATATATATATATATATATATATATATATATATATATATATATATATATATATAAACGGCGACTACTTTATAAATATACACGAACGACAAACAACTTAAATATATGTACATAAATGGACACGAGCTTTTAACAAGTGTATTATGTAAATACAATGGGACAAAATGTGATCAATTTTCGTAACAAAATGAGACTTATGTTTTTGGAACTACACGACGAACTATATATATATACATATGTATATATAAACCATAACGACAACTATATATATATATATACAATAAACGAACTAGGAATATATATATGCACGATGACACTTATATATATATATATATATAAATTATATATATGTATACGATGATGACAAATTTAATGTGTATATATTTATATGTACAACTAATAAGTATATGTGTATATACTTACACGTTACAAATGATTCAACAATAAACATAATTTGGAAAATATTAATAATTTCCAACATATATCACCAACGATTTGTACAAAACTTAAGAAATTAATAATTTCTTCAAAACAATCAAAATGTTAACATGATTCGACAATTTAGTCAATCACTTATGTTAATACAATTATCGCGTATAGGTTGTTAAAGGACTTACGTGGTCGACGTCTACTACTACTCGCTAGCTTTCACATCTGCGCACCTACTGTGAGTTCACAGCCCCTTTTTAACCGTTTTAATACTTTTAAAACCTGGGGTGAAGAACATAGCAATCGTTTGTACTACTGCATGCGATAACTGATTTAAATACTGTATGTATTTACTTAAACTGTTTATGAAATGTTATTTCATACGATTACTTGAACTACTGTTTATGAAAAGATGTTTTCATACTATTTTGGGAATTAGACAACGAATCCTAGAACGGACCTAGGCTTACGATGTAGTGCATAAAACTCCTTATGGCTACAGACTATAACCATTAGCTAGGTGACTCTAGCCACTGAGTATACGGATAGTACTATCACCGTGACGACCCTCCTACGGTTTTGGAGCGTATACTTACAGGTCATATTTGGAAAACAACTACTGTTGGTCGTGGTTTGGTTATAGGGTTAGGTCGCGTTGCTTTAACTCGACAGGTTTAGCTCACCTTTCGAGGGATCACCGTATAATTATTCCCACAAAACTATTATTTAGGAAGTGAGTTCCTACGAACAACTATTTTGAAAAGGTTGATCTTTAGTTAGATTAACATGTGTTTCCTACTAGCAACGATTTAGGAAATGTTATTCCTTGATTGGATTAGCCTGTGTTTCCTACAACTACTATTTGGGAAATGTTATTTTCATTAAATAACCTATGTTTCCTAGAAACTACTACTTTAGGAAATATTTCTCTTAATTGATAAACTTGTGTTTCCTACAAAGCAAACAACTACTATTAATTGGAAATGTTATTCTTAAATGATTAACCTGTGTTTCCTACACTACATACAAACCTGTGAATTCACTCAACAATTTTGTTGACGATTTCTCTATGTTTTTCAGGGAATTAGCTGCGTAAGTAAGAAACTGCATGCATATCAGGACAGACAACCCTTGACGAATTATGAAATCTACTTTTGAAACTATGTATTTATAAATTACTATTTTAAACACTACTATTACTGTTACAACTTTCTAAGTTGTAACACTTTGTAAAACTATTTGACTATTGGCATCTTAATGTATTACGTTCTGCAATAACCATATGCTCTGTGTATGTATGTACATGTTGGTTGTATTACTGCTCGTAGCCCCGCCACGTCACTAAGCCTCCACAAACCACTCTCAATAATTGTAATTACCGTTTGGCGGGGTGTGACAGACTTGGTATCAGAGACATTGGTTATAGCGAACTAGCAGTCTTTAAGTGACTTGAAACCTTAGAGACCTAGACTATAGCCTTGGCTAGAACATTCATTGCATTAATACATACATTCGCATACATCTAACATACGACTGACACGTCACCCACGATTTCTTTTGTCTCAGTATGTCGAGACAAAACCCGATATTCATTTTCGCTTCGGATGAGGAGCCGACTGAGGATCTTGAGGGCGTTACGACATCAGTGCCCGAGAGCTGATCTGTTCATACTAGGGCCATGTCCGATGACACTTATGTACCACCATCGATACTACATGTCACTACACCTGTTACGGCACGTACAGTAGCCGAGCCAAATTTCCATATCGGAGAGACCTCCCGTAGATCCCGACTGAGACAGACTCCTAGGAAGATAGTCGGAGACCTTCTCATTGGATTACTTGCGCCACGTAGAGATGAGCAAAACAGTCTAAGACTGAAACTGGTCCTGAACAGGACTGGGACCGGTCCTAGAAAAACTGGACTGGGAAAAAGACTGGACTGGTCCTAGGACTGCCTGACAGTCCTAATTCAGTCCTACTTTTCAGTCAGAAGACTGGTTAAAAACTGGACTGAAATCAGTTTAAACTGGTTAAAGACTGAAACTGGTTTAAAACTGGCAAAAAGACTGAAATTTATTATAATCTATTTATGTTTATTTATTATTTATTATTTATTAACTTTTTTCTTTCCTTATAAAATTTAAATTTAGGTCAAATTGTATTTGATACATTTTTATTTCTTTATTTATAAACTTTATTTATTTTCACATCAACAATTTCAATTATATACATTTTAATTTAATCATACTTCACATTTATTGATTTTTTCTATTGGTTTTAAAATTCTATTGTAACTATTGATAAAATTATTAACCATGAAAAAAAAAGACTGGAAATGACTGAAACTGGACTGGGACTGGACTGAAATTCTAAGAAAAACTGGCAAAACTGGCAAAAAACTGGACTGAAACTGGACCAGTCCTAGAAAAGACTGGTTTTTAATTTTCTGTTAAAAAACTGGACTTTTTTGAACTGGACTGAAAACCAGTTTTATCTGGTCTTTGCTCATCTCTAGCGCCACGGGATAAAGCGCCAATGACTGAGGCTGAGGAGCCACCACAGAGGAGGCTCCCACACCTAGACTGGATGCCACATTTACTTAGGCGTTGGAGGGTACTTGAGGATATCCCTTCCACTTTTGAGACCGGGGAGTCTTCACACTCACTACCTCTCACTGATGAGCCTCTGGAGCTCACTGTTATATATATAATGAACAAATTATATATATGTATACGACGAGGACAAATTTAATGTGTATATATTTATATGTACAACTAATAAGTATATGTGTATATACTTACACGTTACAAATGATTCAACAATAAACATAATTTGGAAAATATTAATAATTTCCAACATATATCACCAACGATTTGTACAAAACTTAAGAAATTAATAATTTCTTCAAAACAATCAAAATGTTAACATGAATCGACAATTTAGTCAATCACTTATGTTAATACAATTATCGCGTATAGGTTGTTAAAGGACTTACGTGGTCGACGTCTACTACTACTCGCTAGCTTCCACATCTGCGCACCTACTGTGAGTTCACAACCCCTTTTTCACTGTTTTAATACTTTTAAAACCTGGGGTGAAGAACATAGCAATCGTTTGTACTACTGCATGCGATAACTGATCATTTAAATACTGTATGTATTTATTTAAACTGTTTATGAAATGTTATTTCATACGATTACTTGAACTACTGTTTATGAAAAGATGTTTTCATACTATTTTGGGAATTAGACAACGAATCCTAGAACGGACCTAGGCTTACGATGTAGTGCATAAAAGTCCTTATGGCTACAGACTATAACCATTAGCTAGGTGACTCTAGCCACTGAGTATACGGATAGTACTATCGCCGTGACGACCCTCCTACGATTTTGGAGCGTATACTTACAGGTCATACTTGGCAAACAACTACTGCTGGTCGTGGTTTGGTTATAGGGTTAGGTCGCGTTGCTTTAACTCGACAGGTTTAGCTCACCTTTCGAGTGATCACCGTCTAATTATTCCCACAAAACTATTATTTAGGAAGTGAGTTCCTACGAACAACTATTTTGAAAATGTTGATCTTTAGTTAGATTAACATTGTTTCCTACTAGCAACGATTTAGGAAATGTTATTCCTTGATATGATTAGCCTGTGTTTCCTACAACTACTATTTGGGAAATGTTATTTTCATTAAATAACCTATGTTTCCTACAAACTACTACTTTAAGAAATGTTTCTCTTAATTGATAAACTTGTGTTTCCTACAAAGCAAACAACTACTATTAATTGGAAATGTTATTCTTAAATGATTAACCTGTGTTTCCTACACTACATACAAACCTGTGAATTCACTCAACAATTTTGTTGACGATTTCTCTATGTTTTTCAGGGAATTAGCCGCGTAAGTAAGAAACTGCATGCATATCAGGATGGACAACCCTTGACGAATTAGGATGCCACATACTTTTGGGACAGTTGGATTTCCTTTGTATAACTGGAAGCCATTGCAGTCATACTTATGAAATCTACTTTTGAAACTATGTATTTATAAAATACTGTTTTAAACACTACTTCTAAGTTGTAACACTTTGTTAAACTATTTGACTATTGGCATCTTAATGTATTACGTTCTGCAATAACCATATTCTCTGTGTATGCATGTACATGTTGGTTGTATTACTGCTCGCAGCCCCGCCACGTCACTAAGATTCCGCAAACCACTCTCAATAATTGTAATTACCGTTTGGCGGGGTGTGACAAAGCTCATTTTCCCTCACGTTTTTAAAAATCAAATATCTAATAAACGGTAAGTCGAAAAATTATGAAAATTGCACCATAAAAATCAACATTTTTTTCTCTTCGATTTGCCATCTCACAAGGTATACTTTCGATGACTTTTTGGGTTTTACAAATTGTACAAAATTAGTAACACATATGTTACTTGCAAGTATCACATGTGTTACTAGCCGGTATCACATGTTTTACTTGTTGGTAACACATGTGTTACTCGCTGGTAACACATGTGTTAGTTGTTTTCAAAACCCACCAAAAAAATGAAAAAAAAGTTCGTCAAATGTATACCTTGTCACATCTCTAATCGAAGAGAAAAAAACGCTGATTTTTATGGTGAAATTTTTATAATTTTTTGAATTACCATTTGAGAGATATTTAATTTGTAAAAACGTGAGGAAAAGTGGGTTTAGTAACACATGGCGCATTCCTAGTGGTTCCATCATTCTCACAAAAAGTTGTTGTACTCATTTGAACCCTACTCTATAAACTTTTATTTTGTTCCTTTATAATTAGTGTAATGTTTTATCATCAGTAGTACAAAGGAATGTGGCTCACGCTTCGCTGCAATAACATTACGTAGATTTTAAGATTAAAGTGTTCAACATGTAACTCTTTGACAAAAAAATTATTATTGTATTTGTATATATTTCTTTTTGAAAAAGAGATAAAAGAAACTAAAGTTTAACTAAAGAATTGGAAACACTAATAAAAAGACAATAGAAAAAAATTGCATTGATAACAAAAAAAACTAGGTAGTAGCTAGTAAGGCTCGAGCTAGCGACATGGAAGCTGGCAACATGATCAACCATCCGATCTATAAAGATAATTTATTGTTTTCCCACTCATATATATTTTATATATTAGATATTTTGTTAAAGCTTTAAGATGTAAACAATAAAAAGTCCTTCACCATTGAGTATATATATAATATAATGTAATGCTATTTATTAGAAGAAATTAGTGACCGGTGGAAAGTTATCACTGAGAGTGTCTTTGCTTAAGTGTAAGTGATGCTGATGTCAATATGATGCGTTAGAAAAGTGTTTAGCATGGCTCAATCATCACTCTGAGTGCTCTAATTGCAGTAAATATGGGGTGTGCTAGCTGATACAATTCATGAGAGCACTAAAACTATGATACCCGAATCAATGAACATGTTACCATCTCTTACGCATTTTGAAAGTGTGTTTGGAGCCAGCTTTGTAGTAGAAGGCTGTTGAACGAGGATTCTCAATTCTCATTGGCTACTTTTTATCATGGGTAGAGCAAAACATAATTATGCAGGAAATGACACTTTTGGCATATTTTTGATAGATTTTGTCTTTTCTCTTTATTGGCTATGTTGTTAGTGCTTTTCCCATTTCGTTTGCTTGTTCTTTTTGTCATGTTTTGTCTAGAATGAGATGTTAGCCTCTCTCTATAAACAGAGAGATATTGTAATGAAAAAACTGAGACTTGATTATTGAATGATATTGCATATAGTAGCTCTATTTCTATTAAAAATATCTATTTACTTTTATAGATCTTTGATCTTGGTGGTTAGGAGCTAAAAGTCCCTTTTTGCTTGGATATGATCGGATCGTTGATGACTTGCTAGTGCGGAATAACAAACAATCGATTACTGATTCACGAACACACGATTTCCATATAATCTTTGTATATATTCACAATTGAATAATAAAGATTACAAGATACAAACTCAAACTCGTTTTTCTCTTCTCCTCTCTCAGAAAAAACGGCTCTCTCACACTCTCTAACTCGTCCAACCCTAATTCTGAACTATAACACTCTATTTATAGGCTTTCCAAACCCTAATGCGACACTAGCCAAGTGTCGCATTCAGCGACACTGACCAAGTGTCGCTAAACTATATTTGGACAAAATCATATTCACTAATCTCATTTCTCGTTTACAACTCGATTATACAAACTTTAACACCTCACAAACTAAGACTAATTAACTTTGACAAGTACAAACATTGACCAACTGATACACAGAAATGCACCAACAAACTCTCCCATGTCAGCACCTTGGTCAAATAAGTCTTCAATTAGTCTTCACCAACAAATTCATTCATGTCTTCAACAATCAGAATCTCCCCCATTGAGATAGCATGGTCTTCAGAAAAATCTTGATGTCTAGATTCATGTGACTGACACACATTTATCATACAATAAGATCTTCAAACTCAGTGACCATCTCTCAATCATCAGTAGCATCTCCAATAGAATTTATCTTCACAGTCTTTGGAGAATAACCAACATCCTTTACATCTTCAATATTTGACTTTAACAAGATATGTGATATTTGAAGAAAATAACATAGAAATAAAATCTTTTTGGATTTTCTTTATAAATGAAAAGTAAAGAATACATAAAAATAAAATAAATTGGGGATATGATTGCTTTAGGTCTGCTTAGAGATCATATCAGGCCAACATGCAATTATTAGGAAATAGTAAGTGTTATTTCGATCATCAGTATATTTGTCCACTTAAACATATTACATCCGTATATGTGAGCTAACCTTTATTGTTAGTATGAATATTAAGTTTGTGAAAGCTATTGTACGATATACTGATAAACTTTAGTAAAACGCATAACGCTAGTTTACCGACAAGGTAGAGATTACAAGACCAAGTTTATCTTGGCTATCTCGTAACATACACTTGATCTTTAAATTTAGGCATACATCAAACCTATTATGAAGATACTAGTAGCCCCAGATCTGTACTTAATACAATAGAGGGTCCCTTAGTATGAACAAAACAAGTTTGAGACTATTTGCATAACTAATGGATTCAGGTCTGTACGTAAGTACAACAATAGTCACCATTAGTTAGGCTAATGATCATATTATTACTATATGCCAAGTTTACACTTACATAATGATTATGACAGCGTATGGCAGTACCTTCATTCATCGATTAAGACTTATATCATACATCATATAACAGTTTTCACAAAGTAATAGACAAGTACTGATATTACTTCTTACTCACTCACAGACCGGTGTGTATGATGCCTACCGATACATCATGTGATGAAGCCAATGTTTATAAAAGCCGTTTTAAATATGTCAGATAAACCTACTGACACATCCAAGATAAACCTTAAAATTCCCTTTTGTGCATGTCACCCGATGTACTATCACATCCCAAGTTGTTTACAGACACAATCCAACGTCTTTTCAAGAACTAAGAATTTTGCTGTTCACATTTCTGATCCAAATAATCAGACTTTTTATTTTTTAAAATTACTCCCCCTGAACAGCAAATTCTTTTCGCAATTCTAAGTCAAATGTACTTCCCTTAAACATGAAACATATATTTTTGTATTTTTGTATTTTTGAATTTTAACAAATTTCGCAACATTGCATTTCTTTGATACTACAAAGTACAAAGAATGGCTGTTGCATCACTAACAAATAAAAAATAGCAAATTATCAAAATCACATATCAAGTCAAGTCAAATGCCTTTTAGCACTTTTACCATCTCGTAACTTCGAAAATCTCATCAAACATTACCAAGAATAATGACCATGAAATCACCTTACTTCTTCATCACAAACACATTCTTGCAGTCATAAAGGTATTAACTATCAAAAACTTGACTGCAACACCACAAACAATAAAACATCAGTACTTATGGGACACCCAAGCCTTGATAGACTTGGGTTGTCCAAAATCATCCATAACCATCACATCAATGATTTTATGATTTTTTAAAAACTCAGAAGATTTCATTGATGTGTTGTTTGTGGATTTTGGTTTCTAAACCGGCTTAGGTTCAGATGATTTGTTTTCAGCAATGTTATGCTTTTGAACTTGAGGTCTACTAGGCACAACTTTGTTTGCTCTTTCCACGGGTTTGGGAGAAGAGGATGCATATCTTGACATAGGCGAATACGAGCCACGCCTTGAAAAAGATTTTGAAAATAAATTCCTAAAAGAAGAAGTTCTTGGCATTCATCTACCAAACCTATCTAGGGATAATAACCTACAATCCCTAATTACATGTCCGTGTTGTCCACAACGGAAACAAGAACGCCTCTCAACATACGATTTATTCCAATGAGTACCCACGAAAGGTTGAGGTGGAGAATGAACTGTAGGAGGCTTAGGAGATGAAGCATTTACATGACGTGAACACTTGTGTGTACACGTTGATGTAGATGCCTTAGAAGTTGAATAAGTTGATGTTGAAGGTTGTTCATTTTTACAATAAAAAATTGAATCCTTCATTTGATTTTGAACATTTTTGGATTCATTTTCAACCTTGTTTTTACCCTTTTTATTAGAAATCTTTACAGTTTCATTGGTAAGTATATGATTTTCAGACTTAACATTAACTTTTTAAACTTTAATTTTGTAAGTCCGTATGTATTAGGATAGATAACGAGGTTATCTTTAGGTATTAAGGCGTGGAATTCCTCAATACTTGGTTCACGGATTGTGAACGAATTGTTTCGCAAGATAATAGCGAATTGATTAATCAACAAGGTTTTGTATCGATTAATTAATGTTAATCAATCAATACCTAACCTTAGGAATGCTTAGAATTGTCTAGAAATCTCTGGAAAAACGAATGGCAAAAGTTCTTAATCGTTTTGACCTAATAAACTATTTATATGTTTCAGCTCGACTCGACTCGCAGCCTGATAAGCATCAAATAGATAGTATATTTTATAGTAATTTATCCATATATTTATATACATTTTATTGCATTTATATGATTTTATATACTTGTTTTGTTAATAATTGCAGAAATGTATTTTAATTAAAGAATGAAGAAAAAGGAACAAGAACGAGACCAGAACTGAAGAATTAAAGCACTAAAAGAAATAAATATTAAAGACCTTGAAGAAATGAAGACTAAAAGAGTTAAAATGAAGAATTGGGCCAAGAAAACAAAGAAGTCTGGTTGTGAAGATTAAAAGTCCAAGAATTAAGCCCAAGCCCAAAAATAGAATATTCTGGAATTTACATTCAACCGGCGGTTGGATTAACCAGCCGGCGGTTGAGCTTTAGGGTTTAAGGCGGTGCAGACACGTGGAGTTGGACTCGGATTCAAATAACTCCAACCGGCGGTTGGAGAACCCAACCGGCGGTTGGAAGGTCGGCCAGTAAAACTATAAATAGAGGCTCAAATTAACTTAAACCATATACGATTCAAGAATACTAAAACCGAAAGTTAGGGTTTTAGGACAACTTTAGGTGCGATTTTGGAGGCCAAGGAGCTAGGGTTTGAAGGTTTTTAACCCTAGGGAAAGCTGGTTTGCTAATTGGTTCGGTTTCTTTACCCTTGTAACTTTATTAATCTTTTGGGTTATTTTGGATATTGTTTATTTGAATTAATTGCCCATTAGGTTTTCATTATGAATGTTTAAATGTATGTTTATTAGATTTATTATATGAATTATATGTTTATGTTGGAACTATATTATTGAATGCTTATTATACAAGAATTGTCTGTGTTATATTAATATTGATAAAAGTTAATTAATTTATATAGATAGCTTTACTAATCTTGTGAGTTTTATAAATTAATTAATAATTGTCAATTATTAATGTTAAGTAACATTGTAATTCAACCTAATCTTGGAATTCTATTAATAAACTGCTGATAGATCTTAATAAATAGTAATACTTTACTTAATCTTTGGGAGTGTTGCTATATGAAAATTATCTTAATCTTTGTGATTTTTTACATTAGTAATTCACCAATAATAATAGCCAACAAAGCAAATAGACATAAGTTGATATAATACGTTTAATAAATAATTGTTTAAATAGTTATAATCTTCTATCCAATTGAGTATACCTAAGTTGTTCCTAGAACTTATCTATTAGAATCTGTATCAAAAATATAAATATAAATATGTTCGTTCGGAACTAAAACGTCCCCCTTATCTTGTAGATTATTGTAAATTTGATCCTTGTATTTAATTGTAATATAATTGTGAATATTTGTAATTAGAATAAATAGATAATTAGTTATAAATAAGAATAACGTTTCTTGTGTTCCTTGTGTTTGAATTTGGACTTACTTATTAAGCTATATTACATTAACTGGTCAATATTGCCTGAATTGTGTGATAGTATTATTTAGTATTTCCTTAATCTAACTTGTTATTATAATTGACTATACTTTCACCACATCACAGCCGTATGGGCTCTGCGAGTCGACTGAACTCGCAGCCCAAACCAAGCCCATATTCGTCTCGGTTCGTTGCCACCTTTGTGAACCCAGATCTCATCTCGCAGAACCTAATCCTGCGACTTGAGATCTCATCTCGCAGAACAGACTTTAATTTGTATTTTCATAATCGATATTCGTCTAACACTTTATCTTACTAATATATTTAACGAATATTAATAACAAACTAATATCATATTTTTCATTACAATTCAAAATCAATTGTACACACTTGATTACAATAATCACTAGTACTATTACAAGCTAGATCTGTTGTCACAAATACATGTCCCAACAGACTCCCCCTTGACAATAGCTCTAGCGTCTATGCTACTATGTCTTCAAGTTGTCTTTGATCTTTACTTGTAAATCTTACTTCCAGCATAAATCTTCAATTTGATACAAGTCTTAACCATCATTTGATAATCACACGCTAAATCACCCCATGCTTCTGTCGTCAAGATTCTATTATCATTCAACTTTATCAAATCTTTCTTCGACATGTTCATTAGGTGTCGATGGTCATAGACTCTGAAGATTTCTCTTTCACCACCTTCAACCTCATCATCAGCTTCAACCATGACAGCTTCTCCAGTCTCTGAATCCACGTGCCAACTCTTCATATTTCCCAGAATATCTTGTGGCATTGTCTTCAGTGGAATTTGCTGAACACATTTAACAACTGGATAAACCTTCTTTCTCCTTTTTCTTCCAGTCCTTTGACTTCGTTCCTTCAATTTGATTGTCTTTCCTTTCCTTGGCTTAATCTTATCAAACTTCTTTGTTCTAACCTCAGTTCTGATTATTCTTTCAACATAATTAGCATAATCATCATCTCTCGGGTTATTCAACTCTAATCTAGCCAAGTCCATAATTTCAAATCTTGGTAACGAACTAAATACTGCAAGCTTTTTCTCAAAATATTGAACCCTTTTGATAGCGAAAAGCTTCAGTTCAGAGTCAAAGTACCATCCAATAATCCCTTTACGTGCTTCACGTTTTCCTGTTATATCAACTTCTGAAACTCCAATCTTCTTCTTCTGTTTTGGATGCTTCCTAAGAAAAACAGCTGGATTATTGGTAGGAATCAAAATTTCATCATTTTCAGAATCGGTTGAGTCATCGATTTCTTCATCTACATCGACAAATGTTGCACCTTGATCATCTTCAATAATAACCTCTGTCCTAGATGGGCTCACATGGTGTTCATCAATATTTGCATCTGGATCTACACCAGTGTCTTGCACATTCTCAGGTACAACTGTCCAATCTTCAAGTAGTAAAAATTCTCCTTCTTCAAGATCAAAATCAATTTCTTCATCGATTTCATCAAGTATATCACTTCCAGAGTCACTTAATTCTAGCATTTCCATACCTACGCAAATCAAATTAATAATATAAATTCTTTTATTGATTTCCCTGAATCAATCTAAGAATCTCTTTATTTATCTCAATTGTGTGATATAACCATATTATATAACTTATAAAATTTTTATTGATTACCCTGAATCAACCAAAAATTCTTAAGTCTTATTAAGATACTTAACAAATATTAATTAAATCTTAATTCTAATGCATTTTGAATAATCACCAAGCATTTAAATTTACTATTAATTATCTTATATAATTTCTAAGATTTAATTGAACTATCAATCTAACTTTTAAATTATATATCATTTGTCTAGCAAAAATATTACATATTTAACTTGTCAGTTATAAAAACTCTCAAGTCTAAAATGTCTAAGTTAAAATAAATTTTGACCGCTGATATAAATCAGAACACCGCCACACGACTTCTCAATGAGTCGGAAGACTTTCGATCACTAATTTATTTAACTTTTCAAAATCAACTAACTTAAATAATTTCTAATATATTTAACTTGTAATAATAATCACAAGCCGAATATATTACCAAAATATATATTACCAAAATATATTAAGTTACAATTATTCAGTTACAATTATAATGTACAATCATAATTCAACTAAATTCTAAGTACAAATAACTACATAAGTCTAAGCTGTCTTACCAGCTTCACTTGTACCCGCAACATCACCACTTCTATCTACAGCAGGACCAGACTCAGACTCCCCCTGAACATTAGCTTGAATATATTTAACTTGTAATAATAATCTCAAGCCGAATATATTACCAAAATATATTAAGTTACAATTATTCAGTTACAATTATAATGTACAATCATAATTCAACTAAATTCTAAGTACAAATAACTACATAAGTCTAAGCTGTCTTACCAGCTTCACTTGTACCCGCAACACTTGTACCCGCAACATCACCACTTCTATCTCCAGCAGGACCAGACTCAGACTCCCCCTGAACATTAGCTTGCTCACTAGTCTTTGAAGGACCAGTCGGCTCACTATCTTTTGATGCACTAGGATCATCGTCTTTGTCTTAATCTCTTTTCCTTCTCAGTTCATCTTCTTTACAGGCTTCATGATATGCCAGAATCTCCCTCTGAGATGGCTTGTCCTTCGTCAACTCTAACACTAAACGCTCAAGTCGATCAAGCTTTCTCCGGTTATCTTCGGCATCTCTAAGCAACATCGTGTGTGCTTTCAGCAGTGTATCATAAGCCACACCTTGTTCGGTAAACTCCTTAGCAAGGATAACATTCTAAGATTCAAGAGTTTGAACTCGAGATTCCAAGCTAGAAATCCGTTCAGAAGCTTTAACTGGCGGTGTTGTATGTTGTGCAGGTTGTGCAGAAGCAGATTGTCCCGCTTGATGGACCATCTGATCAAAAGCATCACTCAACATACCAGCTGCAATACGAGCGGCCTTGTTCGTCGTAAATCGACCAGTCATACCAGACACTAGAGATGAGCAAAACAGTCTAAGACTGAAACTGGTCCTGAACCGGACTGGGACCGATCCTAGAAAAACTGGACTGGGAAAAAGACTGGACTGGTCCTAGGACTGCCAGACGGTCCTAATTCAGTCCTACTTTCCAGTCAGAAGACTGGTTAAAAACTGGACTGAAATAAGTTTAAACTGGTTAAAGACTGAAACTGGTTTAAAACTGGCAAAAAGACTGAAATGTATTATAAGCTATTAATGTTTATTTATTGTTTATTAACTTTTTTCTTTCCTTGTAAAATTTAAATTTAGCTCAAATTGTATTTGAAACATTTTTATTTCTTTATTTATAGACTTTTATTTATTTTCACATTAACAATTTCAATTATATACATTTTAATTTAATCATACTTCACATTTATTGATTTTTTTTATTGGTTTTAAAATTTTATTGTAACTATTGACAAAATTATCGACGATGAAAAAAAAGACTGGAAATGACTGAAACTGGACTGGGACTGGACTGAAATTCTAAGAAAAACTGGCAAAACTGGTAAAAAACTGGACTGAAACTGGACCAGTCCTAGAAAAGACTGGTTTTTAATTTTCTGTTAAAAAACTAGACTTTTTTGAACTGGACAGAAAACCAGTTTTATCTGGTCTTTGCTCATCTCTACCAGACACCTATATACAACTTAAATTAGTAACAGTAACATAATAAACTGTCTCAATCTCTGATTAAGATGTACCGCATTAACAATACTCATATCTCTAACCTGCTCTGAGGTTTCAGATAAACAAGCAGTCGGTCGTTGCATCGTAGGTTTAGGCCTAGCAGGTTGTCTTTCCCTAGCAACTGTTATAGAAAAGATCTATCTCAGTCTCTATGTCAAAATCACAACCTACTATTAGTAATAAAATAAATAACCTGGCATGTTTCCAAGTGAAAGCTCAGGAGTAGATGTTCTAACACGCTTCCTACGTGTAATCCTAAGAGGTTGAACCTCTTCATCATTATCCTCATCTACAGTCTTTCTCTTTCCTCTCTCTGTCGGTTCTAAAACCCTCAGCGCATCATCATCTGGTGTTTCCTCAGAATCTGAATCAGATGCTGTATCACCATCTTTCCTAAAAGGAACGGATGGACCAGCACCTCTCTGATCTTGTGTACCCTCAGGTTGAATAACCTCTAGGTCTACAACTTCAGGATCCTATTCATGAGTAAGCACATATAATGATAAGTACATAATGAAATATGAACAGATTATAAATAAATATTATATAATATACCTTAAACTGTTCAATCTCAACCAAAACTGGATCATGAGCATCATCGTTCTGTACTAAAACCTCATGAAGAACCTCAGCAGCTAACTCAGGCAAAATCTGCTGCCCTGGCTGTGCAGCCTGATGTAGAACATCCTCAATGAGCTCATGTGGCTCTGCTGCTGGGTGAGGTTGTGGTTGAGGTTGCTGTTGCTGTTGAGCTTGAGCTTGAGCTTGAGGTTGAGCTCCGGCATCCATCCAACCATTATTCGGCGGAGCAACATAATTAGCATCAAGAAGATGCCCAAAAAGATCAGCTGCCTCAGGTTTGATCTCATCTTTACGCTTGGATAATAGAAAACAAGCGTTGTAACCTCTCAACCCTATGGTCTCAACGTGAAAATCAGCTACATAGGCAGGTAAATTCGGAACTTGATTGCGAATCAGAAGCATGCAAAATATGGGATAAAGAATAAACTGCGTCCGTGCAGCTCCCGTAATCTGTCCGATAAAAGAATTGAAGATGTAAGAAGAAAAACTGTATGGTTTATTATAAACCAGTGACAGTACCGCAGACATAAGCTCTGGACTGAGCTCATCTAAACCTGATTTCTTGTTTCCAAAAATAGAAACAATCACTGTAAATAGAAATCTCCACTGGCCAAGAACAAAAGCCTTGACGAACTAACGTCCTCTTCGTGGTCCAGAATATCCAGTACGACCTAGAGCTCCTTCTATAAAATCAGCAGAATAAGCAGAAAGACTGGTTTCTTGCTCTACAGTTTCCAACTGCAAGAGCTGTCGAATATCAGCAGCTGTAAATGAAATCGCATGCTGATTGACTGTCGTATGGATAGTAGGAGGATTTGCAGCAGCGTCATAAACAATGTTTCTCCAAAAATCTATAAGTAGATCTCTGTTCAGTGGCGGTGACTCGGTAATAGCAAATCGAATTCTCGATCGTGCTAAATATGTCAAAATCTGCTCAAAGCGCTCAGCACCGCGCTCGTTCAGGTCTAGGTTCACCAGTATGTTGTGACCCTTCTCGAAAGATCTATTAGCCATATCTGTAATTCAAAATTACACAAATAGCAAAAAGATTATGTTAACGAACATTAGATAATCTAAACTTTAACGTATTATGATCAAAAAGATCATCAAACGTCTAAGTATACTATCAACTAATAACGTAATTCACTGAAACTTAATTGAACAATTAAAAATAGTTAACTTTTCAATTATATTCTGTAAATTATATATAAAGTCCGTTAGCTAAAACACAATTTGAGTTATCATACCGCCGATAAATATCGGGACACGCTGCTCGACTACGCTATGAGTCGGAAGACTTTCGATATGAAATAACTCAAATTATTAAAAGTTAACATATTTTTAACTTATAAACACAAGTTCCTAAGTCTAAACGTATATAACCGAATAACTTGTTAATTATTTGTGATCAAACAATCCTCAAATCGAAAACAAGTTATAATTAAACAATTTTAAAATTTACTTAATTTTACATAGTCAACTGAAGTCAACAAAGTTAATTCAGTTCTCAAAGTCAAACTAAGTCAATTAAAAATAAAAATAAAATTAAATAAATCCTTCAACTCGCTTCGCAGAAACTCTGCGAGTTGAATTCGAGTCGCTCAGGTCAACCCAAGTCAAACGAAGTCACTCGACTCGGTTCGGTCAACTGAAGTCAAACGAACTGAGTTCGTTTCGCTTCAGTCAACTGAAGTCAACCAACATATCTCGGTTCGGTTCGTTAAACTGAAATCAAACGAAACGAGTTCGTTTCGTTGCAGTCAACGAAAGTAAAAAAGAATTGGAGTCGGTTCGTTGGAGCGGGCTACGAAGCGAGATAGATCTCGGTTCGTAGGACCGACGGTTTAACGAGATCAACAAATAAATCAACAAACAAACGTTTTCGAAGCAATTAAATGATTAAATCATGTCTATTAAGCATCGATTAGCCATTATTAACATGTTTTAGGTTTTATAAATCACTAATTTGATTCAAATCTGTGATAAACCAAACCGAAACATTCGAAAACGTAAACCGATCGATTTCTCACAAATTACACGGTGAAATCTCATGAATCTTACTTCAATAGATGCATAATCAAAAGATGAATAAGTTCCACGGATCAAAAATTCCTTCCTCGTTCGAAAAAATCGAAAATCAACCGAAAATCAAATTCGGTTCGTTTCGCCAAAGCTCGAGTCTCAGAGGGTCTGAATTCGGTTCGTAGAATAAGTGAAAAGTGTGGTTCGGTTCGTTGAGTTGTCCCCTTTTATACCCTAAGTTCAATTTCGCACAGGTTGACTCACTTCGCAGGTTTGACTAGTCAAACTTGCAATCTTAATTTAAAATGCGAAATAAAAACTAAGTGTAAATTAAAACTCATTTATTTATACAAGTCTAAAATAAAATTATTTTTCACTTTTAATTGTAACGATTGTTCAACAATAAATAGAGACAATTATTCAGCATAATTTAATTCCAAAGGGTAATATTTAAAAAGATAAAAATAAAATAGAATACGAAACATAAAAACTAACAGTGATATCAAGTACCATTTTATTAATCACTTCAATAAAATAAAGTACATAGCTCAACTGAATAAGAATTTAACTGCTTAGGGATCATATTAGAAAGAACAAGCTATTTAAAATTTATTAAAAAGTCTAAGTTGAATGTTAGTATACATACCTTATGAAATTCAAATAAATTACCATAAAATTACAACTAAGTTTATCATTTATACATTTATATTTATAAAACTATAGCTTAGATACCTTTATCCACATAGCATAATTAATAAATGAATTACTCACTTAAAGTGAATATTTTTAATTATAGACAGTTCAAGACGATTACCGGTATTATGATCCACATAAACAAATTATACTCGACTTTCTAAGCAAACACTTTATTGTTAGTATGAATATTATCAAGTGCTTCCTATTATATGACATACTGAAGAATTTCAAGTAAAACTCATAACACTGCATCGTTTAATTTCAAGGTAGCGGTTACTAAATGATGTTTTATTTCAAAACATATAACATACACTTGAATTTTAAGGTTAGACAAATATCAGACATACCTTGAATATGCTATGTTATCTAGATCTGTACTTAGTACAATAGAGGATCCCTTCTAGCATAATTTAAAATACATTTGAGAATATTAATTTAATTAAAGGCTTCAGGTCTGTACTCAGTACAACATAAGTCACCAGTAATAAAATTAATACCCATATTTCTACTATTTGTCAATTATTGTATTATAAAAATGCATGATAACAGTGTATGGCAATACCATCATTCAACAATTAAGACTAATGTCATACATCATAGAATAGTAACACAAGATAATAAACAAGTAATTAATTAACTTCTTAAGACTCAGAGAATGTCGTATAATTTGCCTACCAGTACATCATATGATGAAGCCATAAACTAGACAAATTATAACTTGTGGATATAGGTGTATAATCAAATAAATATAAACACATACCTGATAGAACCGCTGTAGTTCTAAAGTAACTTTATTTGAACCTACTAACATATCATCCTTAGGACTTAAGCTTATTATTGTAAAACTTATTCTCCTAATGTACTATCATCTCCCTAGTTTTTCAGATAAAAACTTAAACATTTTCTAAAATAACTACTTTTGTTCTTTTATCGGAGGTGATTCCCCTTAGGTAACAAGCAAATGAATGTCATACGCCTTTTTTTTTTAATAACACATAAAAATACTAACTATTACAAAAATACCCTTGGAAGACTAATCACTCTTGATTTCTCATTCCGTTCAGTTGAACCAACGTCTCAAATCTTGCTCCGTCGAACGCCTTTGTGTAGAGGTCTGCAAAGTTATCCGCAGTTGGAACCTTAACTAACCTTATCATTTTCTGCTCAGCACAATCTCTAATAAAATGATGTCGAATATCAATATGCTTAGTTTTACTGTGCTTCACCGGATTATTGGTGATCGACATAGTTGATTCATTATCAATCATCATAGGAGTATTGGTTATATTTAACCCGTAATCCCGCAGTTGCTGTTGAATCCATAGAACTTGAGAGCAACAGCTGCCAGCTGCAACATACTCAGCTTCACATGTAAAAATGGCTACCGAGGTTTGCTTCTTGCACTTCCAGGATACTAATCTACCTCCTAGGAATTGACATCCTCCGGTCGTAGATTTCCTATTCTGATTGCATCCTCCATAATCCGAATCAGTATAAGCTACGAGATCTAAGTCTCCATCAGTCGGATACCAAAGACCCAGCTTAGGTTTCCCTTTGAGGTAACGAAATATTCTTTTAACAGCTTGCATATGTGACTCTTTCGGATTAGCCTGATATCTTGCGCATAAACAAACAGCAAACATTATGTCAGGCCTAGAGGCTGTTAGATACATTAGTGACCCGATCATGGCTCGATAAAGAGTTGGATCCACATCGCTATCACTCGATGTATCTGGACCTAGTCCATGATTGACTGGAATTGGAGTATTGTAGACCTTACTTTCATCCATCTTAAAGCATTCTAATAGCTCATATATATATTTAGATTGATGAATAAAGAATCCATCCTTCTTTTGATCAACTTGTAATCCTAAGAAGAAATTCAACTCTCCCATTGCAGACATTTCAAACCGTTTTCTCATGACTTTCTCGAATTCTTGACACATCTTTTCATCAGAAGATCCAAAAATAATGTCATCAACATAAACTTGCACGAGAAGGAAGTCTTTCTTCTTCCACTTTACGAAAAGTGTACTATCAATTGATCCTCTTGTAAATCCATTCTCAAGTAGATACGTTGATAGTGTTCCATACCATGCCCTAGGTGCTTGATGTAATCCATATAGAGCCTTAGTCAAGCGATATACTCTATCTGGATACTCAGGATCAGCAAACCCTGGCGGTTGTGAAACATACACCAATTCTTCCACTTTGCCATACAAGAAGGCACTCTTAACATCCAACTGATAAACCTTTATACCATAATATGATGCGAATGCTAAGAACACCCTAATTACTTCTAGCCTAGCAACTGGTGCAAACACTTCATTGTAATCTATACCTTCTTGTTGATTAAAACCTTGAACCACTAGACGAGCTTTATTGCGAGTAACGATTCCCTTATCATCTCTCTTGCACTTAAGTACCCATCTAGTTCCAATTGGATATTCTCCCTTTGGTAGGTCAACCAACTCCCATACTTGTAATTTAGAGAACTGAGATAGTTCTTCTTGCATTGCTTCTACCAACGAGCTTTCCTTTAAAGCCATTTGAACATTTTTAGGCTCGACTTGTGAGATAAAGCATGAATATAGACATTGATTAGGAATCCTTGTCTCTTTCAATGCAGTATACAAGCTTTGATATTCTAAATTTTCAGACGTACTAGCTTTTGATTGAGTCCTTGTTTGAACCGGAGTATTAATATCACCGATGATGTTTTCAACGGGATGAATATTACTCGTTCTAGTTGAAGCAACAGGCTCAACTGGAATCTCATCTCCTAAGTTAGTACCGATTTCTTCAGTAGTGTCTTCCAAATCAGGTACACCTACTCTAGATAGCTGTGAGTTATCAATACCAGCAGATATTCTTAACTGTCTTAATGGAGTGAGAATATCATCCACTAATTTTTGCATTAGCTCTTCTTCATCTAGTGGTGTATCTACTTTGGATTTTTGAGATCCACTAGTAGATGGTTGATTTGGATCAACATTTTTCTTGATTCCAGAATGCGGAACACTCGATGTTGAAGTATGGCCAGTATCTACATCTTCAGACAGTAAATGTTTAGCGATCTCTGAATCACTGACATATTCACTAATGGGAACCTTAAATGATGCAAAGAGATCAGAATAATCAAATTGCCAATCAACTCCCTTATGCACATCAGGTGAGTAGCTCGTAACCTCAATATTATAAACTAATTCAGAACCTCCTAGGCACTAAATTCTGAGCTCTATTATGATAATTATAATTAAACCCATGTGATCGCGAAGTAGAACCATTCTCAAAATGACTATAGCTTCTACCTTGAGTTCTAAACCTCGACGGTGTCATATCCCTAGGCTTATTGAAAGAATGATCACTTAGAGTATATGGCTGTTTAGGCTTAGGTGGGGAGACACTATGTTTACCTTCTGTTTTAAGAATGTTAACAGGTTTATTACCTAACTTAGGTTTGGTATCTAACCTATCTACAGTCGTACTAGAGTCAGTCGGTGTCTTTTCATCAATCACTAACTTATGTGATGCTTCCGGCTTCTTGTTCGGACAACACGAAGTAACATGTCCCTTTTGACGACATTTGAAGCAAGACATCTGTTTTCGTGATTTACTAACTTTTGCTTTCTCATCCGGAGTGTTAGGCACTAAAGGTTTAGATATTTGTTCCTTATCAACCTTATCATCAGTCTTACTATCATTAATCACTCCACCCGATACAAACTGTATTTTGGTGAAATGTAAAACCTTACTATTATCTGGTGATAGGTTCTTAATAACATCCTTCTGTGCCTCTGACTGTTCAGGGTCATTAGTTACTAAAATCTCAGGATTAATATCTGTCATTTCAGAATCTATAGAGTTACTAGTGTAATTGGCATTAAAAGGATGAGGCACATCATTGTATCCTATCCCAGTCTTGTCCTTTACACTACGTTGAGCTTCTAGCATTTTATCCAGTTCTAAAGTTCTGTAGGTTTCAATCTTCCGATCTTGCTCTACTAACTTCTGTTTAAGCTCAGCTAACTCTCTATCCTTATTAGCTATTGTTTGATTTAAGTCGTTAATGTTTATATATAGTCTATCTCTGATTATAGCCTTTTCTTTTATGGTATCTCTAAGTGCGGTCTTATCAGAAACATCAGACTTAATTTTATTCTTAAGATCTACCTTATCTGTACTTAACCTTAGGACATCACATTTAGCTTGTTCAAATTCAGATATCATAGACCTATTAGAATCAGTTAAAGCACTAACTTGGGATAACAGATTTTGATTTGAAACAAATAAAACACTTAATTGAGATTGCAAATTAGTAACTAAGTAACAAACATCGGCAAGAGTAAGAATATCCAAACATACCCTTTTCTTGTTAGTTTGTACTTCAGCCATGTGTGCCACAAAATCATCTGGACTCATTTCAGCATTTGAATCCATGTACAGCACATCCTCATCACTTGTCTTCATTTCATACTGTTGGCGCCCGAACAGGTCGGTGTCGTTAACGATGACTATCCGGGCACCAGCAGTGGGTTTTAAATTTATAAGGCTGGGGCCTAGGGTTACTATTATTGCTAATCTAAGGGCTAGCAAGGATAAGCGTGACCTAGGATCGTTCTTCAAAGCGCGACAAATTGAAACTAGGAGAAATTAGAAACTTTTATGAATTTAGCTAGGGCGGAAGGGAGTTGATTTGGATTTTGGGTTTTCTACTCTAAGGTTAAACTAAATTAAATCAGAAATGGATATGGAGGTTACTTCGGGCGTTCAGCAGTTAAAAGCGATTGTCTACTATGAAGTGGTTCAGGTGATATTAAAATGTGAAGAGTTCTAATGATGATAGGTTCATAAGTTAATGTGAGTTATTGCTACAATCCTACTATCGGGCTAACGCGGAGGTGTCCACAATTAGGCAAATAGAATGTCACGTGGGTTGCAGAATATATTAAAGCATATACCGAAAGTTCTCTCAAATGCATGTCCATATTATCTGACAGTTAATCTCGAATCCTATTCCCCAATCTCGGTCATCATAGACGTCCGAATCATGGCACAGTTTGTTGAATAAACAATCTTGTAAACGGGTTTTACCCTTGTCGGAATAAGTTGGAAGAACTGGTCTAAGCGGTCAGATAAGATGTCATCACTTATTCGTATGAATTATCAACATTACTCAAGTATGTAACAAGACAGGGGTGGTTTATATTGCAAATAGAAACTTAAGTAATACGTTTGTTAATTAATCCATAACACAACTACCTTCGGTCGTTCTTGACTTCCATACGTTTGTACTTTGCCATAAGCATTTCCAGTACTATATCGAAGAACAGTTGAATAGGGGCCGTCATGTTATTTCACAACAATTAAGGCTAGGTGTATTTTACTAGTACGATAATCCTAAGGCAACAATCAAACAAGAACATGCAATAAGACAATCAAGACAATAGTTAAACCTAAGCATACAAATGTATTAATTAAATCGAGGATATTCCGAAAGTTGTCTCAAAAATACCGTCTGTCCAAATTAAATCTTAATCTACCTCTATTCCCATATTCCGTGTCTCTTGGATCCTAATTTGGTCTAGAGAACACCGGCCATGCCGAGCTCAATGATTCAATCAAACATAGTATAACTAAGTGACCAGTACCCTATGAGTTAGCTACGTTCATTTTTGGATAAGGTTTTAGTCACAACATGAGTTGGGCAGATAAACAATAAAGATTCAATTCCTACATCTATTCATGATACAAAGCACCCGTAATCTCATAGCATACATTATAATCACATATTTAAATCTTTCCTAAATGACTATCATAGCAGACAATTGAGTTATTTAGCAAATCATGGCAATTCTAGCATGCATATTTAAATTTATTAAAGAAAGAAAGGACATAATTAAATATGGAAGATAGATTAAAAACCTGATAAAGAAATACAATAACTCGTAGCTACAAATGCGTCCCGGAGCACCTCCGTACAAATCTTCCTTGACTAGTTAATTAGCTAGTCTAATTAACCAAAGAAGTATTACAATATAGAAAGAAAAGAATGGATGGTGAGAAAGTGTGAAATATGCTAGAAAGAGTGCATATGTTGGTGTGTCTCAAATGAACCAAAAGCCTCCGATTTATAGGTGAGCTTTGGCTCACATTAGCACAAGTTATCCTTGAGGCTCATGTTAGAAGACTTTCCAAAAGTGGCTTGTACAATGCGAAAAGTAGGCGAACCGGGTACCGTACAACGTGAAAAGTAGGCGAACCGGGTACCAAAACTTGCCAAAAACGGAAACCGGGATGGGGGAAGGGTGGCCGGCGGCGCCAGCCAGGTGGCCGGCGGCGGCTGGCTGGTGGCCGGCGGCGGTGGGCCCCACCCCGCCCCGTTGCGCAATCTTTTGCTTCGTTTCTTGATTCGTGCGTGTTTTCTTCGTTATACGTCCGTTTGAGTTGATTCTTTTTTTGTTGGATTCGTAATTCAAAAACGAAGATTTTGACATAGGATATGCCTGAAAATGAGGTCACTAGCTCCAGATATTGCGTACGGATCATTTGGATCTTCCGGCGGGCGCGAAATCTTCATTTTTCACCCGTTTTGGTTGATTCTTCTTTCGTTGGATTCGAATTTTAAAAACGAACATCTTGGAAATATCGGATGTTGATGGAGGGCACTTTAGTCTTGAAATCTCGTTTTTAAGCCCCGAATCTTCAAACGTATGTGGAATCTTCGTTTCTCGACCGTTTTGCTCGGTTTTTATCGTGCAACCTCGTATTGACCATCTTGGCATAATGTTACTGATTTGTGCTGTTTTTGAGTTAATATGCCGAAAGTCGTTCCAGAATGAGAGAGATATCGGTAGTAAAAACGTGACTTTTTACGCGACATCAAGTATCCCACACTTAGAATTTTGCTTGTCCTCAAGCAAGTCTTCATCAAATCGGGAAAAAGCTGGAGGGGTGTCTTTGTATTTCGGAGAACTTTGGTTCCTGCAGGGTTGGTAAAAATATTTCGGACGAGGTTCCATCCCTTGATGTTCCCCCAAACTTTTGGTTCTAGCGAGCTTTCTTTTCAATCTTCATAAATGTAAGATATACATGACTGAGGCCCTCACAGGTGGTCACTCAATTCACTCAAGTGTATCAGGTTTCCTAACTTCTAAATCACTCAGGGCCAGTCATGTAGCTCCTCCGTTGTCATAGGCTTGGTCGAGAATCAAATCTATAATATCTGAATGAGGACGGTGCACATTATCCCTAGACATTCGAAAGAGGGTGAAGATGGTGTATGGGATAAGGGTTTTGGTAGGGAGTTTAATATAGCCTAAGAGTTGTCTGTGATGACTTGTCTTTGACGTTTCTAAGATAGTACCTCTTTATGAATTTTTCTCTTTGAGAGCCTCCTTTTCGTAATTCTTTCTTGTTTTGAATAACATTTCCCTCGGCTTTAAATGATCCTTGGGTCTTTTAGCTTTTTTATTCCTTCGGCAGCTTGTTTGTGTTTTGGAGTCCTTGTAGAACTTCGTTTCTTGCAATGTTTTGTTGACAGAACAGAAACTTAGGCTATGGCCAAGAGATGTAAAGAAACGGTTGGTTTTTTTTTTTTTTTTTTTTTTTGAAGTGAGTATTTGAAACGAAAAGGTTAAGGCTCAACAGGTTTTCTAAATGATCTTCAATACCAAAAATAGGTATTGGCAGGGTTAGTCTTGAAAACGGGGGGTTTTATGTGAGGGTTCTATCCTAGTGAATGTCGAGATCCTCTAATTGCACCTTCGTCACGTATGACGCTCACTTTTATAGTTTCGAATTGCATTCGTCGAGCAAGTTCTGACTCAAGAAGGCATACATCGGCACACTCACAAACGAATAAGTGAAGCATCAAAGTGAATGCTTTTTTCATGGCTCAAAATTCCTCACTTAATTTTGATGGTTTTGTGCCTGGTCATGCGATTGCTTGTTTGAAACTCAGTTTGGAAATTTATCAAAGAGTTTTACCTGTCGTAGTCGATTTGCCAAACCATTTGGATTTTTGTTGACCGAAAATACCCTTTTTGGGCTTTCCATGAAAAATTTTGAAAATTTTTGCTGAAAATATGAGTTTTTTTTTTTTTTTTTAAGAGGTTTGATCAAACGTTTATGTTGCAATACAGTAGTAAATGCTACTGCTATCCCACACTTAAAAGAACATTGTCCCTAATGTTCTCTAAGTTATTCTCTATTTGTGAGTAATAATCCCACACTTAGAGTTTTTCTTAAAGATACTTCCTTACGCTACGCACTGGATTTAAAGGACCAGGTTCAAGTGTATGTGAATTTGCTGGAGATGGACCAGGCTCATTTAGAATGAACTTGTTCCGCAAATTCTATTTTCAATTCTGCATAGTACACATCCTTCATAAGACACAAATGTTAATACGAGTTAATACTAAACATAATAATAACTAAATGTAGCTAATTCATGTCAGCGTAGAGCGCCTCCCAGTCGGTGAAGTCATCATCCATAAAGATCGTGTTTTCCACAATCGATGTAGGAGATGCTGACTCCTCGATGGTATAGACAGGAGATGCAGTACCATCCTCTGGATCCTGGATCCAAGCTTCCAGTGCAGCAGTCTCCTCCTCTAGTGGGACCATAAAAGTGGGGTGGTCCTGCGCAGTCAAGCTCCAAGATGGGAATAAATCCCATGGTGGAATGTGCGGAGCGGGATCAGGTCCCATCTGAAAGGGGCACACAGGTGTAGAGGTAAAGCCTAAAGCAGTGTGGATCTCAGAGATGGCGGTGTGCTGGACCTCAAGGGCTCTCAGTATAGACCAAGTGACAGCAGGGTCCGCAGTAGTAACCCCATGCTCAAAGATGGGTACTCTGGAGGTCCCTGCGGTCTGTCCCGCTGGTTGGTGAGATGAAGGTAACCTGGCCTGGATGGGACGTAACAGGAATGACTCCTGAACGTGCACCTCCACCAAGTCTGCTGAGATCTCATCCAAACTAGGAGGTGGTGACTGGGATCCTCTGACGGTCCTCATGCTACTACCCGGTGATGAACTCCGGGAGTGGTGCATGGTATGCGAACGTCTCTGTCTGGGGGCTCGTGCTCTGTCTGACTGCGAACTCATCCTGAAAAATATGAAAGGTTAATGGTCTAAGATCATTAGTCCTTTATGAGGTACTGCATAGAAAATTAGATTAGCTTAAACACAATGGGAAAATAAAATTAATGCTGAAAACATAAGATAGGCTTGGGGTGCCTCCCAAGAGCGCTTTGTTTATCGAGTCTCGTAGCTTGACTTTTTGATGACTACTAATATATTAAGATGATTCGTAGTTGTAGACTTCCTCAGTTGAGGGAAAGTCTTCTACGTAGTGTTTTAGTCGGTGACCGTTTACTTTGAAATTTCCGTCTGGGGCCTCGAGTTCTATGGCACCATAAGGAAATACTTTAGAGATTGTAAAAGGGCCGCTCCACCGCGTTTTGAACTTACCAGAAAACTTTTTAAATCGGGAGTTAAAGAGTAGAACTTTATCACCTGGATTGAAGCGTGTGGGGCGGAGCTTGGAATCTTTCGTAGGCTTGATCCCGTAATTCCGCTAGTTCATTCAGTTGCATTCTTCGGTGTGTTCCTGTTATCGTTGGATCTAAACTACAGTTCTTCAGTGCCCAGTAAGCTTTGTATTCGAGTTCGATCGGGAGATGACATGCTTTACCATACACGAGCCTATAGGGAGTTGTTCCTAAGGGTGTTTTGTAGGCTGTCCGGAATGCCCATAAACCATTATCTAGCTTATCTACCCATCTTTCTTTGTGTTGACCTACTGTTCGTTCCAAGATTCTTTTTAGTTCTCGGTTTGTAATTTCTGCTTGCCCATTCGTCTGTGGGTGGTAGGCCGTAGAGGTTTTGTGAGTAACACCATACTGTTGCAATAATTTCATAAACTGAGTATTGCAAAAGTGCGTGCCTCGATCACTGATGATCGCCCGAGGTGTTCCAAACCGACAGAACAGCTATTTTAAGAACTTGGTTACTACTCTTGAGTCATTTGTTGGAAAGGCTTGAGCTTATGCCCATCTTGACACGTAATCGACAGCTACTAGAATGTATTCTTTTCCGTAAGATTTCGGAAATGGTCCCATGAAATCTAATCCCCATATATCAAATATTTCACATGCTTGGATATTCGTTAACGGCATTTCGTTACGCGTTGTGATATTTCCAAACCTTTGGCAAATATCGCAACGTTTTACCAAGTCTTGGGCGTCTCTGAAAATAGTTGGCCAATAGAATCCTGAGTCATATACTTTCTTTGCTGTCAAGTTGGCTGCGTGGTGTCCTCCGGTGGGTCCATGATGGCTTTGATGAAGAATGTGTTCGGCTTCCCTCCTGTTGACACATCTTCTTATAATCTGGTCGGGACAGACCTTAAACAAATATGGATCATCCCAAAAGTAGTGCTTGACATCGCGGAAGAACCTTTGTCTTTGTGATGACGGCATTCCTTTTCTTGTGATCCCTCCAACTACGAAATTGGCTATGTCTGCAAACCAAGGATCATCCGTAAATTGTGATCCTTGCAATTGTCCTCCTAAACTCATTAACTGCTCTTCTGGAAATCGATCTTTGATGTCCCCTTCTACAAGTTGTTCCATTGATGGATTTTCAAGTCGACTCAGATGATCTGCGGCGACATTCTCTGCTCCCTTTTTATCTTTTATTTCAATGTCAAATTCTTGTAGGAGTAGAATCCATCGTAACAGTCGTGGTTTTGCGTCTTGCTTTTTGAAGAGATATTTCAGAGCTGAGTGATCCGTGTATACTATTGTCTTTGACAATATCAGGTAGGATCGAAATTTATCAAAGGTGAATACTACAGCTAGCAGATCCTTTTCGGTGGTTGTATAATTTTCTTGAGCATCTGTGAGAGTTTTGCTAGCGTAGTAGATTGGTCGAAAGTGGTTATCCTTCCGTTGCCCTAGAACTGCTCCTACAGCGAAATCGCTTGCATCGCACATGATTTCAAATGGAAGGCTCCAGTCCGGAGCGACCATGATTGGTGCATTAGTTAGCTCTTTCTTTAGGTAGTCAAAGGCTTTCATACAACCTTCGTCAAATGCGAATTTGATATCTTTTCCTAAAAGGTGGGTGATAGGTCGAGAGATCTTGGAGAAGTCCTTGATAAAACGACGGTAGAACCCAGCGTGGCCTAGAAAACTTCGAATGGCTTTAACGTTGGTGGGTGGTGGGAGTTTCGCAATAGTTTTGACTTTGGCTTTGTCTACTTCGATTCCTGACTTTGATATTCTATGTCCTAAGACTATTCCTTCCTTTACCATAAAGTGACATTTTTCCCAATTCAAAATGAGATTTGATTCTTCACACTTGGCGAGCATCCTATCGAGGTTGGATAAACAAGATGCAAAAGAGTCTCCAAAGACAGAGAAGTCATCCATGAAGACTTCCATGCATTGTTCGATCATGTCATGGAAAATTGCAACCATGCATCTTTGAAATGTTGCAGGTGCATTGCATAATCCAAATGGCATTCGTCGATATGCGAACGTTCCATACGGGCATGTAAACGTCGTCTTCTCCTGGTCTTTCGGATCGAGCGGAATTTGGAAATAACCGGAGAATCCATCAAGGAAACAGTAGAATTCGTTTCCTGATAGCCTCTCGAGCATTTGGTCAATGAACGGAAGTGGAAAGTGATCCTTGCGAGTTGCTTCGTTTAACTTCCGGTAGTCAATACAAACCCTCCAACCGGTGACGGTCCGAGTTGGTATGAGCTCATTTTCTTCGTTTGTAATGACCGTCATTCCTCCTTTCTTTGGGACGACTTGAACAGGGCTAACCCAAGGTGAGTCAGAAATTGGGTATATTAGTCCAGCATCCAAGAGTTTGATAACCTCTTGTTTCACTACGTCTTGAATTTTAGGGTTTACTCGTCTCTGCCTTTGAACTGATGGTTTGAAATCGTTCTCCATTAGGATTTTATGCGTGCAATAGTTGGGACTAATTCCTTGTATGTCAGAAATTTTCCATCCGATTGCCTTCTTGTGTGATTTCAACACATCAACTAGCTGAGCTTTCTCTTTTGGTTTCAACTCCTTTGAGATTATCACCGGAAGTTGGGAGGTTCCTTGGAGGTAAGCGTATTCAAGGTGAGGTGGTAATTCCTTTAATTCCAAGTTTGGTGGTTCCTCAATAGACGGCTTCATTCTAGCTATTTCGTCTCTATTCAGCTTCTCATATTCAGCTTGGAAAGGTGCCTCGTCTATCTCAGGTTCGGGTGTAGAGATTGATGCTATTTCGACCCATTCGGTTTGGTTTGAAAATTCGTTCGTCTTTAGCTCGTATTTGTTGACCGATGATGAGGATACTTCGTCATTTCGGGTGAGAATAATTTCTCCGTTGTCGGTGAATTGGAATTCTTGAAATTGAGCGGTTGAGGATTGGCTTATGGTTAATTCAGGGTTTGGAAATGATAGAGGTTCGGGTTGGTTGATTAATTGAGATTCAAATGGTGGTGGCTCAATACTCATTCCCTTGAAGGAATCCAGGATTTCTTTAATTGAAGGAGCTGGATTCGGGGCATCGAGTGTGGATGTATCTCTCTTTAGCCAAGGTATCGGTGTACCGCATCCCAATGGGACGGCTATTGTTTTGCCATTGGTGTTAGACAGCTCCTTTTCAAACAAGGGAAATAGAAGTTCTTCATAATTTGCTGGCGAAGTGATTGCGGACTGCAGCCCAGGATCCTCGTCATATAATCTTCGAATGGTGACTACTGTGGTAGGTATCGGGTTCTGGCTGGATAGTGCTAACACTTCGTAGAGATGTTCGTCAAAGATGTCCTGCATAGTGTCGCACAAACCAAGGTCCTCTTCTAGGGGTTGCTTCATTAATCGATCGACATTAAAGGTGACCTCCTCTTTCCCGACTCTTAGTTTTAAGGATTTTTCGTTTACGTCGATTACGGCCTTGGCAGTATTTAAGAATGGTCTGCCAAGGATGAGTGGGATGTGGGTGTCTTCCTCTATATCCATGATGATGAAGTCTACTGGAAAGACGAACTTATCGACCTTGACCATGACATCTTCAGCAATTCCTCGAGGGAGTTTAACTGATCTGTCTGCTAATTGAATGGTCATACGAGTAGGCAGTAGGTTGTCTAACCCTAATTTCTTATAGAGAGAATAAGGCATGAGATTAACACTAGCACCTAGGTCAGCTAAAGCATTACTAATTTGGATATCTTGGAGAAAACAAGGTATTGTAAAACGTCCAGTGTCTCCTAACTTAGGTGGAAGACCATGTTGTACAATTAAAGAGCATTCAGCATCTAAGGGTAAAATAACTATTTGCCTAAGTTTTTCTTTGTTTGAAAGAAGTTCTTTAAAGAATTTGGCACATGTGGGCATTTCTACTAAAGCATCTAATAGTCTAACATTCAAGTGCAAGCTTTTAAACATTTCCAGATATTTACCGAATTGGGCTTCTTGCTTTTCCTTCTTAAGTCTACCGGGATAAGGTATTCTCATGCGAGGTACATAATCCGGAGTTTTGGTTGGTGATGAGTCAGGTGTTGTGACAGGGATGTCGATTGACACATGTTTACTTGGTGTAGGTGTGGGCGAAGAAGTGTTTTCGGGGGTGTTATCTGGTGGTGGAGGATCAATTTTGGTTATTTTTCCTCCCCTAATGACAATTAACACATCATTGGGTTGAATGGTAGTTGCCGACGTACTTTCCTCAATAAAGTTCAAGTTTTCCAAAATAGACTCCATGTTAGAAATTAATTTGTTGGAAATTCTCATCATGGCATCAATGTTGTCTTGAAACTCGTCATTCCTTTTGTTTACAAGATTTTGTTCAAGAATAAAAAGTGGTAAAAGTTGTTTTGAGGAAGGTAAGCGTTTAATAGGTGAAGGAACAGCCAAAAGCTGGGTCCAATCAGGGTAAGGTGTTGACATGGTTGACGAAAGGTGGTTAACTAAAACTATTCTAATCCTAAATTAATCCTAAATGCAAAAGTAACTTTTGATTGATGTTAATCTTTCAAAAGGATCGCTAAATACTAAAGTCAATAACTTCCTAAAATCGGTTGCCGACGCTCCCCGGCAGCGGCGCCAAAAACTTGTTGGCGCCCGAACAGGTCGGTGTCGTTAACGATGACTATCCGGGCACCAGCAGTGGGTTTTAAATTTATAAGGCTGGGGCCTAGGGTTACTATTATTGCTAATCTAAGGGCTAGCAAGGATAAGCGTGACCTAGGATCGTTCTTCAAAGCGCGACAAATTGAAACTAGGAGAAATTAGAAACTTTTATGAATTTAGCTAGGGCGGAAGGGAGTTGATTTGGATTTTGGGTTTTCTACTCTAAGGTTAAACTAAATTAAATCAGAAATGGATATGGAGGTTACTTCGGGCGTTCAGCAGTTAAAAGCGATTGTCTACTATGAAGTGGTTCAGGTGATATTAAAATGTGAAGAGTTCTAATGATGATAGGTTCATAAGTTAATGTGAGTTATTGCTACAATCCTACTATCGGGCTAACGCGGAGGTGTCCACAATTAGGCAAATAGAATGTCACGTGGGTTGCAGAATATATTAAAGCATACACCGAAAGTTCTCTCAAATGCATGTCCATATTATCTGACAGTTAATCTCGAATCCTATTCCCCAATCTCGGTCATCATAGACGTCCGAATCATGGCACAGTTTGTTGAATAAACAATCTTGTAAACGGGTTTTACCCTCGTTGGAATAAGTTGGAAGAACTGGTCTAAGCGGTCAGATAAGATGTCATCACTTATTCGTATGAATTATCAACATTACTCAAGTATGTAACAAGACATGGGTGGTTTATATTGCAAATAGAAACTTAAGTAATACGTTTGTTAATTAATCCATAACACAACTACCTTCGGTCGTTCTCGACTTCCTTTGCCATAAGCATTTCCAGTACTATATCGAAGAACAGTTGAATAGGGGCCGTCATGTTATTTCACAACAATTAAGGCTAGGTGTATTTTACTAGTACGATAATCCTAAGGCAACAATCAAACAAGAACATGCAATAAGACAATCAAGACAATAGTTAAACCTAAGCATACAAATGTATTAATTAAATCGAGGATATTCCGAAAGTTCTCTCAAAAATACCGTCTGTCCAAATTAAATCTTAATCTACCTCTATTCCCATATTCCGTGTCTCTTGGATCCTAATTTGGTCTAGAGAACACCGGCCATGCCGAGCTCAATGATTCAATCAAACATAGTATAACTAAGTGACCAGTACCCTATGAGTTAGCTACGTTCATTTTTGGATAAGGTTTTAGTCACAACATGAGTTGGGCAGATAAACAATAAAGATTCAATTCCTACATCTATTCATGATACAAAGCACCCGTAATCTCATAGCATACATTATAATCACATATTTAAATCTTTCCTAAACGACTATCATAGCAGTAGGGATGGCACCCGCGGGTCGTGGGTACAAATATGCCAAACCCATCACCCGCCCGCGACGGATTTTTTGACCCGCAAACCCACGAACACCCGCTAGCGGGTTTATTTTTACACCCGTACCCGTGACCCGCGGGTACCCATGGGTCGCAGGTAACCCGCGGGTTTTAAATAATATAAACATTTATCAAAATATCAAATGATTTTATATAATTCACATGTATACAAATGTTTTAAAACATGTTCAAATAAATGGATCGTAATTTTAATGAATTAAATTGTTAAAATTTAAGACATGTGGACTAATAGTTCGATAACTATCCATTTATTTGATAATTTTTTCTTGATCATTTGATAAGTTTGCTATTCGAAACATGAAAACTATATTTTTTAATCTCTATAGGAATAGTTTTATTATATATAATTCAAATTAACCATCATGTATACATATATATGCAATGAATTATACAAATCCACTTGTAGGTATCTATAATGTGTTTTGTAGGTTTGCGGGTCGGGTTTACCCGCGGGTATAAGTTCATACCCATCACCCACCCGCGACCCGCCAACGGGTAGAAGTTCATACCCATAACCCACCCATGGGTAAAGATTTCTCGGGTTTACCCACCCACGATGGGCGGGTACCCACGGGTCGCGGGTTTTTTCTCGCCTATTGCCATCCCTACATAGCAGACAATTGAGTTATTTAGCAAATCATGGCAATTCTAGCATGCATATTTAAATTTATTAAAGAAAGAAAGGACATAATTAAATATGGAAGATAGATTAAAAACCTGATAAAGAAATACAATAACTCGTAGCTACAAATGCGTCCCAGAGCACCTCCGTACAAATCTTCCTTGACTAGTTAATTAGCTAGTCTAATTAACCAAGGAAGTATTACAATAAAGAAAGAAAAGAATGGATGGTGAGAAAGTGTGAAATATGCTAGAAAGAGTGCATATGTTGGTGTGTCTCAAATGAACCAAAAGCCTCCTATTTATAGGTGAGCTTTCGCTCACATTAGCACAAGTTATCCTTGAGGCTCATGTTAGAAGACTTTCCAAAAGTGGCTTGTACAATGCGAAAAGTAGGCGAACCGGGTACCGTACAACGCGAAAAGTAGGCGAACCGGGTACCAAAACTTGCCAAAAACGGAAACCGGGATGGGGGTAGGGTGGCCGGCGGCGCCAGCCATGTGGCCGGCGGCGGCTGGCTGGTGGCCGGCGGCGGTGGGCCCCACCCCGCCCCGTTGCGCAATCTTTTGCTTCGTTTCTTGATTCGTGCGTGTTTTCTTCGTTATACGTCCGTTTGAGTTGATTCTTTTTTTGTTGGATTCGTAATTCAAAAACGAAGATTTTGACATAGGATATGCCTCAAAATGAGGTCACTAGCTCCAGATATTGCGTACAGATCATTTGGATCTTCCGGCGGGCGCGAAATCTTCATTTTTCACCCGTTTTGGTTGATTCTTCTTTCGTTGGATTCGAATTTTAAAAACGAACATCTTGGAAATATCAGATGTTGATGGAGGGCACTTTAGTCTTGAAATCTCGTTTTTAAGCCCTGAATCTTTAAACGTATGTGGAATCTTCGTTTCTCGACCGTTTTGCTCGGTTTTTATCGTGCAACCTCGTATTGACCATCTTGGCATAATGTTACTGATTTGTGCTGTTTTTGAGTTAATATGCCGAAAGTCGTTCCAGAATGAGAGAGATATCGGTAGTAAAAACGTGACTTTTTACGCGACATCACAGACTCAGGCACCTCTACTCTTTGTTCTACATCAGTGGGCATGTAGGACATTGATCCAGCAGTTGTCTCTTGATCTTCAATCTCAGCCATCAAAGCTTCTTCTTCAGACTGAGCTTTCCAATCATAAGATCCATCTAACTGCTTAACAACCAAAGCTTTGGAAGCAAGATTACTTCCCGAACCTTGTTTTCCACTACCAGCTTCTACCTTAGGTCTTTGGCACTCACGAGCAAAGTGTCCAATATAGTGACAGTTGAAACACTTGATCTTGGTTTTATCAAACCCTGATCGGTTGCCAACTACCTTTCTACCATTCTTCTTTAAGAAATTTTTCACTCTCCTTGATAACATAGCCAGTTGATCCCGGAGATCTATTTCTTCAAGATAATCAGAGTCAATTTGATCATAATCTTCATCAAAAAGAATCGGATCATTGATTTTACTCTGAATGTAATTCTCATATGAAGCAACAAAGGAGGCAAGAATAGAAAGTTGTTGTTCCGCAGATTTCACACTCATAGGCATCTTCTGATGCTCTTGAGGTGACTTCTCAGTACTTTTTCCTTTTGTTTCATCACTAGAGGAGGAAATAAAACACAGATCTTCAGATATCATTTCACCATTTTCGCCAGTATCACCAACTAACAATGCAGTGGTCGAACTAGAAGACGCAGTCGAAAGATTTGTTTTTCCATGATATAACCCAGGGTTCTGAACCTGATAAGAATCGGTATCTCTTGACTTTTTGGTGAAATCATAACCTTTGAGCTTATCAATGACATGCTCTAAGGTAATGGTAGCATATCTGGTTTCGTTATCCTTGATCATAACACCATACATTTTCCACTTAGAAGGCAAACCCTCAATAAACTTGTCGGTTTTATCCACTTCTTCTACAATGATTTCATGGTATTTTAGCTCACTTAGCAAATGGTAGAAACGAGTAACATAACCATCAAGATCTTCTCCCTTTAAAGCTTTAAACATGGTAAACTGCTTCTTGAGAAGATTCTTCTTGCCAGCTCTCACTTGTGGACTTCCCTCGCCTCTTTTCTCAAGAGCTTCCCAGAGCGTTCTTGCAGTATGAAAAGACTTCAGCTGATGAGCAATTTCCTTTGGAAGACACATTTTAATACAAGAATGAGCTCGATTTTCAGACTTGTATTCTTCCTTCTGTTGTTCACTCATGTTTTGATAAGTAAGGACCACAATAGCATTTTGAACAGTTTGAGTAGGTGCAGTGTATCCATTCTTGATACACATCCAGATCGACAGATCATGGAATCTACAGTAAGATTCAAATATGTCCTTCCAGTTATAGTAATCTTCGATCTTCAACAACTTAGGTGGAATGTTTGATTTTCCCACCTCGTGTTCCATCTCGATCATTTTACTCAGATCAGACATCTTATTGTTTCAAAAATTAACAATCACAAAAAAATCAGAAAGTTCAGTTCGCAGAGAACTCGACTCGCAGGACAAGAACTCAGTTCGCAGGACGGAACTCGGTTCGCAGGACAAGAACTCGATTCGCAGGACGGAACTCAGTTCGCAGAACAGAACTCAGTTCGTAGGACGGAACTCAGTTCGGAGGACGAGAACTCAATTCGCAGAACAGAACTCGGTTCGCAGAATCGGCTGAAAACCCCAAAAACAAAAATTTTAGGTTTTTGATCGACTAAACCCTAAGATTTCGGTCGAATAGGAACCTAAACACTTCCAGAGACTGATATTGATCGTTTTTATGCACTATTGCACGTACCAACAACCCTAAATCAACCGTTATTATCCGAATAACCTCGAACTTAATCGTATTTAGCCCGAAAGCTCTGATACCAATTGTAAGTCCGTATGTATTAGGATCGATAATGAGGTTATCTTTAGGTATTAAGGCGCGGGAATTCCTCAATACTTGGTTCACGGATTGTGAACAAATTGTTTCGCAAGATAATAGCGAATTGATTAATCAACAAGGTTTTGTATCGATTAATTAATGCTAATCGATCAATACCTAACCTTAGGAATGCTTAGAATTGTCTAGAAATCTCTGGAAAAACCGAATGGAAAAAGTTCTTAATCGTTTTGACCTAATAATCTATTTATATGTTTCAGCTCGACTCGCAGCCGTATGGGCTCTGTGAGTCGACTGAACTCGCAGCCCAAACCAAGCCCATATTCGTCTCGGTTCGTTGCCACCTTTGCGAACCCAGATCTCATCTAGCAGAACCTAATCCTGCGACTTGAGATCTCATCTCGCAGAACAGACTTTAATTTATATTTTCATAATCGATATTCGTCTAACACTTTATCTTACTAATACATTTAACGAATATTAATAACAAACTAATATCATATTTTTCATTACAATTCAAAATCAATTGTACACACTTGATTACAATAATCACTAGTACTATTACAAGCTAGATCTGTTGTCACAAATACATGTCCCAACAAATTTCCGCCTCTTCCGGTAGATCCTCTATCTCAACACCCTCCTCTACATTAACGGGAGGTGTACTATCAGACTTAACAAACTTAGGCAAAGGATACTCTGGCCTTCTCATTTTCTCATTTGCCTGTTTCTTAGCTTCTTTAGATTTTGTAGCTGGCCATGATGAGTAGTTAGCTACAAGTTCTTCAGTGCCTTCCTTAACAGGCAGAGGATAGTGGTTAGTAGGGGGTGGGACTGCGTTATACCCCAGTCCCGCCTTACTATTTGTATCCGTCCTTTGCTTGTTAACGATTTCATCGAAGACGTCAAGAGAGTTTGAAAAACTTGAGATTTTTTGTGTAAAATATTCAGACTTAGACCTTAACTCAGTAAGTTCTTTATTCAACAAATTAATTTATGTTAGATAGCTTTTAATAGCATCTTGTTGACTAAAAACTTTTGATTTAAAAGTCTGAGTGTCTAACTTATGAGCCTCGATTTGCTTATCATAAAGTTTTTCATTTGCTTTTTGATGTGCAAAATCTAGTTATAAAAATAAACAAAAAAATACTGATCATTTACTATTACACAACTGAGGTAAGTATACCCTATCGTGTATAGTATAGCTACAGTAAGTCCAAGTTCGTTCCACAGGAATTGTGAATTTAAGAATAAAAACTAAAAAATGTAATTAACTTAATACAGAAAAGACTTGGGTTTGTTGTGACAGAATTGTCACGTTGCATAACAACTAAATTTAATAAACGAAAGTAAGTGGACTCAGGAAGAGTCGGATTGATTTATTTGAACTTATTCAGATATTAAAAACGACACTTACTTGAACTAGCTCACTAATGATTTCGGGTGGTATAATAAAACCAGGTTATCTAGCAATCAATGCTCATCTAAATTTAGATCAGGTTTAACGTTCACCATGACCTTCACATAAATCTTAATTAACTAATTAATAATTTAATTTAATGAAAGACGTTCGCCAATATCATCACCTTATATATTTAAGTTTAATTATTTAACTTATACCAAATCTGCGTCCGCTATCATTGGATTAATCATACATAGACATATAATTAAATAATGAAATAACTTTGTGGCAAACGTTCGCTATAGCCACTAATTAAATCATTAACAAGCTTCAATAATATAAAAAACTTAAACACATAATAGTTTCAATTAAACATTAATTAAATTGCAATAGATAGTTTAATTATGTTGAATAGGTATTTTTGAGGGTTTTTCATACTTTTGAAGATTATGTGAAAAAGAACTCTCCTTTGCGTATATTGAATGTATTTTTGAGGGTTTTTCATACTTTTGAAGATCTTTCATTCATCTTAATCATTCGGCTACTACGGATCATCATTTAATCATTGTAATCATTCGTTTACTCTTTTATTTCATTATAATCATGTTTTCTTTGATTTCAATTATTACTTTGATTGTTATTGCTTGAATATGAGTAGCTAAATCCTTTAACACTTACTTGAATGAAGTGATCTAATGATTATGGTTGTTATCTTTTAATATTTATGTTGAATTATTTTTGTTTAATCGTGAACCTTATTTATTCGAGTTTATATTAATTGATTTATCTTGTTGGTAAATTATTATATGATCAATTTAGCGGGAGCTTTTTCATATAATAGTTTATTATAATTATTTGTCTATGAATAATTGTTAATCGATTGCGGAAGTAGATATTAAACAAGATAATCATTTAAACATGAATGTGTAAGTAGGTGAAGTTGACGGAAGTTATTCACTAGATTAAATCTTAAATTATTGAATCGAAATTAAGGTGTAGGTTAAGTGGATGCACTAATCTTAGTTTAATTAAGATTCATATATTCAACATAATTAAACTATCTATTGCAATTTAATTAATGTTTAATTGAAACTATTATGTGTTTAAGTTTTTTATATTATTGAAGCTTGTTAATGATTTAATTAGTGGCTATAGCGAACGTTTGTCACAAAGTTATTTCATTATTTAATTATATGTCTATGTATGATTAATCCAATGATAGCGGACGCAGATTTGGTATAAGTTAAATAATTAAACTTAAATATATAAGGTGATGATATTGGCGAACGTCTTTCATTAAATTAAATTATTAATTAGTTAATTAAGATTTATGTGAAGGTCATGGCGAACGTTAAACCTGATCTAAATTAAGATGAGCATTGATTGCTAGATAACCTGGTTTTATTATACAACTCGAAATCATTAGTGAGCTAGTTCAAGTAAGTGTCGTTTTTAATATCTGAATAAGTTCAAATAAATCAATCTGACTCTTCCTGAGTCCACTTACTTTCGTTTATTAAATTTAGTTGTTACGCAACATGACAATTCGGTCACAACAAACCCAAGTCTTTTCTGTATTAAGTTAATTACATTTTTTAGTTTTTATTCTTAAATTCACAATCCCTGCGGAACGAACTTGGACTTACTGTAGCTATACTATACACGATAGGGTATACTTACCTCAGTTGTGTAATAGTAAACGATCAGTATTTCTTTGTTTATTTTTATAACTAGATTTTACACATCAAGTTTTTGACGCCACTGTAGGGGATCGAACCCGGGTCACCCGCGTGACAGGCAAGAATACTTACCACTATACTACAAACTAAATTTAGGTACAATTAACTTTTATACAAAAATTACTTTATTTACTCTACTTTCAACTCATTTTCTAATTCAAGCTCTATTCCTACCTATTTTATAAATATGAACCAAATCAGTATCTATTATTAAATAAATACAATATAAAAGTATATAAAAACTATGAAATATTACTATACAAATATAACATTATTCAATGTTATCACTTTTAAAAACTTGTTTGACTCAGTAAGTTTAACAACGTTTTCTCTCAAGTCTTCATTATATATTTGAAAACATTTTAAAGAAGCTGCCAATTTAATACAGGATATGCAAGTAAAAGGTTCTCCAGGTTCTGTTTCTACCTCATGTAATTTTGCCAAGAGAGCACTATGTTTAACCGTTCCTTGAACCACACTCCAATCAAATATTCCTTGATTAAACACCACCATCGCCTGTGATGTTTTGCTGTTCTCTGCAGTGTTGGGGGCTGAAGGTGTGGTGAAACCAGATGATGGATATTTATTCTCCACACATTCCTTAGCAAAGTGTCCATAAATCTGACAGATTTTACATTTTACCTTGCTTTTATTAAAACCAAGACCTGTATCACCATCATCATCTAAATCCTTTCTACCCGTTTTCTGAAGAAACTTCTTGGTTCTTTGGGTTATCATGGCCATACTCCATTTGATATCCATTTACTCTAGATCATCAGCATAGATCTGTTCAAAGTTTTCCTCAGTAAGCTGCAGAGTACTAGCCTTCTTTGAAAGAAAATTCTTATAAGAGTTGAGGAAAGCTGCAAAGATTGTGGCATGTTCCTCTGTAGCCTTTGAAGGAGCTATATGAGAAGTATAGGAAGCATATGAAGTGCTACCAGAAGGAGATGTACATGACTTGGAATTAGATCTGGAAGAATCATTGAGACTAGGATTTTGAGTGGAAGCCTCTGACATCTTTTCTTTCTTCTTCATGTCAAGAGTATACATCTGTAATCTATCAATGAGATCTTTCAAATCCAAGAGTTCAAGTTCTGGATCTTGTTCCAAAACTTTCACCTTGGAATCCCAATCGTTAGGTAAAGTACCTAATAACTTCTTATTTACTTCTCCATTAGTAAGTACTATTCCTCCTTCAGCCAATTCTCTTACGAGTTGGGAGTATCTCTTAAACTCAACGTCCAAAGATTCAGTTGATAGTAAATCAAATGTGTCAAACTGTTTCTTGACAAGTTCCAATTTACTAATCATGTATTTTTCATATCCACCACATCGTTTTTCAAATGCATTCCATAGGTCGTATGCAATATCATAATGTTTAAACAATTTTTGAACTTCAGTTGATAAACATTTGATAATTGCGGCATGAGTTTTCTTTTCAGTATCCCATGTTTTTCTCTCCTCAAGTGTCATGCCATTGTAAGACTTTTGTGGTGATACTCTTAAATTCTTTGGTCCAACTACTAGTCTTTCATATCTTTCAACCAATGAGTTCCACATATCTGGATCATTTTTAGATATGAAGGTTTCGAACTCAAATCTCCATTCAGCATAATCTTTATCTGATGAAAACATAGGGGGTTCATTCTCACTAACAGCTCTACCGTTGAAACGCATAAGAGCTTTAGAAGACATCTTGAAACCTGAAAATTATTTGCGACTTTTCCCTCCAAAATTGAATTCGAAAATTTTGAAAACGGCCCGAGTATAGCGAAGCTTTTCCGACACTAAAATTAAGCACTTTTAAGCTCAAAAATAAAATTTGGTACTATAAAAATTTTCACGAATTTCCCGCCAAAATTTCGCTTGAAAACGTCCAAAAATGCCCGGGTAAAATTAAACTTTTTCCAAGCTAAAATTGAACACTTTTAAGGCTAAGGAAAAATTTTGGAAACGCAAAAAATTTTAAAGAATTCCCGCCAAAAAACTTTTTTTTTTTTTTTTTTTGCGAATCTAACGCGACACTAGGTTAGTGTCGCTAGGAAGTGTCGCTAAAAAGTGTCGCTGATGAATAGTGCTGAGACACTTAAGTAAGTGATGCACTGAAGTGACGCACTTAACTGACGCACTGAAGGAAGTGTTGCTAGTAAGTGACGCTGGTAAGTGACGCTAGAGGCTAAGTGTCGCTGGTAAGTGACGCTAAATCGCGGCTGTCAGCTCCAAAAACCCTAAAAATGAAACTTTTCGAAACCCTTCGCGAATCAACCGAAAACGCTCAAAATAACGATCCGAAACCGACGAATCCTTGATTCTCAGGCTCTGATACCAGTTGAAAGTCCCTTTTTGCTTGGATCTGATCGGATCGTTGATGACTTGCTAGTGCGGAATAACAAACAATCGATTACTGATTCACAAACACACGATTTCTATATAATCTTTGTATATATTCACAATTGAATAATAAAGATTACAAGATACAAACTCAAACTCATTTTTCTCCTCTCCTCTCTCAGAAACTGCTTGTAGAGAGGTGTAGATGTAGTACCTTTGTGCTTAAATGCAGACAAGAGTTGATGATGCATGGCATAGGATTTATCTACTGGTTGCCTGGTAAGGAGATTTATGTCTTTTTATGTTGGTCCTCATCATCTTGGGAGGGTGGGGTTAAGGGAGTCATAAGGTGGAGATGGGTAGGTTGGGCAATTATTGTAATATGGTTTTTTTGTTCAAAGGTCAGAATTTACTTGAAAACCTTTAGGTCAGTATTCTTTCACAAGCCTAATTGTATCTTGAGTCACTGTTTTCATGTCAATAATTGCATAGGTTTGGAGACTTTGGTTATTGTGCAGGGGTATGGTACATATTCATATTTTAAAGGAGTTAAAAGGTTGGAAAATGTTCACTTTTTCCTATGGTTGTTTGTTGAGCTGTCCTTTCATTTCAAGGGTGAGTTAGTAATGAATTTGGTGAGTTTTTCTGTTAAGAGTAGTAGTAGAAGATGCTCTTACATTTATGGTGTTTGGCAGAAAACTATGATCCACATTCATGTTCTAAACTACCCAATGTGTCTTGGTCATTCCCATTTTTGGATTGGCAACAAGAGTGTATGTCATCGTTGCACTCTTTCTATCATAGGTATAGTGTTTGATGTCAATGTCTTCTGGTTCACTTGGCTATTTGGAATTTGGTTGCTGTTGGTTCAAAATGGATAAGATGCTTATGGTTTATTCAAAACATGGTGATTTGACATTAACCCAGATTTCTGGTACTCTGCCTAGTTGGAATGATTGCTGTGTAAATGGTAAAAACAATCTGCTGTCTTATTGTAGCTTCTTGGGTTTGGGTCAGAACTGTGCTAAGAGTAATAATAAGGTGAATGCTGATATGGTTTTGAGCTGCAATAGTAATGTTGGTATTTGGAATAGGATAGTTTGTGATAATCTTTACTGCACAGATAAAATTAGAGATGGTTTGTGTTCTATGTTTTTGATGAGTTATATTGATGATCCAAAAATGTATTGCTCGAGGTTGATTAATTTTTATCAGGTTTACCACTTGAATATTTTTGGTATCTCTGAAGGCAAGGTTTATAGAAGTTATTTGCTTGCTGAATTGGTAATTGAAGTTTTCAAGAACTGGGTTAGTTTGACTTTCATATGTCTGATTGATCTGGATCGAATTACATTCCAAGGTTGTGACAATCATACTTTGGATTCTGGGTTGATTCAATGGTTGTATGGGTTATATGTTATGGGTCAGTATATGAGGCATGTCTGTAGTACTCAGGAGTTAATTAAGGCAACTATTTCCAATCTGTTGACTTTTAAAAGTCATACTTTTTGGCTGATTATTACGTACAGGAATGAAAAAAGCATCGAAGACTTCTACAGAGATGTAAATGTTTTTAGCTTAGTTGATAATGAAAGCTTGAGTGTTGAAATATTAAAGTCCTTACAGGTTATGGACTGGGCTTCAAGTAAAATGCAATGTGGGTTGGATATTAATTTATGTGGGAATTGGATTTGGGCTGGTAATGGGAATTATAGAGCTTGGATTTGGGCTAACAGATTGGACTTGAGTTATGCTTGGGATGTCATGGGCCTCGATTGGTTGTATATTCCAAATAACACTGCTGTTATCAAGAGAGAGATGGATCGAGAGTTAAAGCATTCTTTGAAGTTGAAGATAGCAAATTTTGGCAAGGAAGAGTTATTGCTGCATGATCGAGATTTTATTTTAATTGTCTTTAGTTATATTAATTGTATGGATATTGTATTGGCTATTTTAGACGTTATAGGTGGTTTCGGTTTTGGTTGGGATGTCCATTAAATCCCCTTTTAGGTATGCCTAATGTAGTAATGTAAATAATTTTTTATTTTATAAAATTTGCCGGGTATCGTCCCTTTACCCAAAAAAAAAATCGCGGCTGTCAGCTCCAAAAACCCTAAAAATGAAACTTTTCGAAACCCTTCGCGAATCAACCAAAAACGCTCAAAATAACGATCCGAAACCGACGAATCCTTGATTCTCAGGCTCTGATACCAGTTGAAAGTCCCTTTTTGCTTGGATCTGATCGGATCGTTGATGACTTGCTAGTGCGGAATAACAAACAATCGATTACTGATTCACAAACACACGATTTCTATATAATCTTTGTATATATTCACAATTGAATAATAAAGATTACAAGATACAAACTCAAACTCATTTTTCTCCTCTCCTCTCTCAGAAAAAAAACGGCTCTCTCACACTCTCTAACTCGTCCAACCCTAATTCTGAACTATAACACTCTATTTATAGGCTGTCCAAACCCTAATGCGACACTAGCCAAGTGTCGCATTCAGCGACACTGACCAAGTGTCGCTAAACTATACTTGGACAAAATCGTATTCACTAATCTCACTTCTCGTTTACAACTCGATTATACAAACTTTAACACCTCACAAACTAAGACTAATTAACTTTGACAAGTACAAACGTTGACCAACTGACTGACACACAGAAATGCACCAACAGGAGTGATTTCTTTATCAGTATTTGTGGTGGCTTTGCTTTTATCAAATATTGTGGTGAAATCTTAAATCTTTATTTCCTTTATCTATAATTGTGGTGGTAACTTTATCAATTATAGTGGTGGATTGAAGTGTTTCCTTTATCTCTGATTGTGGTGGCTTTGCTTTTATCAATTAGAGTGGTGGATTCTTGTCTTGGTTACTCTGGTTTTTGTGTGTTCATATTCTGTTTTTGATGTTTGATTTGAATCGATCCGTTTGTTTAAGAAAGCTTGTTTAAATTTGATATTTCCTCAAGAAATATGCATCAACCTAAAATGCTCGTAATTAGTCAATTATTGTTTGTCCTTTTGTTATTCAGGCTGATAAGGAGTCTCTTCCCTGTTCCTTTATTTTCCTTTTGAGTTTCGGGATGATAACTAGGAAGTTTATTTCAAAAGTTCAGACTGATAACCATATAAAATTCAGGCTGATTTAAAAAGTTCAGACCGATAACCTTATAGAACTAGGTTTGATTATAATTGATATGCTTGGATATCTCAGTCCACTCTCATTCTCATGCATCATCTCTTCCTCCTTCCAATTGCCCTCGACACGCTTCATCATCGTATCCTACCTCCTTCCCATTGTAGAGAACCTATTTAGAGGCTTCTGAATGTTATGGTCCAAATAAAGGCACGTGAGAAGTGTGTGTTACATGAATATGACACACACGAGTAGCACATGATGGAAGCAATTAGTTCATAGTATAAATAGATATTCTTTTTTGTAGTTAGTTTTTGGATCAATTGTAATCTTTCTTTCTATCTCTCTAATCACTGATAATACATTCATTTGACTTTCGATCATCTTCAATTCACTTTTATTTGCGTGTGAATTCTGGATCTTGGAACCGATTCTTCAATCCTACTGGATTATGGAATTTGGATCATAACACTGAATTTGTTCATCGAGAACCAGGTATTACGATTTTGTTTTTCTCTTTTTGTTAATTTGATATGAAGCGATTTTGGTTGATTTTGAGTTTATATGAAATTAGGGTTTATAGAATTGATTATCATCCTTTTTTCGTTATTGATTTTTGATTTTTGAATAAAAGGGTACAAGAACCGAGGTTATGCATTCCAACAGTGGACTCTTGCCAATCTGATCATTTGAGATAGGGTTAAATATAAATTAGCAACTTACTAATCTTTTTGTATCAAGGTGATCAGTAACGTACCCATTTTATTACCAATGTGAGTAATAAACTCTTATATTTTGTTTCAATGTTTGTAACTTAGTAAAATCAAAATTAACCCGGGTTCAAATCGAAAAGGGTTTAGACACAAAAGAAAGTTTGCCTGGGGCACCGCCCGGGTATTATACTAGTTCAATTGTGTTTATGGGGTTCTTGTTGTTTCTAATGTGATCGATAAGTGCATTTATAAGCCGAGAACGTAAAGAAACTGGCAAACCGACTCGTGAACGTGACTTTGGCTTCGGGATATACCGTTACTCCGTTAGTACGTTACTTAATATTGTAATGTGGTTTGACCAATTGACCAAGTAGAAGATGGTGAAGGTTATGGTGCGATATAAAAATCAAATATAATTCTGAAAAACAAAGGATAAAGGTATTTTAATCGATTCAGATGCAAAAGGACGTAGTTGGGAAGAAACAAAAGCACAAGGACGCTCGCTGTAATGATATAAGTATTCAGTCTGCTCATAAGATTCCTCTGTTTTTGTGTGTTTTAAGGCAGGACGGCTTTATCTATGTTTACGAAATCGAATTCCTCCACCTTCGCGGTGTCTTTCTGGCCTGTGCTACATTAATCTGACTCCCGACTTCGTTAGTCTCCATCGTGTTCATCTTTGTCATCTTGCTCAACTTCTTCCATCCACTTGACCATGCAGATTGTTGTTTAGGTTTTGTGACCTTATCAAACTGCCGCTGCAAATTCTCCATATCGTGTTGCAGTTCCAAATACTTTGTCTTGACCGTCTCCAACTCGAATTTAAGAGTGTTGATGTCTTTTTTAGCAGCAGCCCATCCTTCCTGAAATGACACCGGTGTTCCTTCTAGCAACGTTTTCCTATTCTGAACCATTGGTTGGTAGTGAGAATCACCGGTTTCTTTAACTGAATTGCTCGCAATGGCATTGCTGATTTTGACCTGCTCAGAAAACAGAACTTGTACCACCACTCTTAGAGGAAGCCGCTCGTTTTGTGCAGCGTGCATACATGCATCCATCGAGAGCTTTTGGCAGTCCATGACTCTACATAGTCTTTTTCGTTCATGTTCCGAAAGAGTCGGGTGAGCCTGTCACACAAGAGTCCATAAATATATAATTACATATTAGCTAGAGTGAACGTAGCCAGTATAGATGCAGTCCTTTCAGTATATAATTCCTAAAAACATCATGTAAAAATTTTAAATTACGCCATTGTACGTGGTAACGTTGTGGGAAATGAATCAATGATAAAACAGTTTAGTGCATGAATAAATTTATTGGTTGTATTTTTCATCTCCTTAACGTGATTCTCTATAACTATATACATACGAGTATTATATTTGTGACATCACTATACTCTAAAGACCACAATGAACACATATCATATTTTGTTAAACGCACATGTCACACGGTGCATATCATTATGTACCAAGAGACATAATATAAGGGTTAGCAAAGAATTAAAATTTAAGATAGATCACTACCTTAAGGTACGAATCAATGGCTCGATAGAGGCCATCGTCGCAGCTCCTTGCTGATTCAGGCAAAGCCTCCGCAAGTACTTGAAACTTGGTTAAAGAAAGGTTTTTATCTCTCGAGACCTCCGTGAGGTAGCTGTCGACGAGCCTAGCAACTCTCATTTTCGCATTTGAGTTATTACTTCGTTGAATACCATCATACATATGCTTTTCGGACATTGATTGACGACCAGGGCTTGACATAATTTCCATTTGTTCTTGAATTAAAAAATGCTCTAAAAGCCTTTGAACAAGATCAACATCATACATCGTTTCGGTCTTGTTGTAACATGGAATTAAAAGATCAGCCAACGTGGCCTGTTCAAATTGCATCCCGACTCGCTTTTCCAATTCTGTAACCAGTGCTGGAGCCACCTTTAATAAGTTAGCCATTCGTAACAACCTAAGAAGAAAACTGCATGAAACGCTATCTTTTTGTGGCGGAATAATGCTAATAAGGCTCTCAATTATCATTCTTTGATCTCTCATTTGAGTGATGGAAGAATGTTCATCCTTGTTCCCGGACACGATCATGTGTAACCCTCCTTTCCAGTTGTTGGGAACAGCACTAGTTCCTTCTTCGGTTAAACCACTATTCCCCTCCTTGATCAACCCCGATAGTGATTTTGTGGCGTAGTGTGTTATTGCTGCTCCAACCAATTCATAACGCATTCCTTTTACTTTAATCGCAGTTATCACACGAACAAAGTGGTCGATTCTAAGAATCGAAACATCTTCGTACCACCAATCAGGGGGAACCGGGCTCCTACTCGGGCTCGAATCCTTCATCTCGTTCCAACTTGGGCTAGAAACCTTCATGGGTTTTCCCGTGTACTGCCACCGGATACCTTTCGGGTTCGCACATGCTTTCCAAGCAATCGATTCGCTACATCTCCTGACGATTTGGAGATTCTCTGACCAAGGCGACAACTGTTCACAACTTTTGAGCACAAGAATTGAATCTCTCCATGATGACAACACTACATAACTTAGAAAAGCTTCAGTTTTGAATATGAGATTTCCTTCTTCCAAATCTTCTGTCATTTCAAGATATTCGGCTGCACATCGAAGCCCCGAGATGTTGGTGGCGGTGAGATCAACCGCGATTCCATAGCAGAATTTTGCTGCAAGTTCAAAGGCCTCTGCACCACCTGGTATTTCATCCATGGCTACTTTGCTTAAATCTATTTCTCTTGAATCATATATGATTCGGTTCATTTTTCCACTTCTTGACAGCAGGGGATACTTTGAAAATTGGATCACATGGGAAAAAATAAACACAAAAAGATGACTATACTAATCAATAAATTCAGCATCCAATTTAAAAAAATCGAAGTAACAATAATTACCTTATGCAAATGGAAACTAACATCACCAATCTGAACCAAGAAATCACTGGGAATATCAGTTGCAACAAACCTATTTTCACCAAAAAGCTTAATTGTTACAAAAATCAATCATAACCATATCGTTACAAATAATAGAATTTCCAGTTGAAAGTAGCATAAGTTGTTTGGAATATGTTACTTTTAACTTTGTACTCGAAACTCGCACATAATTGATTAGATAAGCAGTTTGGATAAGTAATCTCAAACATCCTTAAAATGATGATTTCAGTCACAGTTTGGATAAGTTATCTCAAACATTCTTAGAATTGCTTATCAGCTTAATTTTGTACAAACGTACCAAGATTTGCCTCGTTGTTCGAAACGATCCGTTTGGACACCATGTTTGGTTGAAGAAAGGACTCCGTTATCGTAGTCTCTACCGGTAACTGATTCAGACTCTGAATCCCACATGATGATTGAAAACTTGTTGGGGGAAGATGGTGGTGGTGGGGGTGAGATATATAGCAGACGAATGAATTATATGATTACAAGTGAACAAATCCACATGGGTTTTGGTTGGATTTATGCAAAAATGTGGGATTGGTAATTGGTATGCAGTTTGAAGGAGTGTGTACAGGCTGTGTGGTAATGGGCATAAACATGTTAGTGTTTTTTGGAATGAAAAAAGAAAGGATATTTGGAGGGCTTTATGGGTCAACAATCAGTCACTACTGACCGGGATTGCCGCACGTGCCCTTCTCTGAATGGTTAAGACTTGATATATATATGTATATGTATATATGTGTATATATATATATATACACATATATATATACATAGGGAGGTTCAAATGAGAACCAATTAAAAGTTGAGAACCTTGAGAACTACTAGATTACATGTTTGTTCACATGTGATTAACTTCAATCATGTGTGAACATTGATGAACATTTAATTGATAAAGAAAAAAGTCAAAAAAATCCTAAAATTATATCGAAAAACACAAAAAACAAATATACGTTCACATGTGAACGGATAATGTGAACAAATAGGTAAAACGTGTTTTAAGGCATAATTTTAGGACTTTTTGATATTTTTTTCTTTCTCAATCTAACCTAAATCAATGTTCACATGTGAATGAAGTTAATCACATGTGAAGAAACACGTTATCTAGTAGTTCTCAAGGTACTCAACTTTCAGTTGGTTCACATTTGAACCTAACCCATATATATATATGCTTTTTCCCAAAAAAAAGAACCAATAATTTACTTTTTTTACATTTGTGGGTATCAATTAATTTTTTATCTTAAAAAAGAAACCACTAATTAAAAAACGAACAAAAAGGGTATAACTACCGGAAACAAAAAAATGTATATGTCATCTGATGGATTTGTGCCATGTAGATAAGGTTGTATTATCAAGATAGTAAAAGTGATGACATTCATGTAGATAAGGTTGTATTATCAAGATAGTAAAAGTGATGGCATTCTAGTCAAATCCATCAGATGACATATACATTGTTTTTGTTTCAGGTAGTGATACACTTTTTTGTTCGTTTTTTCATTAATGGTTCATTTTTAGGAGAAAAAATTTGTTGATAGCCACAAATGCAAAAATGTAAGTTAGTGGTTCTTTTTTAGGGAAAAAACCCTATATATATACAACTAAAATCGGTATTGTAAATTAGCAAGCAGTTAATATTACTTCGACCGTATAATTGAGAGAGTGCAGGTCATCTTAGTCATCTATTTCATACATCAACGGTCCCGATCATTCCAAATCAACAAGGAGGTTGTTTGGTAGATATTAAAAAGTGGAGTAAATTCCATAAATGGTCCCTGTGGTTTACATTGATTTACGAAAACAGTCACTGTACTTTTTTTCAACGTTTTTGGTCCAATAACATTGGATTTGCTCGCAAATGGTCCCTTAACTTTGAATTTTTGCTCGCAAATGGTCCCTCCGTCTAACTTTGGATTTGCTCGCAAATGGTTTGCGAACAAATCCAAAGTTATTGGACCGAAAACATTGAAAAAAGTGTACATGGACTATTTTCGTAAATCAATGTAAACTACAGGGACCATTTATGGAATTTACTCCAAAAGTGAGGTACTGTAAATCATCATTTGATGTGTAATCACTTCCAATCAAATCCTGATTAGATGCTTCTTGTTATGTGACGTTAATCAAAAAGTTTCTCTTTCTTTGAGTAAAAAAACGCACACAACACTTATTTTCAAACACTCTCAACTTCAAAATCGTTTTTCAAGCTCTAATTTCACACTCAAACACACACTTAAATCTTTTTCATTTGTAAAACTATGTCGATAACTCGATATTGATGAAGAAATCTCTAATATTGTTTTCGAACTTTCAAATGTCTTCACTCGAAACAAGAAAGCGAAGCCTAAAAAACGATAAGGAAGAAGAAAGGGAAACAAATCGTAAATCATTAGTAAATCTGTGTTTATCACAACCATCCTATCTACCGTCAGATTAACGGTTAAGTCCGGCGTTGACCTTGCTGGAGACCTCAACCATCCAAATATTATGTTACTGCATTTTGTTTTCTTTTTAGCGGTGGATATTTATTTTTACTGCATCTTATATGTTTGTTTTACTGCATATTATGTTTGATGTGTTGTTATTGTTATTGCATTTTATGTTTTATTCGCTACTGCATTTTATTTTACGTTTAGTCATCACTAATGAATCATCATTTTTACAGCATTGTATATATTTGTTTTACCGCATATTATGTTTGATATATGTTGTTATTGTTACTACACTGTCGAATGATTACTTAAAGTTTTAATTTCTTGATTCTTGATGTGCCCAATGCCCCATTGCGAGTATTTTGCCCATTCACCGTGCAATAACCCGAGCCGCTTTTAATCTCATAGATTCTATTTTTGATTTGGTTGAGGAATCTTCTTAGAGGTGGCTGGAGCATTGGCTTTAGCGCTATCCTATTCTTGTTCAAATTGTGGTTCCTAATATGACATCCCATCGATAGGTTAATGTGGCTTGACTTGGATGGTAATATTCATAATTTTCAGGTTGGGGAGGTTTAGGATACTATTCTGCTAAAGGTCCTATGGTGGATTGGGCCCATGTGGTTTGATTCTCGCATTGCATCCCGCGACATGCACATTTGTGGCTTATTCTATGAAGGAAGTTAAAGACACAAGATAGATTGAGGTAATGTGATGTTAGTTCACCTACCAACTTGCAAATAAAGTTAAAGTTTCCTAATAGATATCAATTTCCTTAAGTAACTTTTGAGGGCTTTATAAAATAGATCCCAAGATATTTAGAGGTGTTCTTACCTTGTGTAAAATCACGATCTCATAGTTTGAGATCGTCTCTCCGATGTATCTTCTGAATTGTTCTTAATTAATACATATGACTTAGAAAATCTTCTTTGTTTTCATAATTAATTAATTGTGTCTATTCTTTTGTTTGGATGATAAACGGTCCAACACTAAGTTCAAGCTTATAAATGAACAGAAACAACTCAATATAGATTGTCAATAAAAACCGCTACTAATTATTGGAGCAACAGTAAATTAATACGAGTAATTGATTGATCAGTATGTATAAGTTGTATTTGAAAACATTCTACGACACAAAAACGCAAGGCTTTGATACAAACAAGATTTTACATGCCCACATTTTGTGATGGGATAAAATATAGTGTACATACAATTGTATAACGATTTATTTTAATCAAATTGTTTTTAACCTAACCTTTTCGAGGTTGTCTTCCAAATATTGAGTTGTGAGTTCACGTTTCACTTGAGATAGATACATATTCGTGGCGATTATGTGTAATTGTAAATATTTGTCTTCATATAACATCATATATGTTATAAAAGTATGTTTAACAATTATTATTTTGTGTTATAGCTATTACAAAACTCTAAACATAAAGTCTACATATTTTATTTGAAAAAATTATGAAATGAAATCCAGATGACCTTTAACATAACAATATTAAGGTGGTCTCGCTTGAGACAAATATATACATTCATAAAAAATATATATATATCATTATGAAAAAGGAATAATTACAAAAATTACAATACATTATCCCTTCATATATGTATCAATTTATCTATATGTCAATTTAATATCATATCATATGTTGTGTATAGTATCTTCACTGATTATTAATTGCTATTTGTGTGATAATCATCACAAAATTTTAAAATTGAAGTCCACATGCTTTTTTGGAAACCAAAAGTTAAGAAAAATAGAAAAGGAATGCAACAACTATTATTATTATTATTATTATTATTATTATAAAGGGATAAATCACTTACTATTATTATTATTATTATTATTATTATTATTATTATTATTATTATTATTATTATTTATAAGTGTTTGCCAATTGATATTAAGGAATAATTGGTACTGGTAACCTCCATGTGCCTATTTTTTTTTTTTTTTGAAAGACTAACTGAAATCGCCTAGGCACTCCGTACGGGGAGACCCAATGGCTAAGTCTCCATATACTGGCCCAATCCAGCCGTACGGAGCCCTTAAGCGCCCCAAGTTACTCCAAATCCGGGAATAACCCACTAATCCGTCCGCCCGAAGGCATGACAACGAATTAATGATAAAACCCGCTGGCCTCAAGGATCGAACCTGGGTTTTCCAGGTCTCCTATCATTGACCCCCAAACCTCTGACCAGTTGAGCCGGACATCATTGACCCCCAAACCTCCATTTGCCTATGAAGAATGATGTTGCGGTCTTATGGTTCATTCAATTTTAAGTGGAAACGATGTCAGAGAATTATTTAGTAAGGAGCTAGAATGTACTCCGTAATAGAAATTAACGTTGTAGATGTTATCCGTAAGGTTCCTGTATTCCATTTAAGGATTAATTGGTTTAATTTCCTAAATTTGACAATTAATTAATTTGAAGTTTTGTTTGACCATCTTTATCAGTGCAATATAATTTAGCAAACATTTGTATACTTCTTTCTTTTGTCAATTTGGAATAAATCAATTAATGTGTTTTGATATAATAATTAAATGTAAGAGAAACCCCACCATCATATTAGATCCAAATGCACATTTACTTTCTGGGACTGTTTTATGGGCCCCAAATTAATTATCAATTTTGTCATTATTTGAATGAAGATAATAAAAGGAGAGAGTAAGTATAGTTTCTATTTATTACTCCGTAATTATCTAGCTTTTAAATCACTTGTGTATATACACGCGTCATATATCTTCTATCTATCTATCTAATCTAAATATAATATCTATCTTCTAATCTAAATATTAATAAAAGAAAACTTTTGTAACTCCAATTTTGTAAAAATTTGGCACCTATTAACCAATCAAATTCAAGTATTTCAATCAACATCCAATTAACCAATCAAAATTGTTTATTTTCCTAAAAATTCTACAAACTAAATCGAATGAATAGTTTTCAAAAAAAAATATCCAATAACTAATTTCCTTTTCTTATATTTAAATCCCCTAAAGAATCTGATTATAACTTAATTAATTATTTAAATTATGTAACCGACTTGCAGAATGAAAGCCAGGACTACTAAAGTCATGTTATTTTTTTTTACTAATTTATTAAAAAGAGTTTATAGTAATTGAAAACAACAAATTTATCTAATTATAATTATAATTATTATTATTATTATTATTATTATTATTATTATTATTATTTAAGCATATTTCTAATTCGTCTCTATTTTATATTTTCTTCATCTATTTTAAAAGCATGTGAATATAAAATAAGTTGTCAAGTAAGTATTCAAATTTACTATTTATTTATACTTACTTAATTATAAAAATTCATTTTCTTCTATCTTAAAGTTTTTTCACTTATAAATTTGTAAGTCACATTTAATAATACATGTGTATATACGAGTTTAAAATCATAAATTTTCTCTTTTAATTTAAAATGTCAAAATCAATTCTTCCGTTAAGAATAGGTTGATACAGATTAACGAAAAGTAAATTTATTCGACATTCGTTTGTATTCACCGGATTTTCTCTTTTAATTTAAAATGTTAAAATCAATTCTTCCGTTAAGAATAGGTTGATAGACATTAACGAAAAGTAAATTTATTCGACATTCGTTTGTATTCACCTGTTTAACATTCAAATCAATGAAGATAGTTTTATTAGACATCCGTATGTATTCACGGGTTTCGTTTAGTTTTCAAATAAATGAAGATAGTTTTATTCTACATGTGCATATAAATAAAAGAAAGTTTGATTCGGGATTCGTGTTTATATACGGATTCAATATTCAAATAAATGAATGGTAGCTTGATTCAAATATTTAGAGTGACTGATTATCAGTTTTTCCATTGTGAGTCCATGTGAACATGAAAGTTTTACTTAACATAGTTTTACTATTATGTTGCAAAATACTCCGTATTATACTTCAATATAGGTTTAGACTTCTGACTAATTAATAAAAAACTACAGGTTTCGACCACTATCCGTTGGTTTATTCAAGTTTCATGTTATGAGAATCTAATTTCTCATCCTCGGGTAACTTTTTATTCAAAGAGGGAATTGATAACCAATTAATCAACAAGATTTTCCCAAACTAATTAATTTCACTCTAATAATATGGTTTAAGAACCACCGAATAATAAGACCCAAGTAGGAGAAAGTAAAAGTTAAAATTCAGAAATATGAAAATACGTACGTGTATATATTCACGGGTTTAACATTCAAATGAACGAAGAGCTTGATTCGAAACTCATATATATTCACGGGTTAGGTTTAACATTGAAATCATAGTTGTTTAGATCCCGATCTTGATTTTAAGATCTTACGATTTTACGATCCCTGTGAACGAAAATGATCCCGATCTTATATAGGATCTTAAAATCATAGGATCTGCTTAGGATCCCGATCTTATGACAATTTTAGCATAATATCTTACGATCTCGATCCGATCCGATCTTACTTAACATGAATCTATGAGTTAACAAATTAATAATTAATTAATTTTTGTCCAATAAAAGGTTAATAGGTTTATCATATAATCAATTACTGTAACATCCTCTCCAGTGGCCTGGTATTTTTCTATTTATATTGAATATTTAAGCTGTTTTAGAAATTAGTTGTTATAAATTGCTTTATTGTGAAACTTGGTGAAATAGGTCTTAGGATTTATTGTGGTTAATAAAATGTTGTTTGGATTAATTTATTAAAGTTGACGGTACAATAAAATAAATTTCTCCCATTTAGTATTGAAGTGCTAGACAATAGATTTAGAGCGGGTATTATATACCCAAAAAGTTAGGTTGGTTAAATAAAGGGCCGATCCCTTTATTGGGATCACTTTACCAATTCTATTTCTTCCTCCTTCCATTACAAGTGATAAAACCAAAACCCTAACTTAAACTTAAACATTTGATCATCAAAGTAATAGAGTGGATTGAAGTTGTGATCTTTTAGCAATCATCATCATCCTCTAGCTTCTACCATCTTGATCTTCTACCATTTGTAAGTAAATTTCTAGTTCACAAACTCAAGTGTTAGGTTTGATGAATAATTGATGAATTGATTTGGTTCTTGAGTTTATGTGATGTTTATTTGTGATATATGATGATATGTGATGATTCTTGACTAAATATATGAACCAAATCCATGTTATTGAGCTATGATTGAAACTAGTTGGAAATCTAAATGTCTAGGTGATTTTGGCATGGAAATTGTGATACTTGATGTTGTAGTAGCTGATTGATGTAACTAGAAGTAGTAACGTACCCCTTTAATGCTAGAAATCGTGTATAGACTGAATTGTAGTGCAAAAGTTAGGATTTTGGGTATTTAGTTCGTGCAAGAAATAAGAACATAACCTGCTGCTGCTGTTTTGATGAACTAGCTGGCGGCTTAGAAGCCTAGCCAGCGGCTAACTGGGTTTGGGATGGTAGGCCGGCGGCTTAGAGCTATAGCCGGCGGCTAAATGCCTAAGGCCAGCTGGTCAAAGACCCTAGCCGGCGGGTAAAAATAGCTTTAAAACGCCTTTTGCTTCTGGTTGCTCAAAGCACTTCTGAGCTGGCGTCCCAGGGTTGGGAACCGGCGGCTGGCCTTGGAAGCCGGCGGCTTCTTGTCTTAGCCGGCGGCTAAGTGATCTAGCCGGCGGCTAAATGGTTCAGCTCCACTTTGCATTTTCTTGTTACAACTTAATATTAATTGGTTATTATGTGTTATAGAATGAGTAATATTACATGTGAGGGACTTGTAACTTAGATAATGGTTATGTTATGTCCCTAATGTGATTAGTTGACATGAGTTATATATTGATGATTACAATTGCTAACTTGTTTATGATGTTGATCCTCAGATCCTCTAAAAGACAAGGTAACACCTGGAATCTGAGTTGGTAAAGACGAAGGTATCGGTGAGTGGATTCGGAACTCACCATTGAATTTAGTCGTAATCATTGGATTACAACGAATAAGCGTTGCTATATTGTTGTTGCTTATTTAATATACCTTGTTGATTATTACTCAATGTGCTATGTGTGGCCTTCGGGCATCAGTTGTTAATGAGGTCAACGAGTTGTTGAATGGTTGGTTGGGCTAGTTGGTTATCGTGTGAATGATACAGGGATTTACTTCATTTGTTGTGTGTATTGAACTGTATCTGAGTAGGATAACCACTAGCTATCGGTCTCGTCCGTTATGGCCATACGGATAGGTTGGATAAGTGTTCTTGGGGAGCCACCCGGGTTATTGGTTATCCCCAGAGCCGCCGATCCTCATTATTGTGTTGTTTGCTGTAATTAGGTGATTATGCTAAGTTGAATGTTGTGTGATGAACTCACTCACTTAGCTATGTGCTAATCCCTCCTATCTACTTCCTGCAGATTATATTTTGGATAGATGGGTAGCAGGAAGTTGATGCTCTAGGAGCTGGGAATGTCTTGACAGCTTGCTACTCTGATAATGTTTTGTATAAAACGAGTTGGGTTTTATATAATGCCCCATTTAAGATGTGGTTAAATAGTTTTGAACTAGTATGACTTAACTATGAACTGTTTAATTAAATTAAATATGGTGCAGTAAATGAAATGATGTGTTTTAAATTACTACGCTTCCGTATTATTAATATAATATTGATATATAAAATGATGGGTGTTATAAGTTGGTATCAGAGCATGGTTTTGGGTTAATTGAACATTGTAGAATGTTCAATCCCAAAACTGAAGCGTGATATGTCAGACATTCCTAGGTATGGGATTTAGCATTTGTTGTGAATTGTTAGTAGATAGGTACTAACGATTAACAAGTTCCAAATGTTGTGTTGATTTCAGAAATGGCAGATGAAGAACAACCGACCACCAACCCCAATAATGCCTCTCGGTACGTTGCTCCTCCTTTTGAATCTCATCCGGAACAACATAATCAGGAAGGTACCTCTAATCCAGCGGGTGAAGAATCGAACAGGGATGAGTATATACACGAGATGGAGGATGAGTTGATGTTCCTTAGAGAGTTTAAAAGGAAAGCTGAAGAAGCTGCAACTAGACAACTTTTACAACAACAATCTTCTGTTTTCGGTGCTAGTCCTTCCTCACAATCCAATAAAGTGTGCTCCTTCAAAACCTTTATGTCAAGCAAACCACCGGAATTTCATGGGAGTACAAATCCCACCGTGACTTTAAACTGGTTGAGAGATATGGAACGGAAATTCGATGTGACTCGATGTGAGGAGGAATCAAAAGTTATGTTTGCCGTTCAGTGTATGAAAGATGAGGCGATGGTTTGGTGGGACTCAGTTACAGGTCATTTAACACAACAACAAAAGGGATCAATCTGATGGCCTGATTTTCATCAAGCCGTTTGCAATGAATATTGTTCTGATTTTGATATGGCTCGGATTAGGAGGGAGTTTGTGAACCTTCATTTATCGGATAAAATGACCATTGATGAGTTGATAGCACAATTTACCGAGAAGCTTCGGTTTGTTCAACAATGGGTTCCCAATGAGAAAACCATAATTGAACAGTTTGTGGATGCCTTACCCCATAACTACCGCACTACCGTGAGATTAGCTAGTAGTTTATCGCAAGCCTTTGATCTTGCAAGATCGGTGGATAGTGATATTCGAGGTTTTCGTGCTTCTCAAGCTAAGGATAATTCTTTTTCAAGATTTAAGGCTGATTCTTCTAGCAAAGGAAAATCTTATTCATAGGGTAGTAGACAGAATAAGAAATTTGGGAGTAGAAGTAGTTCGTCTGGTAACTCAAATTGGTGTAACACGTGTAAATCTAGGCATTCTGGCCTGTGTACCGTGCAAACGAATAAGTGTTTGAAATGTGGTGAACTTGGCCATGAGATAAAGAATTGTCGGTACCCGAACTTTGTGTACTGGACTTGCAAAAAAAGGAGGGACATCGTGTGGGTCAATGTCCGGAGGCAGGGAAGTCGGGGTCGGTTTCGGTCGGGAGTTCGGCATCTTCCGGTCAGAAACGGAAGAATCCTCCACCACCAACAAGTAGGGCTTTTCAAATGACAGTCGATAAGGCTGCGCATACAGAAGATGTCATAACTGGTACATTCCTTATAAACTCTGTACCGGCTCGTGTATTGTTTGACTCTGGTGCTAATTGTACTTTCATATTTGTATGCTTCTGTGACAAGTTGAAATTAGTCCCTACTGTGATAACAAAGCCCATAGAAGTAGAAATTGTTAGTGGTAAATTAGTTCCTGTTACCACCTCGATGATTGGAGCTAATATTGTGATTGATGACCGAACTTTCCCTATTTCATTCTTGTTGATGCCAATCCCTAGTTTTGATGTGATAATTGGTATGGATTGGTTGAGTCAAAATAGGGCTAGCATTGATTGTCACCAGAAGTTGATTAGGATCCCAATCTCCAAAGGGTCATACGTTGTGGCTCGAGGAGAATGGGATAATATGTCAATTCCCTTGATTTCTATGATGAAGGCTAGGAAGTCCTTGTCCAAAGGTTGTAAGTCCTATCTAACCTATGTAGTTGATGCCAAGCTTGAAAAGAAAACCATTTCCGATGTTCCGGTTGTTTGTGAATATCCTGAGGTATTCCCTGATGAGTTGCCTGGTTTACCACCAGTTAGGGAGGTTGAGTATCGTATTGATCTTGTGTCGGGCTCGTCCCCTGTAGCTAAAGCTCCTTATAGGTTAGCGCCTTCGGAGATTCGTGAAATGATGAATCAGATACGGGAATTGTTGGATAAGGAATTTATCGGACCTAGTTCTTCGCCGTAGGGTGCACATGTATTATTTGTGAAAAAGAAGGACGGGTCGTTGCGTATGTGTATTGACTATAGAGAATTGAACAAGAGGACAGTAAAGAACAAATACCCTCTGCCCATAATAGATGATTTATTTGATCAGTTGCAGGGTTCTTCGGTATATTCTAAGATTGATTTGAGGTCGGGTTATCATCAGGTTCGTGTTCGGGAAGATGATATTCCTAAAACGGATTTTCGTACTAGGTATGGACATTATGAATTTTTGGTCATGCCTTTTGGTTTGACAAATGCTCCCGCAGTATTTATGGACTTGATGAACCGTGTTTGTCGACCCTTCTTGGATAAGTTTGTGATTGTTTTCATTGACGATATTCTTGTGTATTCAAAATCTGAAGTCGAGCATGCCATGCATCTAAGGTTGGTCCTTGATACCTTGAAACGGGAACAGTTGTATGCCAAGTTTTCTAAATGTGAATTTTGGATTCGAGAAGTTCAATTCTTGGGCCATATAATTTGTAAGGATGGTGTGAAAGTAGATCCATCGAAAATCGAGGCTGTGATGAAATGGAATGCCCTAAAGTCTGCTTCTGAAATAAAGAGTTTCCTTGGATTAGCGGGTTACTACCGGAAATTCATAAAAGATTTTTCTAAAATTGCCGGTCCGTTAACTAAATTAACCCGTAAAGATGTGAAATTCGTGTGGACTGAACAACAGGAACAAGCTTTTCAGACGTTAAGGCAATTGTTATGTCAGGCACCTGTGTTGACATTACCCGATGGTATAGATGATTTCGTTGTCTACTGTGACGCTTCTCATTCCGGTTTGGGCTGTGTGCTTATGCAAAGAGATAAAGTTATTGCCTATGCTTCTCGACAGTTGAAACCACATGAAAAGAATTATCCCACTCACGATTTGGAACTGGCAGCGGTTGTATTTGCTTTAAAGCTCTGGAGACATTACTTGTATGGTACTAGCTGTGTTGTTTGTACTGACCATAAGAGTCTACAGTATGTGTTTTTCCAGAAAGAGTTGAACATGCGTCAGAGGCAATGGCTTGAGTTAATCAAGGATTATGATTGTGAAATCCGATATCATCCTGGCAAGGCCAATGTTGTTGCTGACGCTCTGAGCCGAAAAAGTAATCCCGATAGAGTTTATTACTTGAAAGTGGATGTTTCTTCCGACTTGATCAATCAAATAAAAGTTGCACAATTAGAAGCTTTGAAGGACCATAATTTGAAAACCGAGATTATGTTGAAAAGAAAGGATGAGTTAGTTGAAGACTCGAGAGGATTAATGACCTATCAATCTCGTGTATAGATACCTTTACTTGGAAATATTCGGGATTTGATTTTGAATGAAGCACACAAATCTAAACTATCTATTCATCCCGGTAGTACTCGAATGTACAATGACTTGAAACCGTTGTATTGGTGGCCTACAATGAAGACCGACATTGCAAAATTTGTTGGTGCTTGCCATATTTGTGCTCAAGTCAAAGCGGAACATCAAAAGCCGTATGGATCGTTGAAACAGTTGGAAATACCCGAGTGGAAGTGGGAACACATAACCATGGATTTTGTAACTAAATTGCCGCGTACCGCCCGAAGTAATGATATGATTTGGGTTATAGTTGATCGGTTGACAAAAAGCTCGCACTTTCTTGCTACAAGCGAATCTGCCCCTTTAGGTAAACTTACCCAGTTGTACATTAATGAAATCGTCTCGAGACATGGTATTCCTTTGTCGATTGTGTCAGACCGAGACTCTCTTTTTGTTTCCCGTTTTTGGCAAAGTTTACAACATGAATTGGGTACATGTGTAAACCTTAGTACAGCTTATCATTCACAAACAGATGGTCAATCAGAACGCACAATTCAAACATTAGAGGATATGCTTCGTGCTTGTGTTTTGGAATATGGAGGTTCGTGGGACTCACACTTCCGTTGGTCGAATTTGCTTATAACAACTCGTATCATTCCAGTATGGGTATGCCTCCGTATGAAATGTTGTATGGACGACGTTGTAGAACACCGACATGTTGGTTAGAAGCCGGAGAGAAACAGTTTGCTGGACCCGACATTGTACAAATGACCGCTGATAAAGTAGCAATTGCACGTGAAAAGTTGAAAGCCGCGCGTGATAGACAGAAACGGTATGCAGACCCGAAGAGACGACCAGTTGTATTTTCTGAAGGTGAACTTGTATATCTCAAAGTTTCTTCCTGGAAAGGTGTGAACCGATTTGGAAAACGGGGAAAGTTGGCGCCTAGGTACATTGGTCCATTTAAAATTCGCCAAGTTGTTAATGACCAGTCAGTGACATTGGATCTTCCTCCAGAACTCGCGGGTATTCATAGCACGTTTAATGTGTGTTATTTGAGAAAGTGTAATGTTGAAGATCAGTCTCAAATACTTCCGTTACAAGACTTACGAGTGGATCAAACTTAGAAGTTGATTGAGGAACCGGTTGAAATCCTAGATAGGAAGGTTACCAAACTTAGGAAGAAGCAAATCCCTATGGTGCTTGTTAAGTGGAAACATAGTTTAGGTTCCAACCTAACTTGGGAGTCTGAGGAGTCGATGAAGTCCAGATATCCTGGATTGTTCGATGGTGTTGAGATTTCGGGGACGAAATCTCCTTAAGGAGGAGAGATTTGTAACATCATCTCCAGTGGCCTGGTATTTTTCTATTTATATTGAATATTTAAGATGTTTTAGAAATTAATTGTTATAAATTGCTTTATTGTGAAACTTGGTGAAATAGGTCTTAGGATTTATTGTGGTTGATAAAATGTTGTTTGGATTAATTTATTAAAGTTGACGGTACAATAAAATAAATTTCTCGCATTTAGTATTGAAGTGCTAGACAATAGATTTAGAGCGGGTATTATATACCCAAAAAGTTAGGTTGGTTAAATAAAGGGCCGATCCCTTTATTGGGATCATTTTACCAATTCTATTTCTTCCTCCTTCCATTACAAGTGATAAAACCAAAACCCTAACCTAAACTTAAACATTTGATCATCAAAGTAATAGAGTGGATTGAAGTTGTGATCTTTTAGCAATCATCATCATCCTCTAGCTTCTACCATCTTGATCTTCTAGCATTTGTAAGTAAATTTCTAGTTCATAAACTCAAGTGTTAGGTTTGATGAATAATTGATGAATTGATTTGGTTCTTGAGTTTATGTGATGTTTATTTGTGATATATGATGATATGTGATGATTCTTGACTAAATATATGAACCAAATCCATGTTATTGAGCTATGATTGAAACTAGTTGGAAATCTAAATGTCTAGATGATTTTGGCATGGAAATTGTGATACTTGATGTTGTAGTAGCTGATTGATGTAACTAGAAGTAGTAACGTACCCCTTTAATGCTAGAAATCGTGTATGGACTGAATTGTAGTGCAAAAGTTAGGATTTTGGGTATTTAGTTCGTGCAAGAAATAAGAACATAACCTGCTGCTATTGTTTTGATGAACTAGCCGGCGGCTTAGAAGCCTAGCCGGCGGCTAACTGGGTTTGGGATGGGAGGCCGGCGGCTTAGAGCTATAGCCGGCGGCTAAATGCCTAAGGCCGGCGGGTCAAAGACCCTAGCCGGCGGGTAAAAATAGCTTTAAAACGCCTTTTGCTTCTGGTTGCTCAAAGCACGTCTGAGCTGGCGTCCCAGGGTTGGGAACCGGCGGCTGGCCTTGGAAGCCGGCTGCTTCTTGTCCTAGCCGGCGGCTAAGTGATCTAGCCGGCGGCTAAATGGTTCAGCTCCACTTTGCATTTTCTTGTTACAACTTAATATTAATTGGTTATTATGTGTTATATAATGAGTAATATTACATGTGAGGGACTTGTAACTTAGATAATGGTTATGTTAAGGCCCTAATGTGATTAGTTGACATGAGTTATATATTGATGATTACAATTACTAACTTGTTTATGATGTTGATCCTCAGATTCTCTAAAAGACAAGGTAACACCTGGAATCTGAGTTGGTAAAGACGAAGGTATCGGTGAGTGGATTCGGAACTCACCATTTAATTTAGTCGTAATCATTGGATTACAACGAATAAGCGTTGCTATATTGTTGTTGCTTATTTAATATACCTTGTTGATTATTACTCAATGTGCTATGTGTGGCCTTCGGGCATCAGTTGTTAATGAGGTCAACGAGTTGTTGAATGGTTGGTTGGGCTAGTTGGTTATCGTGTGAATGATACAGGGATTTACTTCATTTGTTGTGTGTATTGAACTGTATCTGAGTAGGATAACCACTAGCTATCGGTCTCGTCCGTTATGGCCATACGGATAGGTTGGATAAGTGTTATTGGGGATCCACCCGGGTTATTGGTTATCCCCAGAGCCGCCGATCCTCATTATTGTGTTGTTTGCTGTAATTAGGTGATTATGCTAAGTTGAATGTTGTGTGATGAACTCACTCACTTAGCTATGTGCTAATCCCTCCTATCTACTTCCTGCAGATTATATTTTGGATAGATGGGTAGCAGGAAGTTGATGCTCTAGGAGCTGGGAATGTCTTGACAGCTTGCTACTCTGATAATGTTTTGTATAAAACGAGTTGGGTTTTATATAATGCCCCATTTAAGATGTGGTTAAATAGTTTTGAACTAGTATGACTTAACTATGAACTGTTTAATTAAATTAAATATGGTGCAGTAAATGAAATGATGTGTTTTAAATTACTACGCTTCCGTATTATTAATATAATATTGATATATAAAATGAGGGGTGTTATAATTACTACACGTAAAATTATTCAATTCTTAAATTAAAATAGTTTATCACGTGAAAATTTATATCTTTAATAACAAATATAGTAATCTAAGTCGCTATGATAAATATGAATTGATGTTATGGTGTTTAAACTATAAAAGTTTAATTAATTTGTCATGCATTTGATATTTTATATGTATTATAATACACATTTATGAGACCATAATGTATGAGTAAGATCTTACGATCCCGATCCGATCTTACGATTTCGATCTTGTGAAGACAAAAACGATCTTAGGTAAGATCCCGATCTTGACCACCTTGATTGAAATAAACGAAGATAGTTTTATTCGACATCTGTGTATTCACGGGTTTTACATTCCCATAAATGAAAAATAGTTTGATTCAACATGTGTGTGTGTGTGTTCATGAGTTTTACGTTCACATAAATTCGACATATGTGTATATACACGGGCTAACATTCACATAAATGAAAGATAGTTTGATTCGACATCCGTGTAAAAACAAGGATTTAACATTCACATAAACGAAATGTAGTTATATGTATCAGTTTTGAATATGACAACGAAGAAATGATTGAATATATATACCAAATTGTGACCAACACGATCAACTTGCAAACACTATGATAAATGTAGTATACACAAAGGTGCTACAAGAAAATATGATGCCTTACGATCGATGTTCGGGACTAATTTATTACCATTTTACCACTTAACATTTTTCAAGCTCTAATTATTCTTATTTTTATATGTACCGTTGGATATTTCATTAGTATTCCTCAAGTGTTATTTTTAATTTTAATAAATAAATGATTGTCTACATATTTTGCTGACATAATCTATAATTACGCAATTTAAACGATAATATGATTAATACCTAATTAACTAATATTGACATTTAACGATTACATATAAAAATGACAAATGTTACTTATATTTGAATAATTAATTTATCTTACAAAACCCGTGTATACACGGGTCTATAATCTAGTATAAATATTAATAAAAGAAAACTTTTGCTATTGAAGTTTTTAGTAAAAATTGGAATCTATTAACCAATCAAAAGCTTGAATTTCACAAGACTTCCAATCAACCAATCAAGTGTACTTGTTTACCTACAAAATCTATTTAAAAACACCAAGGTTTTAAGTAAATAAGATAATAATAATATTATTAATCTTGGCTAATCAACATCTTCGAGATTTTCTGCTAAAATTTCTCCACGTATACACAATCTAATAAATATAAATATTAATAAAAGGAAACTTGTCTTATTAAAATTTCTTGAAAAATTGAGACCTATTAACCGATCAAATTCTTCAATTCTACTAAATTTTCAATTAACCAATCAAATACTATAATTTACCTAAAAAATCTCCTCTAAAAATAAAGTGTTATTATAATTAAAATAAAATAAAATTTCAATTTGTCAGTTGATATAGCTCACGATTCTTCGATTCGATCATCTCTATATATTAATTAATTAATAATTATTAAATATCAATATTTTATCAAATATTTAATTTAATATTAATATTATTAATATATATAAATAGAAACGTAAATATCAATAGTTAATAAATACGTAGTAAAAGAAATTATGCTATTTAAATGTTTGACCATTTTTAAAGCGATGTAATCGTTATTAAATCGTTGTCTTATTATTATTTTATTTAGAGCTAATTGTCAAAATAATAAACAACATTTTTAATATTTTTCACATTTTGCAATATATCAACTAATTTTTTGTGTTTAAAAGAGATCACTCATATGAATCACATATTAAACGGTGTATCTACAATTTATGCACATCAATTATTTCAAATAAGTACAATTAACATATACCTTTCAATGTGCGTGTTTCTTATTTTAACCTATTATACATTTTCATTGACCATCCATTTACATACACGGGTTTAAAGATAATACGTTATTTTGCGTTATCATTGTCAAATTTATATTTTAATGTCATTGTCATGTTTATATTTAAATATGTGTGTATACACAAGTTTAAACTAATAATAAACGAAAACCTTTACTATTGAAATATTGTTTGTAAAATAGAGACCTTATAACCAATTGAATAATTTGATTGTATTAAACTTTCGATTAACCAATCAAACACACTGATTAATCTAAAAAATATATATTGAAAAGAAAAAAAACCATAATCCCCTTACTATAAAGTTTTTACCTAAATATTATTGTTATTATTATTATTATTAATGGTATTTTTGAAGGTAACCCTGACCCAGTATTATATTTCAATGGTACACGTTTGTTCCACCCGGAAGGAGCATCAACACCGAGCAAATCGCATGTCCACAAATCAACCACATGTGCTGATTAACGGAATCGATTCCCTGACATATAGGCCACGCATGTGAAATCTGGACATTTGCAGTGACGATACCACTTGAGCTACACTCAATTGAGTTTATTATTATAATTGATAATTTACTATTATTATCATTATATTATTAGTATTATTGGTATAAGTAAGAGTATTATATCGGTTTATCATATGTTGAAAAGGAGCATTTCGTATTAGTTTGTTGATTCGAGAAAGTTTTATATTTTTGAAAATAATATTTTAGAGTGACTGATTATCGGTTTGTCAATTGTGACTAGATGTGAACATATAAGTTGTACTTAATACTCCAAGTTATAAGAAGGGAAAAAAAACCCCTCCAATGTTTATAGTGTTTTACTATTAAGTTGTAAAAATTACATTTTGATATAGACTATGACTAATTGATCGAAAAATATAGGTTCCTACAATTATTGATTAGTTTATTCAAGTTAATTTCAAGTTATGAGTATCTGTTTCTCATCATTTAAGAACTTTCAATTTAAAGATGTTATTGATAGGTATTTAGCAACGTGAAAATGAATTAGTATACAAATTCTCCGTAAATATTTTTGGGTAATGGATGTAATAATATATCACTTGAAGAACTATCAAAAACGATACTTAGAGTACGTAGTACGGTAGTAGTAGATAATGATACTTAACAGATAGTTTGCTTTTGACATCCCGTGTTTATACACGGGTCTAAAATCTAGTTATATATGAAACAATTATACATTGGTCTATCACACAAAAACCATAAAAAATAATATATTCTGAAATAAATATCCTTATCATGATCGAAATTGCATGAAAGCATGATGGACCATATATAAGTGTATTAATATTATATTATACATTTTTACTTAAGAAAATGATCGTAGGAGCAGGTTTACATATAGGAGCAGGGAAGGCAGTGTTTGCACCAATGGGAGGTGTACACATGTTTTATGCGGTCCCCATACAGGAACCTACTAGGGACTAGTTTTGTACATTTTCCAATCTTTTGGAGCTGACCGCAAAGTCTTCAAAATATTACGAATTAAACTAAATTCCGTAAATAAGGAAAGAAATCCGATTAGATTTTTAGATCGTTACGATTGTTAAGCTAAATCTCCGATTAAAACCTCGGATCAACACGATTCTTTCTCAAAATCGCTTATATATATAGTTATATACGATCATCTACGTACGATTTTCGCATATCTGCATAACGAAAATCATTAAATCCGTGTACAATGTCGCAAGTAAATACACCTTCATCTGCTGTCGATCGCGTAGATGAAACTCCTATAGTTGCTGTTGCAGTTGAAGAACACACACCTATCGTAGAAGCTATTAACAAAAGTAAGTATTATATGTATCGCATATATGTGTATATATGCGTGTTTTTCGTCTGTGTGTATTTATATGTATATACCTTGTGTTAATATACGTGTTTTTGCTTGTAATAGAATCACATAAACAATGTGTGTGTACATTTAGCCTAAGTATCTATGCATCCACATAAACACTATACGAGTACACATTATAATATACTTACATGGATATATTTTATTTCATCTACTTACACGTCACCAGCTGTATTTCAATTGAGTTCTCCTAAGCCCATACTTTGAGCTTTTAACTCTATTTAATTTGCTATCATAAAATACACATATCATTCATTACTTCATTAGGCAATTTGTGATTATAAATACCACTAAGTTTTATGAAACCCTATACTTAGCCATATAAAGACTTTGCATCAGATAATCACTTAAAATAAGTGAATCGCATAATCATTTATTTTAATCTTAACAGATAACTAGCGACATGCTAGGATTTTCAACCAATATAAATACTTACATACTTTCCTTTTAATAAAACAACAACAATGTTTATAAAACTTCAATGCTCATATTCACAATGAGAATTTAATTCAGATCATGTAAGCAATTAACCACATACATCATCCTTAAATGATGAAATATCAATAACCTTATCCATCACAACTATTTATCTTAAGGTCAGTTTTATCAATTGAAACACTACCTGATCCTGCAAAATCTATTACTCATATGCGTTTCAAATCACACAATTTTAATCCCATGGTAACAAGTAAGGTAGAGGTCACTTTCTATGGTTAAAACCATAACTATTTAATCATCAAGGGGTACTTTACTATACTAGTACACGTACCACATTATCCAGATGTGCTAATCATTAACACATTTTCAACAATATTCACATATTTAATCCATTTTAGTCAACCTCTACTTAAACTTATTTCATCACATAACCTTTCAAATTGCAACGTATCACTTCATCTAGTCATTAGATATACAACAATACGAGAGATTACATGTAATTCACACATAATGATAATAAAATTATCAATCCAACAAATAAGACCCTTATTTTCCTAACTATTTTACTTTTCCCAAGGACATAGTTTCACATAATTTTCTAATATTAGGCTCTTCGGCTATGTTAGTCTTCACTAAGCCTCAAATATTACAAACGAATAATCACATACTCATTTTTAACAAGTAGTATAAACCGTTCAAATTCTTCTTTTACAACGTCTCCACATTAAACACTAGTTAAATAGTTTACTACCACCTTATATTAGTCAGTCAATAACTATTTCATAACTGCAGGTCAACATATGTTACCCGTTATTTTAAAATCGTTTAATTTCATTTGGTACTTAGTAGCCTCAACAACTCCAAGTGAAATGGCATAATATGAATACGTTGGCCAGACGTCGTCATATTATGTCAGTCACACTTTATTCTCAGGCCACTTCATACCATCAATATCAATGATTAGTCACATCACTTACTACTTATAGTACCTTCAATACTAAACATTTTATCAATACCATGTGTAATACTCAGCATATTCTCTTCAATCTATACTTCTTTAGTTGTAATATAAGTAAACAATTCATATCACACGTGCACATTATTACTTTACTGTCAAATATCAATAAGTATAGACTTATATATTCCTTTCAAACTCTACAAATACTTATTTTTAACCATTTCTAATATTTTAGATGATTCAATTACTTCATCATATCTCACTTAATCCATATAACTCAAGAATTTAATCACCAACAACAATAGTTAGCCACAATCAACAATACGAAGAATACACAGCTTGAAAATAACTCATACTCAATAGAACCTAAGGACCTCTTAAAACACCTTATAATATCATATTTAGTCATAGGAATGACCCCTGGGCTCGAAAAAACAAGAACCCAATACAAAACATAAGTCAAAAGTTCAATATAAGGTCCGAAAAACAGTAAAATGCCATTTTCGGGCCCCAAACGACCCCGAAGTGCCCAAAAATGCCAGGGCTCATGGCAAAGCGAAGAGCTTTGACCGTTGGGCCATTTCCGAGTGACCCTGTAAATTTCGTCTTATTCTGATACCGAAATTTTCTAACAAAATTTTCTACGTCAAGTATTACGTCGAACGTCGCAAATTTTTTTTTAGTTACTAACGCGATCCGGAAAAACAGGTCAGGATCGCGTTCCCCAGTTAAAATCCTTCTGTAACAAAATTGGTCATGCAAATGCGATCCGGAAAAAGCAAGCGGGATCGCGTTCCCAAGAGAAAAATGCATCCGATCCCGAATTACACACGCAAACGCGATCCTGGAAATTGGCTGGGATCGCGTTCCCAAGAGCAAAAATAATCTGTGATGAAAATACACGTACGAACGCGATCCAGAAAAACTTGTTAGGATCGCGTTCCCAAGTGAAAATCTAAATTTCAGCAAAATCGCATTTTTAGCCAATTTCAACCGCATATAACTTTTTACTCGTTTAGAGTTAGACTCTAAAATTTTGCAGGCACGTCCCCTATGCCAAAATGAAACTTTCCCTTTTTACAGTTTTTCAATTTACACGTTTTACGAGAAAACAGACGTACGACTCATTTTTGACCATTTTAGTTGACACGCTATATCTCAAACGACTTGGTTTATGACTCCCACCCTTTGCCAACATGTTTCTATATACATTAGTGACGTGTGGGCATATTTGTCACCTTCAAACACTCATTCTACATTGTTTTGACACGTTGACCCGTTTAGGGGTCCAAATGGACAATTTTTACCAATTTCATTCATAATGACCACATTAACACCTTTAATCCACATTTTATCTATACTTATGACTGTAAGTCACTTTAAAAGTCATCATACACAAACCACATCAAGTTTTAACCATTTTATCACTAAGTGACCCATTTGGGCACTTAAATGACCCGTTTGGGTTTATGACAATATAATCACTATTCTATCACCCTATCCACATACCTTTGACTAATTTAAGTCAAACCAACCCATTTTCACTATTGGTGGCATAACATAACCTTAAAACACCGATTTCACATATTAACATCATATTTACACAATTACACAATTATTCAACGTTGACCTTTCCGAAAACTTGTCAATACATATAAAAACTCGTTGATCATGTTGACTTCTTACAATACGACCTTTAACACAAAGTTTATTGTTTAATCAAAATCATGCTCAATGCCAAGAAAATAAACATCTAACCATATTTATCTCTTTTAATACAGTCGTTACTCAATTTGACTTTAAACACCTTACTTGTGGTATACCAACACCTCATTAATTCCCTTATGGAAAGTCATTTCAATTTAATCTATCAAGATTTACTACTAAGCACATAATCAACTATGCTAAACACATAGGCAAAATCAATTTACTTTACTAATCATAGTCATCATAGTAAGTAACCAATTCAAACATATTTACTTTGAACAAGCTTATAGAGCATTACATGATGCTATTACACCAACGAACACAGAGGAATCATTGAGAGTACCAGTCGGTTACTCATGTTCCTCCTTCTCTGCAATCAAACACAATCTCACATCTTGTTAAGCGTTAGTACATATCCTACTACCCAATTCTCATGCAACAACTAACCCCACCTTCTGGAATGTTTGACTTGACACAAATCTAGATTTGGGATTGAACACCATACAATGTTCAATTCACCCAAACCTATGCTCTGATACCAACTTATAACAACCTTCATTTTTCAAAGCCATTTTTTTTATACCGGAAGCGAAAGTCCAACAAACATTAATAATTTTACATTGTATAATACTCATATAAAGTCAATCTATTTCATAACATAATTTATCATTTTGGGTGTTACATAATTTGAAAGACAACAATGATTTATAAAATCAAAGAACAGAGTAACATCTAGTCGTCAGACATTCCATCCAGTCAACAGCTCCTTGCTCATCCCATAATCTAATCATATCCTGCAAGGAGTGGTAATGTGGGGGATTAGCTCAACGCTAAGTGAATGAACCAATAACCTACAATGCAACCTAGCATAGCAAATCTGTTTACAACTAAACATCGCATAATAAACCAGTTTACAGCAACAGCATCGTAAACACACAATCATTTGTTTACCGCATAAAGCGTCGCAAACAAATATCCACAAGGAGGATCGGCGGTCCTTGAGGCGCCCTCATGCCCGGGTGGCCCTCCAAGAAACCTCACACCAACTGCAGGCCAATACAGTGGTAAACCGATAGCTTAGGTACAATTTACCCACACAACACAGTATTCCTATAACCAACCGTGTACAAGGACCCGTGTTGGCAACTCAATAGTATCCTTAAGCCCAAACCATGTTGACCTCCAAAAAGCACATATGCTCAAAGGCCAAATATCACAAAATCTATATCTATCAAGGCAACATGTCAATCAACAGTCTATAAACAGTAAAACCACGTTTACCCGTTGTAACCAAATCTGTTACAACCAAGTTACGCTGAAGGTTACAGGTCCACTCACCAATACCTCTGTCGTCCACTCAGTAGTCTAATGTCACTGAGTCTTCTCCATATCTATGAACATTATAAACAATGAGTTAGTAATTAATTCATATCATATAACTCATTTAACTTAATAATGGCAAGCTAGGATAAATCAACAAGTTATAACAACTCCTTTTATGATTACACCATTACCTCAATACTTGATGTCACTATTATCAATAATCAAGTGGTAATTAATTAACATACAATTTCACAAGTAATTAAGTTCAATACTTGCAATCATATTAACAACAATTATCAATTAACTCAAGCTTAAGAGCTTCAATTCTTAAAATACACCTTAAGTTCAAGACTTTCTTCATGAACATATTTCAACTTCATCAATTCAAAGTTAGACTTAAGTTCTAATCATAAATTAAACACAATTTAACAAGTCTAACATAACCACAAGCTTCAATTCATGAATAATCAATTAAACCCATAACTATCCATATGATTACACTTCAAATTCTTCATTTTTAAACTAGGATTAAGGTTATCATCCACATATAAACATCAACTAACTATCATGCAAGTATTTCTAGCTTCAATTTCAAGATTATCATGCTAATTCCATCAATTACTCAAAAACCCATTTTGATTACAACTTATATAACATGAGTAATTCACTTCTAGGTTAAATTAAGATTACTAACCATCTTATAAACACTTATTAACACTACCTTAACCAATTTTAAACTCTAATTTCGGATTAAAGTCATTAACCCATCAAAATCATCATAAACCCTAAGAATCATCATAGATTTATAATCTTAAGCTTGAATCTTGTTAGTAATCTACCATAACAAGCTTAACTAACAACAATTTCACAAAACAAACCCTTAATTTCGGATTAAACTCACCAATTAGCAAAAACCCCAAAACCCCAATTTCTAGGTTATGGAAAATGAAGAACATGTGATCATACCTTGTTCTTGATGATTAAGGAAGCTTAAATTCGAGTTATGAAGCTCCAATTTGATGATTTCTTCATGTTTTGATTTAGGGTTTCTTGAAGGTACGTATGCATGTACGTATGTGTGAATATGTGTGGGAATAAAAACCGACCCATCCCATATAATATACCATATAAGTGTTAATTTTCATTCCCCGTATTTATTATTGTCTGGAACTTAAAAACCATTTGCGAGGAAATACACTTTTATTTTACCGTCAACTAAATTAATTTAAAACATGTAATATTTTACTATCCACAATAAGTCATTTAACCGTTTGACCGATTATTTTCAATGCCCAAATAATATAAATCATTTATGACACAATTTAAATAATTAAATAAAATGAAGAATTTACCGAATTCAACTAGGCCCAAAACGAGGATGTTACAAATCTCTCCCCCTTAAAGAGATTTCGTTCTCGAAATCTAATCGCACCCATTTAACCTATTGTAATAGAATCACATAAACAATAACTAGTATATGCACACACAACGTGTGTGTACATTTAGCCTAAGTATCTATGCATCCACATAAACACTATACGAGTACACATTATAATATACTTACATGGGTATATTTTATTTCATCTACTTACACGTCACCAGCTGTATTTCAATTGAGTTCTCCTAAGCCCATACTTTGAGCTTTTAACTCTATTTAATTTGCTATCATAAAATACACATATCATTCATTACTTCATTAGGCAATTTGTGATTATAAATACCACTAAGTTTTATGAAACCCTATACTTAGCCATATAAAGACTTTGCATCAGATAATCACTTAAAATAAGTGAATCGCATAATCATTTATTTTAATCTTAACAGATAACTAGCGACATGCTAGGATTTTCAACCAATATAAATACTTACATACTTTCCTTTTAATAAAACAACAACAATGTTTATAAAACTTCAATGCTCATATTCACAATGAGAATTTAATTCAGATCATGTAAGCAATTAACCACATACATCATCCTTAAATGATGAAATATCAATAACCTTATCCATCACAACTATTTATCTTAAGGTCAGTTTTATCAATTGAAACACTACCTGATCCTGCAAATTCTATTACTCATATGCGTTTCAAATCACACAATTTTAATCCCATGGTAACAAGTAAGGTAGATGTCACTTTCTATGGTTAAAACCATAACTATTTAATCATCAAGGGGTACTTTACTATACTAGTATACGTACCACATTATCCAGATGTGCTAATCATTAACACATTTTCAACAATATTCACATATTTAATCCATTTTAGTCAACCTCTACTTAAACTTATTTCATCACATAACCTTTCAAATTGCAACGTATCACTTCATCTAGTCATTAGATATACAACAATACGAGAGATTACATGTAATTCGCACATAATGATAATAAAATTATCAATCCAACAAATAAGACCCTTATTTTCCTAACTATTTTACTTTTCCCAAGGACATAGTTTCACATAATTTTCTAATATTAGGCTCTCCGGCTATGTTAGTCTTCACTAAGCCTCAAATATTACAAACGAATAATCACATACTCATTTTTAACAAGTAGTATAAACCGTTCAAATTCTTCTTTTACAATGTCTCCACATTAAACACTAGTTAAATAGTTTACTACCACCTTATATTAGTCAGTCAATAACTATTTCATAACTGCAGGTCAACATATGTTACCCGTTATTTTAAAATCGTTTAATTTCATTTGGTACTTAGTAGCCTCAACAACTCCATGTGAAATGGCATAATATGAATACGTTGGCCAGACATCGTTATATTATGTCAGTCACACTTTATTCTCAGGCCACTTCATACCATCAATATCAATGATTAGTGTTGGGACATAGATTGTGACAACAGATCTAGCTTGAAATAGGACTGGTGTAATTATTATTACGTTTGTATATTGGTTTAGATTTGTAAATAAATATTTGTTTTGTTAGTAATATTCGTTAAAACATATTATTGTGCTAAGTTAGACGAATGTTTAAAGACGAAATAAATAATAGACGTTTAATGCGAGGCCAGTCGAGATCTCAGGTCGCAGCGAGTTGAGCTGTGAGATGAGATCTGAACTCGCGAGGCATTAGTCTGGCGAGCCGAGCTCTGTGTTGGGCTTGGGCTGCGAGTTGGACCGAACTCGCAGGCCCATGCGAGCCGAGTTGAGCTGGACGTATATAATGTTTTTCACGGCTTGAAAAAAAAAAACTTTTTAACACTTTTGATACTTTTGCCTTCTGCGAACTCGACAAACCCAGAGAAAAACCGAACCTAAAGGCTAGGCTTTGACAATTCATTGTTTAAAGTTAAGCTTTATTAAAACGCAATTCGAACATATTCGTTGTTAGTAAGATAACACCGTATTGAGGGATTCCGCACCTTAATACTACAGATAACGAAGTTATCGATCCTAAAACTAGGGGACTTATATCTGGTATCAGAGCTTTCGGGCTAAATACGAGTGTGTTCATAAGTTTTAGTGTTATTGCGTTTTTGATTCGGGTCGTTTTTACGTGTGTTTTTGCAATACTAACGATCAAAATCATTCTCTGGACGTTTTAGGGTTTGTTTACGGTCGAAATTCTTAGTTTCAGTCGTAAAAATACCTTAACATTCGTTTTTCGGGTTTAACAGCCGTTTCGCGAGTCGAGATTAGGGTTCCAGCGTCGCCTGCGAACCGAGTTGAACTAGCGAGTCGAACTAAGGCTTGCGAGTCGAACCGAGATCCCTCGCGAATCGACATCACTTGCGAATCGACATCTTTAGCAATCCGAACTGAGGCTTGCGAATCGACGTATTCTGCGAGTCGAGCTGAGATTGCGAGTTGAGCTGAGTCTTGCGAGTTGAGTTTTCTGAATTCGCTGAAACAGTTTAATTTTACGTTTTTTAAGATGTCTGACTTAAGTAGAATGATCGAAATGGACCACGAGGTGGGAAAGTCAAACGTTCCACCTAAGTTGTTAAGAATCGAGGATTACTACAACTGGAAGGACAGATTTGAATCTTACTGTAGATTCCATGACCTGTCAATCTGGATGTGTATCAAGAGTGGATACACCGCACCTACACAAACTGTTCAGAATGCCACTGTGGTTCTTACCTATGCGAACATGAGTGATCAAGAGAAGGAAGCTTATAGAAATGAGAATAAAGCACATTCATGCATAAAGATGTGTCTTCCTAAAGAGATTGCTCATCAACTGAAATCTTTTCATACTGCTAGAACGCTCTGGGAAGCTCTAGAGAAAAGAGGTGAGGGAAGTCCACTGGTGAGAGCTGGCAAGAGGAGTCTTCTTAAAAAGCAGTTTACTATGTTTAAAGCTTTAAAAGGAGAAGATCTTGATGCCTATGTCACGCGTTTCTACCATCTGCTAAGTGAATTAGAATACCATGAGATTGTTGAAGAAGAAGTAGCTAAAACCGACAAGTTTCTTGAGGGTTTGCCTTCTAAATGGGAAATGTATGGCGTTATGATTAAGGATAACGAAACCAGGTATTCTACTATGACCTTAGAGCAAGTCATTGACAAGCTGAAAGGTTATGATTTCTCCAAAAAGTCAAGAGACAGTGATTCTGATCATGTTCAGAACCCTGGGTTGTATCATGGAAAGTCAAGTCTTTCGACTGCGTCATCTAGTTCGACCACTGCACTGTTAGTTGGTGATACTAGTGAAAATGGAGAAATGATTACTGAAGATCTGTGCTTTATTTCCTCCTCTGGTGATGAGACAAAGGGAAAGAATTCTGAGAAGTCACCTCAAAAGCATCAGAAGATGCCGATGAGTGTGAAATCTGCTGAACAGCAACTGTCTGTTCTTGCTTCCTTTGTGGCATCATATGAGAACTACATAGAGGGAAAGATCAATGATCCTATTCCGTTTGATGAGGATTATGAGCAGATAGATTCTGATTATCTTGAGGAATTGGAGCTTCAAGATCAACTGGCGTTGATATCTAGAAAGGTGAAGAATTTCCTCAAGAGAACTGGTAGAAAGGTGTTGGGCAATAGATCAGGGTTTGACAAAACCAAGGTCAGATGCTTTAACTGTCAGGGTATTGGTCATTTTGCTAGAGAATGCCAAAGACCTAAAGTAGAAGCACAAGGAAAACAAGGTTCGGGAAGTACTCTCGCTTCCAAAGCCTTAGTGGTGAAGCAGTTGGATGGCTCTTATGATTGGCAAGCTCATTCTGAGGAAGCTTTGATGGCCGAGATTGAAGAGACAACTGCTGGATCAGTGTCCTACATGCCCACTGATATGGAACAGAAAGTAGAGGTGCCTGAGTCTGAAGTGAAGGCAAGTGATGATGACGTGCTATATATGGATTCAGCTCCAGATATGAGTCCTGAATAAATTCGTGGCACGTATGGCTGAATTACAAACTGACAAGAAAAAGGTATGTTTAGATATTCTTAATCTTGCTGATGTTTGTTACTTAGTTACTGATTTACAATCTCAGAATAGTGTCTTAACTGTGTCAAATAGCAACCTGTCATCTCAATTAAATATGGATAAGGAATCTTATAAGACTGTTAGATCTGAACTTGATCAAGCTGTTATGGATATTCGTAGATTAAGTGATGATAAACAAGTCTTAAAAGATAAAATTAAGTCTGATGCTTCGGATAGAACAAAACTTAGAGATACCATAGGTGAAAAATCTGTTATCATAGATGGTCTCTATATGAATATCAAAGACTTAAATGAGACGATTGCTAGTAAGGATCAGGAAATCGTAAACCTTAACTTAAGGTTAATTGAGCAAAACCGTAAACTTGAGAACTATAGGACATCTCAAATGGATAAAATGTTAGATGCTCAACGTAGTGTAAAGGACAAGACTGGGTTAGGTTACAATGATGTATCCCCGCCTTTTAATGCCAATTACACTCCTATTCCTGAAGATTTTGAAATGACTGAAGTTAAACCTGAGAGTTCAGTAGCTGATAAACCTGAACAGTCAGAGGCACAGAAAGATGTTATTAAGAACGTATCATTAGATAATAGCAAGGCTTCTCATTTCACCAAAATACAATTTGTATCGGGTGGAGTGATTAACGATGCTAAGACTGATGATAAGGTTAATAAAAAACAGCTTAAACCTTTAGTGCCTAAGACTCCGGATGAGAAAGCAAAAGTGAGTAAATCACCCAAGCAGATGTCATGTTTCAAGTGTCATCAAAAGGGACACGTGGCTTCGTGTTGTCCTAACAAAAAGCTTGAAACACCACATAAGCTTGTGATGAATGAAAAGACACAGACCGACTCTAGTATGACTGTAGATAGGTTAGATACCAAACTTAAGTTAGGTAATAAACCTGTTAACATTCTTAAAAGAGATGGTAAACATAGTGTCTCCCCACCTAAACCTAAACGGCCATGTACTCAAGGTGATAATTCTGTCTATAAGTCTAGAGATGTGACACCGTTGAGGTTTAGAACTCCAAGTAGAGGCCATAGTCATTATGAGAGTGGTACTACTTCGCGATCACATGAGTTTAATTATAATCATAGAGCTCATAATTATGTGCCTAAGAGGTTCTCCTCAAATTCACCTCTTAAGGCTGATCGTCCACAACCTAAAGCTACTTCGAAAGTAACCAAAGCTCCTAATGGGAAGGATGGTTATTTTAAAGAGCTTAAGTTTGTTGATGATAAGGGACAAACCAAGACCGTAATGGCTTGGGTCCCTCTTGATAACTGATCGTATCTTGTGTTATATGCAGGAGCATGCTGTGAACAAGGACAGCTGGTGGTATGTAGACAGTGGATGCTCAAGGCACATGACCGGAGAAAGAAGTCTGTTGAAGGACTTCAAGGAGAGTCTCAAGCAAAAAGTAAACTTTGCAGGAGATAAAGGAGGAGTAATTTCGGGAAAAGGAAAAGTTTCAAATGAAACTTTGACTCTTGAGGATGTGAACTACGTTGAAGAACTAACTCACAACCTAGTGAGTGTTTCCCAAGTCTGTGATAAAGGTCATCCAGTTTATTTCAATGAAAAGGAGGCCTTAGTCCTGAAGCCAGGATTAACAATTCCTGATAAATGGATATTGATGAGGGCGCCAAGGAAGAAGGACATCTATGCTATTAACATGGGTGTTCCTAACTCTTCAATGGTGTCTACATGTTTATTATCCAAGGCTTCGGAAGCAGATGCTTTGTTATGGCATAGGAGAATGGCACATCTGAACTGGAGAAAGATGAATTATATAACCAAAAATGGTTTGGTTCTAGGTGTACCACAAAAACGTTTCGAGTCTGAGGATAAGTGTGTTCCTTGCATGAAAGGAAAGCAGCACAAGAAACCACACAGACCTAAGACTGAAAACTCTATCTCCTCGCCATTTGAATTGCTACATATGGATCTCTTCGGCCCAATAAGCAAGAGAAGTATAGGTGGTAAATGGTACTGTTTGGTTGTCACAGATGACTATTCTAGATTCTCATGGGTATTCTTTTTGGGATCAAAGGATGAGACTCCTGGAATTTTAATTGAGTTCTTTGATCTAGTAGAGAATGTCTATAAAAAGAGAGTTAAGCGTATTCGTAGTGACAATGGAACAGAATTCAAGAATTCAACGTTGAATATCTATTGCTTAAGCAAAGGGATATTACATCAATTCAGTGCACCTTATGAACCTCAACAGAATGGTGTTGCTGAAAGGAAAAATAGAACGTTGATTGAAGCTGCTAGAACAATGCTTGCTGATTCAAAGCTTCCGGTCATCTTTTGGGCAGAAGCAGTGAATACAGCATGTTATGTTCTTAATAGAGTTCTTACGGTTAAGAGACATAACAAGACTTGTTATGAGCTTTTGAACAATAAGAAACCTAACTTAAAAGGGTTTGAACCTTTTGGAGTTTCATGCACCATATTAAAGACTGGACATCAAGCAAAATTTGGTGAGAAGGCTGACGAAGGATTTTTCCTAGGTTATATGCCCAATTCGCCAAACAAGAGAGTCTTTAATAAAGTCACAGGACGTTTGGAGGTAGTTTATAATATTGAGGTTACGAGCTACTCACCTGATGTTCATAAGGGCTTAGACTGGCAATTTGATTATTCTGATCTTTTTGCATCATTTAAAGTTCCTATTAGTGACTATGTCAGTGATTCAGAGATAGCTGAACATTTATTGTTTGAAGATGAGAATATTGGTCCCGCTTCAACATCAAGTGTTAAGCAATCTGGAATTAAGACTAATGTTGACTCAGATAAAGCTTCCATAAGTGAGTCACAACAACCTTCAGAGGATAAGTCTCAAGAAACAGAAGATCCTGATGATCTTTCTACAAAGTTTGATGATATACTTACTCCTTTGAAACATTTAAGGATATCTTCAGCACGTACGGAAGATGTACCTGAATTGGAAGAGATTGGTACTAATTTGGAAGATGAGATACCGGTTGAACCAGTTACTACAACTAGAACGAGTAAGAATCATCCCGTTGAAAACATCATCGGTGATATTAATACTCCGGTTCAAACTAGACATCAATCCAGAGCTAGTACATCTGAGAATTTAGAATACCAAAGCTTGTATACTGCAATGAAAGAGACAGGGATTCCTAATCAATGTCTATATTCATGCTTTATCTCACAAGTCGAGCCTAAAAATGTTCAAATGGCTTTAAAAGAAAGTTCGTGGGTAGAAGCAATGCAAGAAGAACTATCTCAGTTCTCTAAACTACAAGTATGGGAGTTGGTTGACCTACCAAAGGGAGAATATTCAATTGGAACTAGATGGGTATTTAAGTGCAAGAGAGATGATAAAGGAATCGTTACTCGCAATAAAGCTCGTCTGGTGGTTCAAGGTTTTAATCAACAAGAAGGTATTGACTACAATGAAGTGTTTGCACCAGTTGCTAGGCTAGAAGCAATTAGAGTGTTCTTAGCATTTGCATCTTATTTTGGTATAAAAGTGTATCAGTTGGATGTTAAGAGTGCCTTTTTGTATGGCAAAGTAGAAGAATTGGTGTATGTTTCACAACCGCCAGGGTTTGCTGATCCTGAGTATCCAGATAGAGTATATCGTTTGAATAAGGCTCTATATGGATTACATCAAGCACCAAGGATGTGGTATGGAACACTGTCAACGTATCTACTTGAGAATGGATTTACAAGAGGATCGATTGATAGTACACTATTTGTGAAGTGGAAAAAGAAAGACTTTCTTCTCGTGCAAGTTTATGTTGATGACATTATCTTTGGATCATCTGATGAAAAGATGTGTCAAGAATTCGAGCAAGTCATGAGAAAAAGGTTTGAAATGTCTGCAATGGGAGAGTTGAATTTCTTCTTAGGATTACAAGTTGATCAAAAGAAGGATGGATTCTTTATTCATCAATCTAAATATACATATGAGCTATTAGAACGCTTCAAGATGGATGAAAGTAAGGTCTACAATACTCCAATTCCAGTCAATCATGGACTAGGTCCAGATACATCGAGTGATAGCGATGTGGATCCAACTCTTTATAGAGCCATGATCGGATCACTAATGTATCTTACAGCCTCTAGGCCTGACATAATGTTTGCTGTTTGTTTATGCGCAAGATATCAGGCTAATCCGAAAGAGTCACACATGCAAGCTGTTAAACGAATCTTTCGTTACCTCAAAGGGAAACCTAAGCTTGGTCTTTGGTATCCGATTGATGGAGACTTAGATCTCGTAGCTTATACTGATTCGGATTACGGAGGATGTAATCAGAATAGGAAATCTACGACCGGAGGATGTCAATTCCTAGGAGGTAGATTAGTATCCTGGCAGTGCAAGAAGCAAACCTCGGTAGCCATTTCTACATGTGAAGCTGAGTATGTTGCAGCTGGCAGCTGTTGCTCGCAAGTACTTTGGATTCAACAGCAACTGCAGGATTACGGGTTAAATATAACCAATACTCCTATGATGATTGATAACGAATCTACTATGTCGATCACCAATAATCCAGTGAAGCACAGTAAAACTATGCATATTGATATTAGACATCATTTTATTAGAGATTGTGCTGAGAAAAAGTTGATAAAGTTAGTTAAGGTACCATCATTGGATAACTTAGCAGACTTATACACAAAGGCGTTCGACAGAGCAAGATTTGAGACGTTGGTTCAACTGAATGGAATGAGAAATCCAGAGTGATTAGTCTTCCAAGGGTATTTTTGTAATAGTTAGTATTTGTGTATTCATTTAAAAAAAAAAAAAAAAAAAAGGGCGTATGGCATTCATTTGCTTGTTACCTAAGGGGAGTCGCCTTCATTTAAGTTTTTATTTGCAAAAACTAAGGGAAATGATAGTACATTAGGAGAATAAGCTTCATAATAATAAGCTTAAGTCCTAAGTATGATATGGTAAGTAGGTTCAAATAAAGTTGCTTTAGAACTACAGCGGTTCTATCAGGTATGTGTTTATATTTATTTGATTATACACATATATCCACAAGTTATAATTTGTCTATTTTTAGTGAAAACTTTAGATGGCTTCATCATATGATGTACTGGTAGGCAAATTATATGAAATTTTCTAAGCCTTAAGAAGTAAATTAACTACTTGTTTATTATTTTGTGTTACTATTCTATGATGTATGACATTAAGTCTTAAATGTTGAATGATGGTATTACTATACACTGTTATCTTGCATCTTAATTTAAAGTGACAAATAGTAGTAATATGGGTATTAACTTAATTACTGGTAACTTTGTTGTACTAAGTACAGAACTGAAACCTTTAATTAAATTAATATTCTCAAATATATTTTAAATTATGCTAGAAGGGATCTTTTGTTGTACTACGTACAGACTTAGATAACATAGCATATTCAAAATATGTTTGATATTTGTCTAATACTTAAAATTCAAGTGTATGTTATATGTTTCGAAAAGATACATCATTTAGTAACCGCTACCTTGAAATTTAATGATGCAGTGTTATGTGTTTTACTTGAATTCTTCAGTATGTCATATAATAGGAAGCACTTGATAATATTCATACTAACAAGAAAGTGTTTGTTTAGAAAAATGAGTGTAATTTGTTTATGTGGATCATAATACCGGTAATCGTCTTGAACTGTCTATAATTAAAAAATTCACTTTATGTGAGTAATGCATTTATTAATTATGCTATGTGGATAAAGGTACCTAAGATATAGTTTTATAAATATAAATATATCAATGATGAATTTAGTTGTAATTTTATAGTAATTTATTTGAATTTCATGAGGTATGTATACTATCAATCTGCTTAGACTTTTTAATATATAATTAATTGCTTATTCTTACTAATATGATCCCTAAGCAGATAAAATCTTATTTACTTTGTATATTTACTTTGTTTCGAGTGATTAATAAAATGGTACTTGATACCAATGTTTATATCGTTGTATTTTTATCGTATGTTTATTTTATTTTATTTTTATTTAAGTTTTTATGTTTATCTGAATTTACCCTTTGGAATTAAATTATACTGAATATTTTTGAGTTGAACAAACGTGACAAATACAAGTGAAAATTAATTATAATTTAGACTTGTAAAAATATCGGGTTTTTATTTATACTTAGAATTAAATTCGCGTTTTTATTATTTCTGCGAGTTGACATCAACTTGCGAGTCCACTTCAAATCTCGCGAATCGGATATAAAGTATAAAGGGGGTCAAACGAGTCAAACCAACCCACCGAACCCACACAAACTTCGCGAGTTCAGTAAAGCTTGCGAATCCGTCACACAGGCGAAACGAGGCGATATTTACTTTTCGTTTGATTTCGATTTTTATAGTACGGGAACGAGTTTTTCAATCCGTAGATTATATTCAAGACTTATTTGCGCACATTTTGAGATATATATCAACGGATTTCACCGTTTAAATTGCACGAAATCGAAGGTTTTTAAACTTAGGGTTTCGGTTTTGAAGTTTAAACAATTTGCGTCGATTACGATGTTATTGGACATAGATCTTTAGGGTTTATGTTAAACGAACATTAATGAACGTGAATCAATCGATAGATCATGTTAAAATTACAAGATTAATCGATTTTAATTGGAAATTCGCGACGGCAGTTCATCGAACGAATTGACATTGTGAATCAACTCGCAGCGAGTTGACTAGCGAATCGGTGTGATTAGCGAGTTCACTTCAATAGCTGCTTGATAAGTTTAGCGAGTTGATCAATGTAGCGAGTTGATGAGTATAGCGAGTTGATCAATGTAGCGAGTTGATGAGTATAGCGAGTTGATAAGCAAAACGAGTTGAACTCAACTCGTTAGGCCAGTTTATGCGAGTCCAGTACTTAGAAAAATTTTATTTTTTAAAGTAGTGATATAAATGTTAAGACTTTTTAAGTAATAACTTTTATATAATTAATTTAAATTAGACTTAAGACTTTTAGTTATAAGTTAAATTTTTATATACGACTTGAGACTATTTTTGTAACAAGTTATATATAATTTCAATTTTAAACTAAGATGTTTGATGAATCTCGATTCATAATACGTAATAGTTTAAATATTTTTAATCGTGCATTAAATTATATCTGTTGTTTGTGTTTATTTTACAGATATGGCTAGAGCATTTGATAAGGGTCACAACATTTTGGTTGATCTGAACCTTGAGGCCAAGCGGGCTGACAGGGTTGCTGATATTCTACGTTTTCTAGCACGATCAAGGATTAGATACGCCATTACGGCCAATCCTCCGATCTCTCAGGCTATACTGAACGATTTTTGGGCAGATATAGTATATGACGAATCTGTCACCCCACCTGAGATTCGAGCTACGGTTAACGGACAACCTGTTACCTTTTCAGTTGGTAATCTTCGTGAGATTTTGCAGCTAGGTACAGTAGAACAGGAGAACGGGGATATTGAGTATCCTATGGATTTTATAGAGGGTGCTATAGGTCGTATGGGATATACCGGAGATAGACGTGGACATCAGTTCCAGAAGCCTCTGGTCATTGGTCAGTGGAGGTTTCTTTGGCACGTGATGAATATCGTTTTTGCAGCGAAGAAGGGTGGTTTTGATGAGTTAAGCCCTGCGATTCTATCGGCTGCACTGTCACTGGTTTATAATAAACCATACAGTTTTTGTGACTATATTTTGGTGAGATTGCGAAACAGATATCGGGGTCTGTTAGATCAAGATTTTTGGTTTACCCGCTATTTTGTATGTTGATTATCCGTGCGCGTCTACCGGATTTGGCTATACCTGAACCACATCTAGTGGTTAATACGATTGACCATCGTGGGTATAACGCCATGTTCATGCAGACGGTCAGGAAGGAGGGAGTGGTGAAACCTGAAGTTAGACCACTTTTCGGGTATGTTATTGACCCGAACTACGTTGCACCGCCAAATCATGGGTGGTTAGACGTTGCTCCTGCTGCTGCTGTTGCTCCTGCTGATGCTGATGTTGTACCAGAACCTGCAGCTGAGGAAGCTCAACCTGAAGATCCACAAGGGCTCCTTGAGGATGTTCTTATTCAGGCTGGTCAGGTTGATCAGCAAGTGAACCAAGAGGTTGCTGCACAGGTTGTGCAAGAGGTTTTGGAGCAGAATGACGATGCGACCAATCCTTTGCTTCAAGATATTGAGAGTTATTTAGCACCACCTGAGGTAATCTTTTATTTATGTGATAATATAGATGCTTAGTTGATAGATTGTTTTTATTAATCATAGATGTATAATATTATTATATAATGATTCTGATATTAGATATTTAGTAAATTGGATATTATTTCTGATTTTAAAATATAAATATCATTACACGAACAGGAAGCTGAAGCTGAGGCTGCAAATCCAGAAGTTATATTACTTGAGGATGAGCAGATACAGCTTGATAGATCAGTTGAAGTACCGACTGAGGATCCTGTTAGATCATCTAGAGGTCGTGATGGTGAGACGGCTTCTGATGATGATTCTGAGAATATACCTTCTCCTCCTTCGTCTCTTTCTGAAAGGAAGAGAAAAGGTAAGAGTGTTATGGAGGAAGGTACTGAGGAAGTTGAGATTTCTTTGATGAAGCGTCCGAGAACGCTGACTATTCGAGAAGGTTAGTATTGATTATAAAAGTTAAATAATCTTAACTTGTTGTTTATCAAGAGTTAAACTGAGACAGTTAATTCTGTATACAGTTGCTCAGGATACACCACAGGTAGAGATGGATGCACCGGTGGTTACTGAACCGATGTCTTTACCGCTTCAGGTATGAGATATAAGTTCTATAACTATGAGTGTTATGCAATTAATTAGAGTTTGAGACAGAATAATCTGTAACAATAACTGATTTTAATTGTGTTTAACTTTACAGCATGAGGTTGCTGATCTAGTTCGTGGAGCTAATTTTCCGACGAACAAAACAGCTAGATTTGCGACAAGCTTGCTTACACAAGCTTTGTCTCAACCTCATACACCGCTGACCAGAGACTGGCATATTGAGTCTCTCACACCGCCTGGACCAACGACGATACCTGTTACTCCAACGACTGATGCTGAAAGGATTACATCCTTAGAGTCGAGGGTAAAGGATTTAGAGAAGCTTACTTCTCAGATTCCAGAGCTGGTGTCGAGCAATCTTCTTCTTTCTCAGTAGATACTCAAGCAGAGTGAATCGTACAATCTGTTGATGAAGACTCATGACACTTTACTTGCGGACTTCACTGTACAGAGACTGAAGTTATCTTCTTTGGAGAGTCTGGTCTTGAGATCGCATTCAGGACAGTCTACTCAGGGGGAGATATTGGTATATCTGGAGTCTTGCAGAGAAAATGAGTTGAAGAGGAAGAGAGATCAAGACAAGGACGATGATCCCAATGCACCGAGTGGTGAGCAGACTGGTCCTTCAAAGACTGGTGAGCAAGCTACGATTCAGGGGGAGTCTGGTGCTGGTGCTAGTGGTTCTGGAGTGGATACAAGTGCAGATAAGACTGTACCGGGTGATACTGAAGCTGGTAAGATAGCTTAGTATTATCATAGTACTGTAATATTTGTAATAGTTTGTAGTGAACAAATATAAACTTAATTTATTGTGTAAATATATTCGACTTAGGGTTATTATTATTTTAAGTAAAATATATTTGATGTAATTTAAGTTTATATAATCATGTTAAGATAAAATAGTGATCGAAAGACTTCCGACTCATTGAGTAGTCAAGCGGCGTGTTCCGATTAATTTCGGCGGTCAAAATTTTATAATAACATATGCATTTTAGATTTGATTATGGACTTAAGACCCTAAGGTATATAAGTAATTAACAAGTTAAAAATGTATTGGTATTAACTAGACAAATGATATATAATTTAAAGGTTAAATTGATAATGAATGAGATCAATTAACACTTGGAAATTATATAAGGTAATTAATAGTAAATTAAATGTTTGGTGATTATTCACAATGCATTAGAATTTAAAATTAATTAATATTAGTTAAGTAGAATTAAGAGATTTTAGATTGATTCAGGGTAATCAATAAAAGATTTTATAAGTTATATGTAAATTGCGTTTATATGTTAGGTTAAAACATACAAAAGAATTAATAAAGAAATTCTTAGATTGGTTCAGGGAAATCAATGAAGAATTTGAATTATTAATATATTTGTATTTATGTTTTTCTCTAGGAATGGAAATGCTAGATCTATCAGATTCAGAAGAAGATATTTTGGATGAGATAGATGAAGAGATTGATTATGATATTGAAGAAGGAGAGTTCAAACTTCCTGAAGACTAGACTGCAGTATTTGAATCTGTGATAGATGAAGGTGTTGATCTGGATGCAAATGTAGATGAACATGTTGTGAATCCATCAACGACTGAATTTGTTTTTGTAAATGAACAAGGAGAATCAGTTATTGATTTAGAAGCTTTTGAGAATGCTTCTGAAGATTCGGATACTGAAGTTGAAGAAATAGAGGACAAATACAAACATTTGGTTGGTAATCCAATGTTTATCCAAGGAATGCTTAAGAAGAAAAAGGAAAATAAGCCACGCATTTTGAAAGAAGTTGATATTACTGGAAAGCGTGTACTTAAAACTGGCATTATTGGATGGTATTATGACTCTGACCTGAAGCTCTTCGCGATCAAAAGGTTTGACGGGGTTCAATATTTTGAGAAGAAGCTTGCAGTGTTTAGTTCGTTGCCTCGATATGAGATTCGAGACTTGGCTAGATTAGATATGATAAATCCAAGTGATGATGATTATGCTAAGTATGTTGAGCGTATCATTAGGACTGAAGGATTATCTATGAAGTTCTCAAAGATTAAGCCAAGGAAAGGAAAAACGATAAAGCTGAACGAACTCAGTCAGAGAACTGGAAGAAGAAGAAGAAAGAAGGTTTATCCAGCGGTCAATTGTATTAAGCAAATACCGATGAAGACTATGCCTCAGAATATTTTGGGTAAATTGAAATATTGGTGGGTAGATGCTGGAACAGGAGAAGCCTTTATGATTGAAGCTGATGATGATTATCCTGATGGCGAAAAAGAGATTCTTCGTGTATATGATCACAGACATCTGATGAACTTATCAAAGGAAGATCTGATTATGTTATACAAGAACAAGATCAAATCCACTACTGGTTGGGTGATTTAGCACGAGATTATCATAGGATGGTTAAAACATGCATCAAGCTTAAAATTTTTGCAGGAAGTAAGATTTACAAATAAAGACCAAAGACAGCGTGAAGATAAAGACGCTAGAGCTATTATCAAGGGGGATTCTGTTGGGACATAGATTGTGACAACAGATCTAGCTTGAAATAGGACTGGTGTAATTATTATTACGTTTGTATATTGGTTTAGATTTGTAAATAAATATTTGTTTTGTTAGTAATATTCGTTAAAACATATTATTGTGCTAAGTTAGACGAATGTTTAAAGACGAAATAAATAATAGACGTTTAATGCGAGGCGAGTCGAGATCTCAGGTCGCAGCGAGTTGAGCTGTGAGATGAGATCTGAACTCGCGAGGCATTAGTCTGGCGAGCCGAGCTCTGTGTTGGGCTTGGGCTGCGAGTTGGACCGAACTCGCAGGCCCATGCGAGCCGAGTTGAGCTAGACGTATATAATGTTTTTCACGGCTTGAAAAAAAAAACTTTTTAACACTTTTGATACTTTTGCCTTCTGCGAACTCGACAAACCCAGAGAAAAACCGAACCTAAAGGCTAGGCTTTGACAATTCATTGTTTAAAGTTAAGCTTTATTAAAACGCAATTCGAACATATTCGTTGTTAGTAAGATAACACCGTATTGAGGGATTCCGCACCTTAATACTACAGATAACGAAGTTATCGATCCTAAAACTAGGGGACTTACAATTAGTCACATCACTTACTACTTATAGTACCTTCAATACTGAACATTTTATCAATACCATGTGTAATACTCAGCATATTCTCTTCAATCTATACTTCTTTAGTTGTAATATAAGTAAACAATTCATATCACACGTGCTCATTATTACTTTACTGTCAAATATCAATAAGTATAGACTTATATATTCCTTTCAAACTCTACAAATACTTATTTTTAACCATTTCTAATATTTTAGATGATTCAATTACTTCATCATATCTCACTTAATCCATATAACTCAAGAATTTAATCACCAACAACAATAGTTAGCCACAATCAACAATACGAAGAATACACAGCTTGAAAATAACTCATACTCAATAGAACCTAAGGACCTCTTAAAACACCTTATAATATCATATTTAGTCATAGGAATGACCCCTGGGCTCGAAAAAACAAGAACCCAATACAAAACATAAGTCAAAAGTTCAATATAAGGTCCGAAAAATAGTAAAATGCCATTTTCGGGCCCCAAACGACCCTGAAGTGCCCAAAACTGCCAGGCCTCATGGCAAAGCGAAGAGCTTTGACCGTTGGGCCGTTTCCGAGTGACCCTGTAAATTTCGTCTTATTCTGATACCGAAATTTTCTAACAAAATTTTCTACGTCAAGTATTACGTCGAACGTCGCAATTTTTTTTTTTACTTACTAACGCGATCCGGAAAAACAGGTCAGGATCGCGTTCCCCAGTTAAAATCCTTCTGTAACAAAATTGGTCATGCAAACGCGATCCGGAAAAAGCAAGCGGGATCGCGTTCCCAAGAGAAAAAAGCATCCGATCCCGAATTACACACGCAAACGCGATCCTGGAAATTGGCTGGGATCGCGTTCCCAAGAGCAAAAATAATCTGTGATAAAACTACACGTACGAACGCGATCCAAAAAAACTAGTTAGGATCGCGTTCCCAAGTGAAAATCTAAATTTCAGCAAAATCGCATTTTTAGCCAATTTCAACCGCATATAACTTTTTACTCGTTTAGAGTTAGACTCTAAAATTTTGCAGGCACGTCCCCTATGCCAAAATGAAACTTTCCCTTTTTACACTTTTTCAATTTACACGTTTTACGAGAAAACGGACGTACGACTCATTTTTGACCATTTTAGTTGACACGCTATATCTCAAACGACTTGGTTTATGACTCCCACCCTTTGCCAACATGTTTCTATATACATTAGTGACGTGTGGGCATATTCGTCACCTTCAAACACTCATTCCACATTGTTTTGACACGTTGACCCGTTTAGGGGTCCAAATGGACAATTTTTACCAATTTCATTCATAATGACCACATTAACACCTTTAATCCACATTTTATCTATACTTATGACTGTAAGTCACTTTCAAAGTCATCATACACAAACCACATCAAGTTTTAACCATTTTATCACTAAGTGACCCATTTGGGCTCTTAAATGACCCGTTTGGGTTTATGACAATATAATCACTATTCTATCACCCTATCCACATACCTTTGACTAATTTAAGTCAAACCAACCCATTTTCACTATTGGCGGCATAACATAACCTTAAAACACCGATTTCACATATTAACATCATATTTACACAATTACACAATTATTCAACGTTGACCTTTCTGAAAACTTGTCAATACATATAAAAACTCGTTGATCATTTTGACTTCTTACAATACCACCTTTAACACAAAGTTTATTGTTTAATCAAAATCATGCTCAATGCCAAGAAAATAAACATCTAACCATATTTATCTCTTTTAATACAGTCGTTACTCAATTTGACTTTAAACACCTTACTTGTTGTATACCAACACCTCATTAATTCCCTTATGGAAAGTCATTTCAATTTAATCTATCAAGATTTACTACTAAGCACATAATCAACTATGCTAAACACATAGGCAAAATCAATTTACTTTACTAATCATAGTCATCATAGTAAGTAACCAATTCAAACTTATTTACTTTGAACAAGCTTATAGAGCATTACATGATGCTATTACACCAACGAACATAGAGGAATCATTGAGAGTACCATTCAGTTACTCATGTTCCTCCTTCTCTGCAATCAAACACAATCTCACATCTTGTTAAGCGTTAGTACATATCCTACTACCCAATTCTCATGCAACAACTAACCCCACCTTCTGAAATGTTTGACTTGACACAAATCTAGATTTGGGATTGAACACCATACAATGTTCAATTCACCCAAACCTATGCTCTGATACCAACTTATAACAACCTTCATTTTTCAAAGCCATTTTTTTTATACCGGAAGCGAAAGTCCAACAAGCATTAATAATTTTACATTGTATAATACTCATATAAAGTCAATCTATTTCAAAACATAATTTATCATTTTGGGTGTTACATAACTTGAAAGACAACAATGATTTATAAAATCAAAGAACAAAGTAACATCTAGTCGTCAGACATTCCATCCAGTCAACAGCTCCTTGCTCATCCCATAATCTAATCATATCCTGCAAGGAGTGGTAATGTGGGGGATTAGCTCAACGCTAAGTGAATGATCCAATAACCTACAATGCAACCTAGCATAGCAAATCTGTTTACAACTAAGCATCGCATAATAAACCAATTTTCAGCAACAACATCGTAAACACACAATCATTTGTTTACCGCATAAAGCGTCGCAAACAAATATCCACAAGGAGGATCGGCGGTCCTTGAGGCGCCCTCATGCCCCGGGTGGCCCTCCAAGAAACCTCACACCAACTGCAGGCCAATACAGTGGTAAACCGATAGCTTAGGTACTATTTACCCACACAACACAGTATTCCTATAACCAACCGTGTACAAGGACCTGTGTTGGCAACTCAATAGTATCCTTAAGCCCAAACCATGTTGACCTCCAAAAAGCACATATGCCCAAAGGCCAGATATCACAAAATCTATATCTATCAAGGCAACATGTCAATCAACAGTCTATAAACAGTAAAACCACGTTTACCCGTTGTAACCAAATCTGTTACAACCAAGTTACGCTGAAGGTTACAGGTCCAGTCACCAATACCTCCGTCGTCCACTCAGTAGTCTAATGTCACTGAGTCTTCTCCATATCTATGAACATTATAAACAATGAGTTAGTAATTAATTCATATCATATAACTCATTTAACTTAATAATGGCAAGCTAGGATAAATCAACAAGTAATAACAACTCCTTTTATGATTACACCATTACCTCAATACTTGATGTAACTATTATCAATAATCAAGTGGTAATTAATTAACATACAATTTCACAAGTAATTAAGTTCAATACTTGCAATCATATTAACAACAATTATCAATTTACTCAAGCTTAAGAGCTTCAATTCTTAAAATACACCTTAAGTTCAAGACTTTCTTCATGAACATATTTTAACTTCATCAATTCAAAGTTAGACTTAAGTTCTAATCATAAATTAAACACAATTTAACAAGTCTAACATAACCACAAGCTTCAATTCATGAATAATCAATTAAACCCATAACTATCCATATGATTACACTTCAAATTCTTCATTTTTAAACTAGGATTAAGGTTATCATCCACATATAAACATCAACTAACTATCATGCAAGTATTTCTAGCTTCAATTTCAAGATTATCATGCTAATTCCATCAATTACTCAAAAACCCATTTTGATTACAACTTATATAACATGAGTAATTCACTTCTAGGTTAAATTAAGATTACCAACCATCTTATAAACACTTATTAACACTACCTTTTAAACTCTAATTTCGGATTAAAGTCATTAACCCATCAAAATCATCATAAACCCTAAGAATCATCATAGATTTATAATCTTAAGCTTGAATCTTGTTAGTAATCAACCATAACAAGCTTAACTAACAACAATTTCACAAAACAAACCCTTAATTTCGGATTAAACTCACCAATTAGCAAAAACCCCAAAACCCCAATTTCTAGGTTATGGAAAATGAAGAACATGTGATCATACCTTGTTCTTGATGATTAAGGAAGCTTAAATTCGAGTTATGAAGCTCCAATTTGATGATTTCTTCATGTTTTGATCTAGGGTTTCTTGAAGGTATGTATGCATGTACGTATGTGTGAATATGTGTGGGAATAAAAACCGACCCATCCCATATAATATACCATATAAGAGTTAATTTTCATTCCCCGTATTTATTATTGTCTGGAACTTAAAAACCATTTGCGGGGAAATACACTTTTATTTTACAGTCAACTAAATTAATTTAAAACATGTAATATTTTACTATCCACAATAAGTCATTTAACCGTTTGACCGATTATTTTCAATGCCCAAATAATATAAATCATTTATGACACAATTTAAATAATTAAATAAAATGAAGAATTTACCGAATTCAACTAGGCCCAAAACGAGGATGTTACACTATGATGAGGATTTGACTTAACCCTAAGTGATCTTCTACATTAGTAATTCACCAGTAATAATAGCCAACAAAGCAAATAGACATAAGTACATATAATAAGTTTAATAAATAATAGTTTGAATAATTATAATCTTCTATCCATTTGAGTATACTTAAGTTGTTCCTAAAACTTATCTATTAGAATCTGTATCAAAATATAAATATAAATATGTTCGTTCGGAACTAAAACGTCCCCCTTATCTTGTAGATTATTGTAAATTGGATCCTTTATTTATATGTATTATAATTGTAAATATTTGTAATTAGTTTATTATTTAGTTATAAATAAGAATCACGTTTCATGTGTTCGAATTTGGACTTACTTATTAAGCTATATTACATGAACGGGTCAATCTTGCCTGAATTGTGTGATAGTATTATTTAGTATTTCCTTAATTTAAAACTTGTGATTATAATTGCCTATACTTTAACCACATCAGTAAGATTAAATGAAGAGAAAAAAGAGTATACGGTGTGGATATTTTAATCTAAACAAAAGTTAACACACCAATATAGACAACAAATAAGAAATTTTGGCATCATTCTAAAAACATTGTTAAAAACTTGTATCATCAAAAGAGAGTAGCAAAGAAACCATACGATTATGCTAGATAATATGTATGAGGTTAAATTGGAGAAAAATTAAAAAGTTGTGTTATTATTGTGAAAGATTTGGAGACGATAAATGAACTAGTAAGCGAAGCCATGATTGATTTCGCGTTATCTCCAACACTTAAAAAAAAAAAAAAAAAAAAAAAACCTTAATCGGAAAAAAGTAGCAAAACACGATACGATTTTATGTAAGGTTAAATGAGGAGAAAAAAGAGTATACGGTGTGGATATTTGCATCTAAACAAAAGTTAACACACCAATATAGACAACAAATAAGAAAATTTTGTCATTATTTTTAAAAAGTTGTAAAAATTGGTGTCGTAAAAAAAAGTAGCAAAGAAACCATATGATTATGCTAGATAATATGTATGAGGTTAAATTGGAGCAAAATTTAGAAAGTGGTGATATAATTATGGAAGATTTGGAGATGATAAATGAACTAGTAAGTGTAGCCACGATTGATTACACGTTATCTCCAACACTTAAAAAAAAAAAAAACTTAATCGGAAAAAAGTAGCAAAACGCGATACTATTTTGTGTAAGGTTAAATGAGGAGAAAAAAGAGTATACGGTGTAGATATTTGCTTCTAAACAATAGTTAACACACCAATATAGAGAACACATAAGAAATTTTGGCATCATTTAGAAAAAATTGTTAAAAACTGGTGTAATAAAAAAAAGTAGCAAAGAAACCATACGATTATGTTAGATAATATGTATGATGTTAAATTGGAGCAAAATTTAGAAAGTGGTGTTATAATTGTGAAAGATTTTGAGATGATAGATGAACTAGTAAGTGAAGCCACGATTGATTTCGCGTTTTCTACAACACTTAAAAAAAAAAAAAACCTTAATCGGAAAAATGTAGCAAAACACGATACGATTTTGTGTAAGGTTAAATGAGGAGAAAAAAGAGTGTACGGTGTGGATATTTGCATCTAAACAAAACTTAACACACCAATATAGACAACAAATAAGAAATTTTGGCATCATTTTAAAAAAAATGTTAAAAATTGGTGTCATAAAAAAAGTAGCAAAGAAACCATACGATTATGTTAGATAATATGTATGAGGTTAAATTGGAGCAAAATTTAGAAAGTGGTATTATAATTGTGGAAGATTTGGAGATGATAAATGAACTAGTAATTGAAGCCACGACTGATTTCGCGTTATCTCTAACACTTAAAAAAAAACAACTTAATTGGAAAAAAGTAGCAAAACGCGATACGATTTTGTGTAAGATTAAATGAGGAGAAAAAAAAGTATACGGTGTGGATATTTGAATCTAAACAAAAGTTAACACACCAATATAGACAACAAATAAGAAATTTTGGCATCATTCTAACTGGTGTCATCAAAAGAGAGTAGCAAAGAAACCATACGATTATGCTAGATAATATGTATGAGGTAAAATTGGAGAAAAATTAAAAAGTTGTGTTATAATTGTGAAAGATTTGGAGATGATAAATGAACTAGTAAGTGAAACCACGATTGATTTTGCGTTATCTCCAACAATTTAAAAAAAAAACCCTTAATCGGAAAAAAGTATCAAAACGCTATACGATTTTGTGTAAGATTAAATGAGGAGAAAAAATAGTATACGGTGTGGATATTTGCATCTAAACAAAATTTAACACACCAATATAGACAACAAATAAGAAATTTTGAATCATTTTGAAAAAATTGTTAAAAACTGGTGTCATAAAAAAAAGTAACAAAGAAAACATACGATTATGCTAGATAATATGTATGAGGTTAAATTGGAGCAAAATTTTGAAAGTGGTGTTATAATTGTGAAAGATTTGGAGACGATAAATGAACTAGTAAGTGAAGCCACGATTGATTTCTCGTTATCTCCAACAATTAAAAAAAAAAAAAAACTTAATCGGAAAAAAGTAGCAAAACGCGATACGATTTTGTGTAAGGTTAAATGAGGAGAAAAAAGAGTATACGTTGTGGATATTTGCATCTAAACAAAAGTTAACACACCAATATAGACAACAAATAAGAAATTTTGGCATCATTTTAAAAAAATTATTAAAAATTGGTGTCATAAAAAAAAGTAGCAAAGAAACCATACGATTATGTTAGATAATATGTTTGAGGTTAAATTGGAGCAAAATTTAGAAAGTGGTGTTATAATTGTGGAAGATTTGCAGATGATAAATGAACTAGTAATTGAAGCCACGATTGATTTCGCGTTATCTCCAACACATAAAAAAAAAAACAACTTAATCGGAAAAAAGTAGCAAAACGCGATACGATTTTGTGTAAGATTAAATGAGGAGAAAAAAGAGTATACGGTGTGGATATTTGAATCTAAATAAAAGTTAACACACCAATATAGACAACAAATAAGAAATTTTGGCATCATTTTAAAAACATTGTTAAAAACTGGTGTCATCAAAAGAGAGCAGCAAAGAAACTATACGATTATGCTAGATAATATGTATGAGGTTAAATTGGAGAAAAATTAAAAAGTTGTGTTATAATTGTGAAAGATTTGGAGACGATAAATGAACTAGTAAGTGAAGCCATGATTAATTTCATGTTATCTCCAACACTTAAAAAAAAACCTTAACGGGAAAAAAGTAGCAAAACACGATACGATTTTTTGTAAGGTTAAATGAGGAGAAAAAAGAGTATACGGTAAGGATATTTGCATCTAAACAAAAGTTAACACACAAATATAGGAAACAAATAAGAAATTTTGGCATCATTTTAAAAAAATTGATAAAAATTGGTGTCATCAAAAAAAAGTAGCAAAGAAATCATACGATTATGCTAGATAATATGTATGAGGTTAAATTGGAGCAAAATTTAAAAAGTGGTGTTATAATTGTGAAAGATTTGGAGATGATATATGAACTAGTAAGTGAAACCACGATTGATTTTGCGTTATCTCCAACACTTTAAAAAAAAAAATCAAAAAAAACCTTAATCGGAAAAAAGTATCAAAACGCGATACGATTTTGTGTAAGATTAAATGAGGAGAAAAAATAGTATACGGTGTGGATATTTGTATCTAAACGAAATTTAACACACCAATACAGATAACAATTAAGAAATTTTGGCATCATTTTGAAAAAATTGTTAAAAACTTGTGTCATAAAAAAAGTAACAAAGAAACATACGATTATGCTAGATAATATGTATGAGGTTAAATTGGAGCAAAATTTTGAAAGTGGTGTTATAATTGTGAAAGATTTGGAGATGATAAATGAACTAGTAAGTGAAGCCATGATTGAATTCGCGTTATCTCCAACACTTAAAAAAAAAACCTTAATCGGGAAAAAGTAGCAAAACAAGATACGATTTTATGTAAGGTTAAATGAGGAGAAAAAAGTGTATACGGTGTGGATATTTGCATCTAAACAAAAGTTAACACACCAATATAGACAATAAACAAGAAATTTTGGCATCACTTTAAAAAAATTGTTAAAAATTGGTGTCCTAAAAAAAAGTAACAAAGAAACCATACGATTATCTTAGATAATATGTATGAGGTTAATTTGGAGCAAAATTTTGAAAGCGGTGTTTTAATTGTGAAAGATTTGGAGATGATAAATGAACTAGTAAGTGAAGCCACGATTGATTTCGCGCTATCTCCAACACTTAAAAAAAAAACCTTAATCGTAAAAAAGTAGCAAAACGCGATACGATTTTATGTAAGGTTAAATGAGGAGAAAAAAGAGTATACGGTGTGGATATTTGCATCTAAACAGAAGTTAACATACCAATATAGACAACAAATAAGAAATTTTGGCATCGTTTTAAAAAAATTGTTAAAAATTGGTGTCATAAAAAAAATAGCAAAGAAACCATACGATTATGTTGGATAATATGTATGAGGTTAAATTGGAGCCAAATTTAGAAAGTGGTGTTATAATTGTGATAGATTTGGATATGATAAATGAATTAGTAAGTGAAGCCACGATTGATTTCGCGTTATCTCCAACACTTAAAAAAAAAAAACCTTAATAGGAAAAAACTAGCAAACGCGATACGATTTTGTGTAAGGTTAAATGAGGAGAAAAAAAAGTATACGTTGTGGATATATAGATCTAAACAAAAGTTAACACACCAATATAGACAACAAATAAGAAATTTTGGCATCATTCTAAAAACATTGTTAAAAACTTGTATCATCAAAAGAGAGTAGCAAAGAAACCATACGATTATGCTAGATAATATGTATGAGGTTAAATTGGAGAAAAATTAAAAAGTTGTGTTATAATTGTGAAAGATTTGGAGACGATAAATGAACTAGTAAGCGAAGCCATGATTGATTTCGCGTTATCTCCAACACTTACAAAAAAAAAAAAAAAAAAAAAAAAAACCTTAATCGGAAAAAAGTAGCAAAACACGATACGATTTTATGTAAGGTTAAATGAGGAGAAAAAAGAGTATACGGTGTGGATATTTGCATCTAAACAAAAGTAAACACACCAATATAGACAACAAATAAGAAAATTTTGGCATTATTTTTAAAAAGTTGTAAAAATTGGTGTCGTAAAAAAAAGTAGCAAAGAAACCATATGATTATGCTAGATAATATGTATGAGGTTAAATTGGAGCAAAATTTAGAAAGTGGTGATATAATTATGGAAGATTTGGAGATGATAAATGAACTAGTAAGTGTAGCCACGATTGATTTCACGTTATCTCCAACACTTAAAAAAAAAAAAAACTTAATCGGAAAAAAGTAGCAAAACGCGATACTATTTTGTGTAAGGTTAAATGAGGAGAAAAAATAGTATACGGTGTAGATATTTGCTTCTAAACAATAGTTAACACACCAATATAGAGAACACATAAGAAATTTTGGCATCATTTAGAAAAAATTGTTAAAAACTGGTGTAATAAAAAAAAGTAGCAAAGAAACCATACGATTATGTTAGATAATATGTATGATGTTAAATTGGAGCAAAATTTAGAAAGTGGTGTTATAATTGTGAAAGATTTTGAGATGATAGATGAACTAGTAAGTGAAGCCACGATTGATTTCGCGTTTTCTACAACACTTAAAAAAAAAAAACCTTAATCGGAAAAATGTAGCAAAACACGATACGATTTTGTGTAAGGTTAATAGAGGAGAAAAAAACAGTATACGGTGTGGATATTTGCATCTAAACAAAACTTAACACACCAATATAGACAACAAATAAGAAATTTTTGCATCATTTTAAAAAAAATGTTAAAAATTGGTGTCATAAAAAAAGTAGCAAAGAAACCATACGATTATGTTAGATAATATGTATGAGGTTAAATTGGAGCAAAATTTAGAAAGTGGTATTATAATTGTGGAAGATTTGGAGATGATAAATGAACTAGTAATTGAAGCCACGACTGATTTCGCGTTATCCCTAACACTTAAAAAAAAACAACTTAATTGGAAAAAAGTAGCAAAACGCGATACGATTTTGTGTAAGATTAAATGAGTAGAAAAAAAAGTATACGGTGTGGATATTTGAATCTAAACAAAAGTTAACACACCAATATAGACAACAAATAAGAAATTTTGGCATCATTCTAACTGGTGTCATCAAAAGAGAGTAGCAAAGAAACCATACGATTATGCTAGATAATATGTATGAGGTAAAATTGGAGAAAAATTAAAAAGTTGTGTTATAATTGTGAAAGATTTGGAGATGATAAATGAACTAGTAAGTGAAACCACGATTGATTTTGCGTTATCTCCAACAATTTTAAAAAAAAAAACCTTAATCGAAAAAAAGTATCAAAACGCTATACGATTTTGTGTAAGATTAAATGAGGAGAAAAAATAGTATACGGTGTGGATATTTGCATCTAAACAAAATTTAACACACCAATATAGACAACAAATAAGAAATTTTGAATCATTTTGAAAAAATTGTTAAAAACTGGTGTCATAAAAAAAAGTAACAAAGAAAACATACGATTATGCTAGATAATATGTATGAGGTTAAATTGGAGCAAAATTTTGAAAGTGGTGTTATAATTGTGAAAGATTTGGAGACGATAAATGAACTAGTAAGTGAAGCCACGATTGATTTCTCGTTATCTCCAACAATTAAAAAAAAAAAAAAACTTAATCGGAAAAAAGTAGCAAAACGCGATACGATTTTGTGTAAGGTTAAATGAGGAGAAAAAAGAGTATACGTTGTGGATATTTGCATCTAAACAAAAGTTAACACACCAATATAGACAACAAATAAGAAATTTTGGCATCATTTTAAAAAAATTATTAAAAATTGGTGTCATAAAAAAAAGTAGCAAAGAAACCATACGATTATGTTAGATAATATGTTTGAGGTTAAATTGGAGCAAAATTTAGAAAGTGGTGTTATAATTGTGGAAGATTTGGAGATGATAAATGAACTAGTAATTGAAGCCACGATTGATTTCGCGTTATCTCCAACACATAAAAAAAAAAAACAACTTAATCGGAAAAAAGTAGCAAAACGCGATACGATTTTGTGTAAGATTAAATGAGGAGAAAAAAGAGTATACGGTGTGGATATTTGAATCTAAATAAAAGTTAACACACCAATATAGACAACAAATAAGAAATTTTGGCATCATTTTAAAAACATTGTTAAAAACTGGTGTCATCAAAAGAGAGCAGCAAAGAAACTATACGATTATGCTAGATAATATGTATGAGGTTAAATTGGAGAAAAATTAAAAAGTTGTGTTATAATTGTGAAAGATTTGGAGACGATAAATGAACTAGTAAGTGAAGCCATGATTAATTTCATGTTATCTCCAACACTTAAAAAAAAACCTTAACGGGAAAAAAGTAGCAAAACACGATACGATTTTTTGTAAGGTTAAATGAGGAGAAAAAAGAGTATACGGTAAGGATATTTGCATCTAAACAAAAGTTAACACACAAATATAGGAAACAAATAAGAAATTTTGGCATCATTTTAAAAAAATTGATAAAAATTGGTGTCATCAAAAAAAAGTAGCAAAGAAATCATACGATTATGCTAGATAATATGTATGAGGTTAAATTGGAGCAAAATTTAAAAAGTGGTGTTATAATTGTGAAAGATTTGGAGATGATATATGAACTAGTAAGTGAAACCACGATTGATTTTGCGTTATCTCCAACACTTTAAAAAAAAAAATCAAAAAAAACCTTAATCGGAAAAAAGTATCAAAACGCGATACGATTTTGTGTAAGATTAAATGAGGAGAAAAAATAGTATACGGTGTGGATATTTGTATCTAAACGAAATTTAACACACCAATACAGATAACAATTAAGAAATTTTGGCATCATTTTGAAAAAATTGTTAAAAACTTGTGTCATAAAAAAAGTAACAAAGAAACATACGATTATGCTAGATAATATGTATGAGGTTAAATTGGAGCAAAATTTTGAAAGTGGTGTTATAATTGTGAAAGATTTGGAGATGATAAATGAACTAGTAAGTGAAGCCATGATTGAATTCGCGTTATCTCCAACACTTAAAAAAAAAACCTTAATCGGGAAAAAGTAGCAAAACAAGATACGATTTTATGTAAGGTTAAATGAGGAGAAAAAAGTGTATACGGTGTGGATATTTGCATCTAAACAAAAGTTAACACACCAATATAGACAATAAACAAGAAATTTTGGCATCACTTTAAAAAAATTGTTAAAAATTGGTGTCCTAAAAAAAAGTAACAAAGAAACCATACGATTATCTTAGATAATATGTATGAGGTTAATTTGGAGCAAAATTTTGAAAGCGGTGTTTTAATTGTGAAAGATTTGGAGATGATAAATGAACTAGTAAGTGAAGCCACGATTGATTTCGCGCTATCTCCAACACTTAAAAAAAAAACCTTAATCGTAAAAAAGTAGCAAAACGCGATACGATTTTATGTAAGGTTAAATGAGGAGAAAAAAGAGTATACGGTGTGGATATTTGCATCTAAACAGAAGTTAACATACCAATATAGACAACAAATAAGAAATTTTGGCATCGTTTTAAAAAAATTGTTAAAAATTGGTGTCATAAAAAAAATAGCAAAGAAACCATACGATTATGTTGGATAATATGTATGAGGTTAAATTGGAGCCAAATTTAGAAAGTGGTGTTATAATTGTGATAGATTTGGAGATGATAAATGAATTAGTAAGTGAAGCCACGATTGATTTCACGTTATCTCCAACACTTAAAAAAAAAAAAACCTTAATCGGAAAAAACTAGCAAACGCGATACGATTTTGTGTAAGGTTAAATGAGGAGAAAAAAAAGTATACGTTGTGGATATTTAGATCTAAACAAAAGTTAACACACCAATATAGACAACAAATAAGAATTTTGGCATCGTTTTAAAAAAATTGTTAAAAATTGATGTCATAAAAAAAAGTAGCAAAGAAACCATACGATTATGTTAGATAATATGTATGAGGTTAAATTGGAGCAAAATTTAGAAAGTGGTCTTATAATTGTGAAAGATTTGGAGATGATAAATGAACTAGTAAGTGAAGCCACGATTGATTTTTCGTTATCTCAAACACTTCTAAAATAAAAAAAAAATTAAAAAAAAAAAAAAACCTTAATCGGAAAAAAGTAGCAAAACGCGATACGATTTTGTGTAAGATTTAATAAGGAGAAAAAAGAGTATACGGTGTGGATATTTGAATCTAAACAAAAGTTAACACACCAATATAGACAACAAGTAAGAAATTTTGACATCATTTTAAAAACATTGTTAAAAACTGGGGTCATCAAAAGAGAGTAGCAAAGAAACCATACGATTATGCTAGATAATATGTATGAGGTTAAATTGGAGCAAAATTTAGAAAGTTGTGTTATAATTGTGAAAGATTTGGAGATGATAAATGAACTAGTAAGTGAAGCCATGATTGATTTCGCGATATCTCCAACACTTAAAAAAAAAAAAAACCTTAATCGGAAAAAAGTAGCAAAACGCGATACGATTTTGTGTAAGATTAAATGAGGAGAAAAAATAGTATACTAAAACGCCCCAAAAACTCAGTAATTTTTTTTTTCGGTTCCCACAGTTCGGTCCCACATCTCGTATATTTGATCCCGTATTCTCATCTTTACATTTTGACCCAAAACAAGACAACGGGGTATGCAAATTACCAGCTATATAGTACAGGTAGGTAAAACAACCTTGTTTTAGCTAGAACAAGCTTGTTTTAGACTAGAACAAGCCTGTTCTAGTGGTAAGACTCAAATTTTTGACCACTTTTAGACTACACTTCAAATCACAAACCACATACAATTATGATCTGACTTTTTACACACTATTTCAGTACTTCAAAACAAGTTTAATCTAATCGACATTACTTACACATGGATATCATAATCCATTTTACCTCTACGTCTCATTTCATGCCCAATTGGACCCTTTTTGACCCGTTTAACGTTCTGACCACAATTTAACCCAAACCATTACTCTTTGATTCTTATTTAACTATTTCAAACATAGTTGACTATATGTCAACCTTCACAATTGACCCACCAATCATATTCGATACTTGACCACATTTTTCCATATTTGACCCAAAATCACACCAATCCTAACCCAAAGATATCATAACCTTTTTATACCCATACACAAGACTCCTTTTTCACTGTTTGACTCTCAAAGTCAACCACAACACTTTGACCAACATATTTAATTCGAAAACTCTTTGTTTGGGCGATTTACACAATTGATCATCAAAACAATAATTTAAAAGAATGAAGCATAATCTAACCATAAGCATGCTCCATAATCCACATCAATATCTCTTATGCACCTTCTATCCACGTATAGCTACCAACACGTCACCTACAACATAAACACTGAAACGGGTAAGCGCCACTGCTTAGTGAGTACACATGCAATTAAACAAGCAATCCACATATCAAAAATTTTCACTTATTCACATAAACACATAATCACTGAGCAACCATAACACATACTCTGAACACTGAACACTGATCACTAAGCACCATACCACGTCGATATGCATGCTAACACTGTTTCACTGAGTACCATACCACGACGGTATGCATACTAAGGCAACAACACTAATTATCACATAATTCAACAATTAACAACAATTAACTACAATCAACAACACTAATTATCCACATAAGAAACAATACATATAGCAAACAACTTCTACTTGATTGTATGATCCTCTAGCTCGGAAGCTATCCGGAAACACACACAATCAATTAATACACTGTTCACCACATAATCACTATTAAATTCTCATATATCAACAAGTCATCTTCCACCCGATTGTGTAGCCTCTTGCTCGGAAGCAATCCGGATCCAACATAATCGAATCATATACTATTCACCACAAATTGCAACCAATTCTTTTCCTTTACCTTTAAGTTAGTGACATTCTCATTACTCGGCTAACATCAAGCTAATGAGATAATCACAACTTTTCTTTCCAAATAACACTTAAACATATAACAATTAAGCGCAAGTAGGAAGTTTAACACAACAACTAATTTAAACAATTAATATGAATAGACAATTATAAACAAAGAATATGAACAAACAAACGTAAACAATTAACTTTTTCCTTGGTTGTGCAACCTCTAGCCCGCAAGCTAGCCTGTACTTACACAACCGAATCACCTGTTTAACCCCCGTATCACTCACCACAATCTCTTAGAAGACGATTTCTCCAATGAAAGCTCTCTATGTCTTTAACACCTACATCATTCATATACAACACATAATGACACCAATTAATCATCCACTTTAATCATACTTACTTACTACACCATTCATGAACATACATCATAATTATTCCACTAATCATACTTCACTACTTTAATTTCATGTTCCAACATCATAATCATACTCTATTAATATCAGAATTAACTTCTTTAAGCTTATTTCATCATTTCATAACACTTTAACATAAACCCTAAGATTACCCATAAACACAATTCATGAATTCATCACTTTCACAATGTTATATGATTACCAACAATCATATTAACACTAATTAACCCTAATCTAATCAATTTCTAGTATCAATTTCGGATTAGAACCATTAACCCTTAAAACCCCCCATGAAAACACAAAACCCTAGGTTAAATTATAAAGAAATCACTTACAACATGTTATATGATTACTAACAAGCTTATTAACACTAATAAACAACAATTCTAACAAATTAAAACCCTAATTTCATGATTAATTTCATCAATTTAACAAAACCCCATGAAACCCAAGAACTAGGTTAAAATACATGAAAGAAATCACTTACAAAAGCTTGAGGATGATGAAAAAAAAATGATTAATTTGAATCCCTAACACTTGAATCAAAGATTGGATTAAAGAAATTGAAAGTTAGAATCGTCCCTGAGGTTTATTTTGTGTCTGGAAAGCATTGGTATGAAGGAGAAAATTCCCCTGTTAAAACAGTACATACATATATTATTACTGCATAATTTTTATCCCCTTTATTTCCTACAGTCTGGAACTAATAAAACCGTTTGCGTTTTCCTTTGTATCTTATTATCTACATAATAATATTTCATAATAAAAATATATCCGCTTACGATATTAAATTCCTGAAATTTGGGGTGTTACATATAAGGTGTGGATATTTTCATCTAAACAAAATTTAACACACCAATACAGACAACAAAAAAGATATTTTGGCATCATTTTGAAAAAATTGTTAAAAACTGGTGTCATCAAAAAAAAGTAACAAAGAAACCATACGATTATGCTAAATAATATGTATGAGGTTAAATTGGAGCAAAATTTTGAAAGTGGTGTTATAATTGTGAAAGATTTGGAGATGATAAATGAACTAGTAAGTGAAGCCATGATTGAATTCGCGTTATCTCCAACACTTAAAAAAAAAAAAAAAAAAACAAAAAAACCTTAATCGGAAAAAAGTAGCAAAACACGATACGGTTTTATGTAAGGTTAAATGAGGAGAAAAAAGAGTATACGGTGTGGATATTTGCATCTAAACAAAAGTTAATACACCAATATAGACAACAAATAAGAAAATTTTGGCATTATTTTTAAAAAGTTGTAAAAATTGGTGTCGTAAAAAAAAGTAGCAAAGAAACCATACGATTATGCTAGATAATATGTATGAGGTTAAATTGGAGCAAAATTTGGAAAGTGGTGTTATAATTGTGAAAGATTTGGAGATGATAAATGAACTAGTAAGTGAAGCCACGATTGATTTCGCATCATCTCCAACACTTAAAAAAAAAACCTTAATCGTAAAAAAGTAGCAAAACGCGATACGATTTTGTGTAAGGTTAAATGAGGAGAAAAAAGAGTATACAGTAGGGATATTTGCATCTAAACAAAAGTTAACACACCAATATAGAAAACAAATAAGAAATTTTGGCATAATTTTAAAAAAATTGATAAAAATTGGTGTCATTAAAAAAAAGTAGCAAAAAAACCATACGATTATGCTAGACAATATGTATGAGGTTAAATTGGAGCAAAATTTAGAAAGTGGTGTTATAATTGTGAAAGATTTGGAGATGATAGATGAACTAGTAAGTGAAGCCACGATTGATTTCGCGTTATCGCTAACACTTAAAAAAAAAAACCTTAATCGGAAAAATGTTGCAAAACGCGATACGATTTTGTGTAAAGTTAAATGGGGAGAAAAAAGAGTATACGGTGTGGATATTTACATCTAAACAAATGTTGGTACATCTATGTGTGTCTGTCAGTTGGTCTCAGTCTGTAATTGTGTCGAAATTGTAATTACGTTTTGTATAGTTTTAGATTTAGTTTAATTTCAATTTTTTGTATTCATGCGACACAAGCATTGTGTCGCAGAAGCATTCAATGTGACACAAGGATTGTGTCGCAGAAACATTCCATGCGACACAAGTATTGTGTCGCAGAAGAGTCTATGCGACACAAGGCTTGTGTCGCATAAAGTCTGGATCAGGCTATAAGTAGAAGCTCGCCAGCTTCTGTTTTGCTAAGACAAAACACACACATAACACTCCTGTTTTCTGAGTAAAATCATCTTTTTGTGTTATTTTGATTATTGTGTTTGTGTCCAAGTGTATGTAGTATTGCTAGCTTATCATTTATATAAACATACACTTTGTGTTTTGGTTATTTATCGTGTTAATCTTGCATATATTTGTTTGTTTGATTTCCGCTTTAACAAACTAGTTGAACTACTCGATTTGGTTCGTATAAGTGGAACCTACAATTGGTATCAAAGCCGCATACTCTTGAGTTGCGGTTTCGAGTTAGTTTGTGCAAGATTTTGGTCTAAAATGCTATATATATTTTTAATTTTTATGTTCTTGGTGTTCTTGGTTAAAAGTCTTTATTTTTAGCTCTTTTTGGTGTTTGATCTTCAAAGAAAAGGTGTTAGTCAACTTTTTAGATTTAGTTGGTAAAAAGTTGGTGATCATTTTTGCTTCAAAAGTTGGTTTTTCAGTCTGATATAAAGCATGGTGTAGTAAGTAATGATGTGTGTTGAAAATTGAAATTTTTGTGGGCTCAAAACTGTCTGCACGTGCATTTTTGCGACACAATACTTGTGTCGTAAACACTGTTCATACGACACAGCTATACGACATTAAATTGTCTGCGACATAACGTGCGACATAAGCCTACGACACAACTTATTTTGACCTTGACTGGTCTGCGACACAAGTTGCGACATAACCTACGACATAACGGTTGTGTCGCATTTTTGTTTTCTGTCTGATTAACTTCAGCGACACAACAACTGTGTCGTATTGACCGTGTGCGACACAACATTTGTGTCGTATTGACCATCTGCGACACAACACTGTGTCGCATAACTCCAGACTTAGACAAAAATCAGTTTGTTTTGTGTGTATTTTCTGATTTTTGGCAGATTTTCATCATGTCTCTTCAAAGCGTTGATGCAGTTTTACAACATAATGCTACGATCGGTAGTGCAAATAAACCTCCTTATTTTGCACCGGGTTTGCCATTTCGAGCATGGAAACAACGTTTCATGTCGTTTGTATTATTCACTGATCCTGATATGGAGTTGGCTCTTCTTGAACGATATGTTGTTCCTGTTGCTCTTGGAGAACATATGGGTGTTCCTCCACCCAAACCCGTTTGTTCATACACTCCCGAAGAACGTAAAGCATGGGAAATTGAACGGAAGACTCATTCTGCTATTACTATGTCACTTCCAACTGACGTTTTGGATATGTTTCCACAAACTATTGCTTATGATCTTTGGACTGCAATTGAGAAGAGATTTTGTGGCAACACTGAGTACATCGAAAGCAAATTGGAATTAGTCAAAACTCAGTTTGATTATTTCTATATCCAGAAGAATGAAACTGTCAGAGACATGCTTTGCAGATTTACTCGCACTGTAAATGAACTGCAAGCTATCGGATATAATCTCAAAAATTCTGAGATTAACAAAAAGGCTTTAGCTGCTCTACCACCAAGTTAGGAAACACGAGTTTTGTTATTAGAAAGCGATCCAAAGACAAAGCAATTGTCTCTGGATGATCTCATTGGAAAACTTGAAGCTGGGGCGTTGGATATTGAAAAGAAGGAAACAAGATCTACTGCTCGTGCATCAGAATCAAGTCATGGTGGAACGGATTTCATCTCAGCTGAGCCAAATTCTCAGAGATCCTTTTCTTACAGTAATCCTACTGTAGGAACATTTTCAGCTCTACCAGCTTATAATGCTTCTTCAAGTACAACATGTTCATCGTCATCTGTTCCTTCTTCAGCAACCACCGATGAACATGCAGCCATGTTTACTGCTTTCTTGTCATCATATGAAGATTTTCTTTCTAAAAGAGTCAGTACATTGGAGCTGACTGATGAAGATTTCAATCAGGTTGATCCCGATGAGTTAGAAAGGATTGACACTAGATGGAATATGGCTATGCTCACTCGCAGAGCCAAAAACTATCTAAGAAGAACTGGAAAGAGATCTCTTGAAGATGCAGCTGACCGAACACCAATGGGATTAGATAAAAGCAAAATCAAGTGTTATAAGTGTCAGAATCTTGGACACTTTGCCCGCGAATGTGAGAAAGGACGACAACCTGCTTCGGGTTTTACAAAACCATCTGTTGCTCCAAAACAGATTGAGCATACTACTGCTAAGGCTGCATTGTTGATTGAGGATGGAGATGCTTATGATTTCTCTGCTCATGAAACTCAAGAGCAATGCTTCATGGCTATCAACAATGAGGTACCATTTGCTAAATTTACTTGTGATTCATGTATTAGTTTAACTGGTAAAGTAAATGGGCTTATGGAACATAATGACAACTTGAAATCAGATATCTTGAATTTGATGGAGGCAAACAAAGTTTTAAAAAATAATGAGAAACACTTTGAAAGTAACATTAATCAACTTATTGAAGATAAAAAGGAGCTAAAAGCTCTAATTTTCAGTAATCAAGATGAAATTGACAGTTACTTAAAAATGATTGCTCATTTAAAAAAAGAATTGGCTGACTCTCAAGCCAAAGCTGTTGATTTCCAACGAAAACTCAAGAATATCAACACTTCAACCTTGGTCTTTACTGAGATCCTACAGACGGGTAGAACTAGTTCTAAAGATAAGTCCGGTTATGGTTATCATCATCAACCGCCTCCGTCTTTAGATGTGAATTTGTGTAGACCGTCTAAGGATGAAGTTAAAGATTTTGTGCCTACTGCGTTAGTAGATGCAAAGCCCGTTGAAATATCAGTTAATGAGCCTGTTGTTAAGAAAGTAGCTATGCCTGTAAGTGAACCTGTTAGTTTGAATCCGTTTAAGTTGCCTGAATTCTATAAAGCAACATAGAAGTAAACCATGATAAGAAGAAACCTAAGACAATTAAGGCTGAACCTGTGAAGCCTTTTGAACCTGTTAAGTTTACCCCCTCAGGAACCGTCAAGTTTACCCCCTTTGGTAGTTTTTCGCCTGCTCCCTTAAAAACTATTGAAGAAGAGGTCGAGGTTGAGGATGTTCCCTGTAAGTTTGTGCCTCAATGTGAAAAGAAAAACATTAAGCCTGAACATCACATCCTTACTACTGAGATAGATGATGAAACTTTTCAAATGAATACTAAGGTTAAGGCTGAACATAAAAGGAAAGATTTACAGAATACTAATGACAAATCAATTAAGAATTCTGTTAAACCTTCTATTTCACATTCTGAGGCATCCACTTCAACATGCTCACATAAGTTACCTGTCTCACCTCAATTTTTAGGCAGTAACGACCGAACCTTTAAGGAAAGACGATCATGTTTCTACTGCAAGAAACAAGGTCACTTGATTAATCAATGCCCGTTGCTTTTGAGAAAGAAGTTTTCAAAAGGTGTTCCCAGAAATTCTGTTTACAAAAATTCATCTGTTAAATCTTTTTCAAAGAAGGGTTCACTTCCTCATACTTCTATCCCGAAAGTTAATGCTGCTAGGCCTAGTAAACCTCTGGTTAAACAGCCTGACAATGTTAACAAGCAACCCACTATTGTTCCTGTGAAAATTTGGAGACCAAAAGAGTCGTTAAATGACTCATCATCTAGTAATACTGCATCAGAAATTGCACCTGATTTATTGAAAAACAAAGTTTTAACTGATGTAGTTATTATTGATGAGGTCTCTGGAGTACCTAAGTCTGTCAAGGCCCGGGTCTCCATTTCTAACTAACACTCTCTCTATGTTGTGCTGTAGCAGTCAGGTCATATATAAAGAAGTAAATGGTATGTGGATAGTGGCTGCTCACGGCACATGACTGGTGACATGTGTCTTCTGTCAAATGTTAAACCATATCACGGAGGACATGTTGCTTTTGCGGGAGATACAGGTGGTAACATAACGGGTCAGGGTACACTTTCTTATGGGCAAGTGAGTTTTGATAAAGTGAACTTTGTCGAGGAACTGCAACACAATCTGATCAGTGTTTCTCAAGTCTGCGACAAGAAGTTCACTACCGCATTTACAGATGTTGAATGTTTAATTTTGAAACCGGGATTTGTTATTCCCGAGGAATGGGTGTTACTGAGAGCACCCCGTGTACGCAACTCGTACATTTTGGATATGCAAACTGTGGTTACCAAGGAGCATACTTGTTTGCTATCAAAAGCATCTTCTAAAGATTCACTGCTTTGGCACAGACGAATGGGACATATTCATTTTCGCATAATGAATTATCTTGTTAATAATGATCTTGTGTTAGGTGTGCCTAAAAAATCATTCGTAACAGATGATGAATGCGTTTCCTGTCTCAAAGGGAAACAACACAAGAAGTTCCATAAGTCTAAGCAGGTGAACTCTATTGAATCTCCATTGGAGATGCTTCACATGGATTTGTTCGGTCCTGTGAATAAGAAAAGTATTGGAGGAAAATCATACTGTCTGGTTGTTACTGATGATTACTCAAGGTTTTCTTGGGTGTATTTCTTGGCTGGAAAGGATGAAACAGCTGATACTTTATCCTACTTGTTCGACAGACTGGAAAATCTGTGTAATCTGAAAATCAAGAAACTGCGCAGTGATAATGGAACCGAATTCAAGAACAGAACCTTGGAAATGTATTGTCTTCGAAAGGGAATCTTTCATCAGTTTAGTGCTGCTCGTACTCCTCAGCTAAATGGAGTAGCTGAAAGAAAGAATAGGACAATCATTGAGACAGCAAGAACCATGTTGTCTGATGCGCATCTGCCTACCACTTTTTGGGCAGAAGCTGTTAACACTGCCTGCTATGTGTTAAATAGGGTTTCGATAGTTAAAAAGCGAAAGAAAACATGTTATGAATTGCTGAATAATCGCAAACCAAATTTGAAGTTTCTTGAGCCTTTCGGGTGTCCTTGCACAATCTTAATTACTAAGGTCTCGGTAGGCAAATTTGATGAAAAAGCAGTCGATGGGTTATTTTTGGGATATTCTGTGAACTCGCCGAATAAAAGAGTTTTCAACAAGTCTACTGGGAGAATAGAGGAACATTTTGAAGTAAGGTTTATGAAATATACTGATTCTCCAAAAGGCAAGGGACCTGAGTCCTTGCTTGAGTATGATAAGTTAGTGGACTCTTTCAATCTTCCCAAATTTAGTGAAGAAGAACTGGTGGTGTCTCTACTTCATGGATTGGATCTTTCTTCTGACGACTCAATCTCCAATTCTAGAGTAGTACCTCCAGAGAATATTGTCAATGATGACGATCCCTCCGATGTTGATCAAGTGGCTTCTGAATCTAATCCTCAAACTGAAACTGATATTGTCATACCAATTGACAATGAGGGTACTGCCGCTGATAGCTCAGTTGAAATTGAAAATCCAGGAGGTGATCAGTCAAATTTGGATTAGATCATTGTGCCTGATCCGATTCCTTAGCTTAGAATTCATTCTTCTCACCCCACTGAAAATATCATTGGTGAACTTCAACAAGGTGTTTTAACTAGGCATCAAGCTACTGCTAATGAAGTCCGTGAAGAATCTTCATCTGCCACTTTTGCCTGTGTTGAAGAAGAATTGGAAGAATGCTTCTTGTCTCAGCATGAACCAAAGAAAATAGCTGAAGCTTTGAAAGATCCATACTGGGTTGAGGCTATGCAAGAAGAACTGAATCAATTCAAGAAGCTTGAAGTCTGGGATTTGGTTCCTTTACCCAAAGATGTCGATCCAATTGGAACTCGCTGGGTTTATCGCGTGAAGAAAGATGACAGAGGCGTAGTTATTCGGAATAAGGCACGGCTGGTTGTTCAAGGTTTTACTCAGATGGAGGGTTTAGACTATGATGATGTGTTTGCTCCAGTTGCAAGATTGGAATCCATTCGCATTTTTCTGGCTTATGCGACATTTAAAGGTTTTCGGGTTTATCAACTCGATGTCAAGAGCGCATTTCTGTATGGAGAGGTTCTGAAGGATGTGTATGTCTTGCAACCTCCTGGTTTTGAAGATCAAAACCATCCTGATTATGTGTGCAAGTTAGGCAAGGCATTATATGGTCTTCATCAAGCTCCAAGAGCTTGGTATGCGAGGTTGGCAAATCATCTCACGAGAAATGGCTTCTCACGAGGCCAAATTGATAGCACTCTCTTCATAAAAAGGGTTGGAAAAGATTTGTTACTTGTGCAGGTTTACGTGGACGACATCATATTTGGTTCAACAAATGATTCTTTGTGCAGAGACTTCGAGAAAATTATGAAGTCCGAGTTTGAGATGAGTGCCATGGGAGAACTTCAGTTCTTTCTAGGTGTACAGGTTGAGCAGTCTGACAAGGGTGTCTACATTCATCAGTCCAAATATGTCAATGACATGTTGACTCGGTATGAACTCCATGACTGTAAGCCATATGGTACTCCCATTGAAACTGATCACAAACTCGGACCCGCTGAACACGAAGAAAATTGCAAGGAGCGGGACTATCGTTCTATGATAGGATCACTGATGTATCTCACTGCATCCAGACCAGATATTGTGTTTGCTGTGTCTATCTGTTCCAGATATCAAGCAAAGCCCAAGGTTTCTCACATGAAGGATGTGAAGCGAATTTTTGGTTACCTCAAATATAGACCATCACTTGGTCTATGGTACTCAAATGAGAAAAATTTTGCTCTCACTGCCTATTCTGATTCTGATTATGGCGGCTGCAATTCGGATAAAAAGTCAACTACAGAAGGTTGCCAGTATCTCGGTTCTCGATTGGTGTCATGGCAGTGTAAGAAACAAACCACTGTTTCCACCTCAACGGCGGAAGCTGAATACATTGCTGCTGCAAGCTGTTGTTCCCAGATTTTGTGGATTCAACATCAATTGCATGATTATGGGTTACTTCTTACTTTGACTCCTATTCATATTGATAATACTGCTGCTATATCTATTATTCGCAATCCCGTTCAACACTCTAAGACCAATCACATAGAGATTAGGTTTCACTTCATACGAGATTGCTATGAGAAACATTTAATTGACCTCATTCACATAGATACCCTTAAGCAAAAGGCCGACTTATTCACAAAAGCATTTTCGCGTGCTCGTTTCGACGAACTTGTGGATATGATAGGGATGATTTCCCTTGATCTCAAGAAATGATTTGTGACTTAATTTCTGTACAGTTTAGTTGCTTTATTTTGGTTAAAAAAAAAAAAGGCAACCGCCACTCTTTATACTCGTTAGTATCAAGGAAATGCAATGATTGCTACATTTTTAAAATAGACGTTGAAGTTGAGTCTGTAAACAACTTGGGATATGATAGTACATCGGGTGACATGCACAAAATGGAATTTTAAGGTTTATCTTTGATGTGTCAGTAGGTTTATCTGACACACTTAAAACAGTTTTTATGAAAATTGTCTTCATCATGCGATGTACTGGTAGGCATGATACAAACCGGTCTCTGGGTTATTAAGAAGTCATCTAAATACGTGTCTACTATCTTGTGGTAAACACTGTGTGATGTACGACTCAATGTCTTAATTCCTTAGCATAGCTTAACATATTTCTATCTTTGGAACTTTTATTTGAAATCATTTGGGAGTTTATACTGGTTGTTGCCTCTGTTGTACGTAAGTACAGAACTGGTAACAGTTAGTATAAACTTGGGGTTAAGCAATTACTGGTCAATGCACTTGAAAAACTTGACGATACTGAACAAGGTCGCTGTTTGGGAAACTCCAAATTCAGTTTGACTGCGATCGGTTTTTCTTAATCCTAAATCACACTAAACAAGGTCGATGTTTGGGAAACTCCAACTTCAGTTTGACTGCGATTGGTTTTGATTATACTTGAATCACGTTAGGTTGCTTTGCTGTACTTCCGTACTGACCTGTCAACTCTAGCCTGATTCTTAAAAATGATATTTCTTTATTCTTTCTAAATATGGAATCTATGTTATTGTCTGGGTTATAGGGGTATATCAATGGTGGGGGCCACAGAGAACTATTCATACTAACTGTAAAAGGTTAACTCCACAGACTCGGATGTAACATGCTTAAGTGGACAAACAATATCGGTAATCGTCTTGATACAATTTTTATAAAAGGTGTTTTAAATGTGCCACGTAAATTTAAAGTGGACAAATATACTGATAATCGAAATAACTCTTACTATTCCTAATAATTGCATGTTATTTCGGTATGATCCCTAACCAGAATCTCAACTCCGTCACCAAAAAGATTTTATAAGACTTTTACGCTTTTAGTTGACTTTGTTTCTTTTCTTTTATGTTTATATTTAGTTTTATCTTTTTAACTTTATTTAAATTGTATTTTTTTCATTTTTATTTTATTTTTATTTAAGTCACAAATCATCTTCTTTGCGAAAATTCTAAAAATCAAAGTCCGAATCGGCATCGAAATCAAATTTTTAATCTTCAAATTTTTTGCTTTATGTTCTGTGCGACACAAGCATTGTGTCGTATTCCATCTATACGACACAAGAATTGTGTCGTACATTGTGTCGTATATTGTGTCGTATACGGGCGTATAACTATTCAATCCATACGACATAAATCATTTACGTTTTCAAAAATCTCACGACACAATTTATACGACACAAAGGCGATTTTGCGACACAATCGATTTTCGTTCGGATTCGTGTTTTCGAAGGCTTTTCACCGCGATTTGTTGATCGATTCTTGTTCCTCATCTGTTTGCACATCTTTAGGTATAATCCTTTCGTGTTTTTATCGCATATTATGCCTTGAATTCGATCGTCCCGTATTACGTTTTTAGGGTTACGGTTTTTACTCAAATTATTTAGGGTTTAGGGGTTTCTAGGGTTAGATAACTGCATAATTATGATCCCCTGTTGATTGCGAACCCTAGGGTATGAGTAGATTTCGAAAACCCCAAAATTTTTCATCGATCGAATCTGGGTTGCTTTGATGTTCATCTTTGCGACATAACATACGACACAATTGTTATGTCGTATAGATTCATTGATTTTATGTCATACTGATCACAGCTGCTTATGTCGTATTTTATACGACACAACATGCGACACATGCCTTATGTCGTACTCTATGTTGCATCCCAGATTAATTTCTCAAAAATTGCTAAATGCAGGGGAAATGCTGTCCGCATGACACGTGTCATACGACACAAGACTTGGTCGTAGTGTCCTTCTACGACACAATCCTTATGTCGTATAGACCTTTTGCGACACAGCTGTTGTGTCGCAGAACTTTTGTAAAATCAAAATGCGAATTATTTTTTTGGTACTAACGCTAACGCATTTCGAGTTTTGGCTGTATTATTGTTATTTTTGTAGAAATGGCTGAACAACAACCTGCTCAAGCTGCTCCAGCTGCTCCAGCACCCGCAGAGATTGATGTCTCTAAATACTTCTGGGAGCCAAGTCACAATATCGTGGCGTTCATGAACACAACTGTCGAGACTTCGCGCCCGTACCGATCAATGATAGCCTTTCTTCGTCGCTCTCGAATTCACAAAGCTATCACTGCTGACACTCGCATCTTAACAAATCATATCACCGAGTTTTGGGACAACGCAGTGGTCAACTACGATGAAGCGGATACTAGGATCATTTCTACTGTCTGTGGCCGCCAAGTTATCTTCTCCGAGCAGCTTATTCGGGATTTCTTTGAGTTTGGTGACAATTCTGATATGATCACCCAGTTCACTCCAGGTGCAATTGCACAGGGCATGCGATCTATTGGATATCAAGATATTCCAGTTGATCAATACAAGAAGACCTACATGACAAAGGTCTGGAGATATCTGGCTCACATTGTCATTGTTTGTTTATCCAGTCGCAGGGCAGGTCTTGAAGGAATGAAATTTTCGTCTGCCTCTGCTATTCTTGCCCTGATCTACAACAAACCCTTCAACTTCTCCGGTTATATCTTTAGGGGTTTTGTGAACAATGCCTTGGATGCTCGAGAAAAATGGGCTCTATATCCTAGGTTTACTCAGTTGCTGCTCAATCATCTGCATCCCGACCTTCCAGTGGTTGCATCCTTCACTTTCAAGCAGACACCGATGAACACAAGGATCTACACCACTTGTACTACTTTTGCGAGGCAGGGACAGGCACCAGAACGTGAGGTTGCTCTTTTTGGTCACATTGTGGACCCTGCCTATGTTCCTCTTCCTGGTGAGCAATTTAACGCACCAGCACCTGAACAACCTATCCCTCAGCCTCCAGTACAGCAGCCTCCGGTTCAACAACCGCCAGCTCAACAACCACCAGTTCAGCCAGATCTAGCGGATCCGGAGTTGGTGGATCTAGATCGTGAGATCGACGCATATCAGCCTCCTTCTCCACGTCCTGAATCTTCTAGCCGAGGAAAAAGGCCTAGAGATTCTTCTGATGTTGCTGATTTGAACCCTCTGGTCAGACGCTCCCGTACTTCCACCTCTACATCTTCTGAGCTTCCGAGAACTGAAACCCCGATCACTCCTCATCCAACCGTTATTGAGGAGCTCCTGAGCAAGATTAATCAAATGCAGCAGGATATGGCCGCTCATGCAGCAATTTTTGAAGCACAGGATGCCAGGATTTCCCGTGTTGAAAAGGAAAATGAAGAGCTGAGATCCAAGATTTTGAGACTGGAAACCCAAGCTATTGCTTCGGGGGAGACAGCCCAACCAGCTATAGAATCAACACCTAGGGTTTCCGCCGAGGGCGAAGAAAATGTAAATCCTGATGATGTAACTAATTCTGCTATTAATGAAACAACTCTTATTTTGGATTACATTATTGAGCAACCAGGGCAACCAAAACCGCTAGCTGTAGATTACACGTATTGTAATTTGACTTACTTTCAATCTGCGGTTGACGATGACGGTCGTGCGCCTGAAGAACCTTTTGACTTCAACTCTGCTAATAATGATGATGATGTTGATGTTGAACAAGAAGAGCTTAGTCCTGATGAAGAATATACTGATCGTCCAGCTTATCCTCAAGAGGGTGTTGTATTATCTGATTCTTCAGACGATGAGTCAGGGCCGGCGTTCAAGTACGTACCAGGATCTACTTCTCAAGCCGCTCCCGCTCAAGAACCGTCGGTACCCTCCCGTTCTTCCCAAGAAAAACCTATCCCTGTTCGTGAATCGACAAATTATAATGACATTTTCCCTCAGGATACATCCGAATGTGTATCTTTTGACAAGGAAATGCCCATCAGAGAAAGGGATAACTGGTTTCCAAAAGTTAAAAATCCAGAACCTGCTCCTGTTACGTGCAAGAAATATCAGGTTGGTGGTGATTATACATGCCTGATAAAAAGCTGGAAGGTGAGTAAAGGGAGGTTAATGATTAAGAGACTTGACGGTATCCAGTACTTTCGTCGATCACTGAGGATATTGAGTACATTGCCAAAGCATGACATCGTTCGTCTTACTCACCTTCAGTTGATAAATCCTTATGAAGACGGAGTAGCAGATGTTATTCAAAAGGTCATGCGTGAGGAAATTAAACGAAAGAAATATCATTATGTCAAACCAATACTGGGTACAAGGTACACGTTCAAGAAGAAGCTCGATCCAAAGACCAAGCAGCCAATTGTAAGAGTTCACTATCCGCCTGCTGAATGTCTGACTGAAATCGCTCTGGAAACAGTTCCATTCAATCTACTAAAACGTTTTCATTACTGGGAACTGGATGTTCACACTGGCGAAGCCGTCTTAGTTTATGTACCAGATTCAGAGCCTCAGACAGGATCTTTGTAGGGTCTACGAAAAGCCAACTTCAGAATATTTGACCCAATGAGCTTGATTAATCTGTCCAGAAGTGACATGAAGAAGCTATTCGATAATCGGATTCGCTACAATCCAGGAAACGAGTTCAACTCTGTATTAGCGAAACGATTTCAGAAAATCGTTGATATATGCTTCACCTTTGGCATACATACTGGTGGAAACTTTCCACCTGGATGGGTTTGAAGTCCAGACGTTTGAAGATCTGCATTTTAGAAGACTGAAGCCAATCGAAGAATTTTTGAAGACCAAGCTGAAGACACGGGGGAGTTTGTTGGTACATCTATGTGTGTCTGTCAATTGGTCTCAGTCTATAATCGTGTCGAAATTGTAATTACGTTTTGTATAGTTTTAGATTTAGTTTAATTACAATTTTTTGTATTCATGCGACACAAGCATTGTGTTGTAGAAGCATTCAATGCGACACAAGGATTGTGTCGCAGAAACATTCCATGCGACACAAGTATTATGTCGCAGAAGAGTCTATGCGACACAAGGCTTGTGTCGCATAAAATCTGGATCAGGCTATAAATAGAAGCTCGCCAGCTTCTGTTTTGCTAAGACAAAACACACACATAACACTCCTGTTTTCTGAGTAAAATCATCTTGTTGTGTTATTATGATTATTGTGTTTGTGTCCAAGTGTATGTAGTATTGCTACCTTATCATTTATATAAACATACACTTTGTGTTTTGGTTATTTATCGTGTTAATCTTGCATATATTTGTTTGTTTGATTTCCGCTTTAACAAACTAGTTGAACTACTCGATTTGGTCCGTATAAGTGGAACCTACAACAAAAGTTAACAAACCAATATAGACAACAAATAAGAAATTTTGGCATCATTTTAAAAAAATTGTTAAAAATTGGTGTCATAAAAAAAAGTAGCAAAGAAACCATACGATTATGTTAGATAATATGTATGAGGTTAAATTGGAGCAAAATTTAGTAAATGGTGTTATAATTGTGGAAGATGTGGAGATAATAAATGAACTAGTAATTGAAGCCACGATTGATTTCGCGTTATCTCCAACACTTTAAAAAAAAAAAACCATAATCGGAAAAAAGTATCAAAACGCGATACGATTTTGTGTAAGATTAAATGAGGAGAAAAAATAGTATACGGTGTGGATATTTGCATCTAAACAAAATTTAATACACCATTATAGACAACAAATAAGAAATTTTGGCATAATTTTGAAAAAATTGTTAAAAACTGGTGACTTCAAAAAAAAGTAACAAAGAAACATACGATTATGCTAGATAATATGTATGAGGTTAAATTGGAGCAAAATTTTGAAAGTGGTGTTATATTTGTGAAAGATTTGGAGATGATAAATGAACTAGCAAGTGAAGCCACGATTGAATTCGCGTTATCTCCAACACTTAAAAAAAAAAACAAAAAAACAAAAAAACCTCAATTGGAAAAAAGTAGCAAAACACGATACGATTTTATGTAAGGTTGAGGAGAAAAAAGTGTATACGATGTAGATATTTGCATCTAAATAAAAGTTAACACACCAATATAGACAATAAAAAAGAAATTTTGGCATCATTTTAAAATAATTGTTAAAAATTGGTGTCCTAAAATAAAGTAGCAAAGAAACCATACGATTATGTTAGATAATATGTATGAGGTTAAATTGGAGCAAAATTTAGAAAGTGGTGTTATAATTGTGAAAGATTTGGTGATGATAAATGAACTAGTAAGTGAAACCACGATTGATTTCGCGTTATCTCCAACACTTAAAAAAAAACCTAAATCGTAAAAAAGTAGCAAAATGCGATACGATTTTATGTAAGGTTAAATGAGGAGAAAAAAGAGTATACGGTGTGGATATTTGCATCTAAACAAAAGTTAACATACCAATATAGACAACAAATAAGAAATTTTGGCATCATTTTAAAAAAATTGTATGATGACACGCAAAAAGTAATGTTTTTACATGCATTAATCTCACCTTTTTAGCCCGATATGTGACGAAACTAATCATGAAAGTCCCGTAATCACTATTGATTAGTGATTTGAAATCGCAAAGTGTAAAGTTTAATTGTAGAAGGGGGGGTTGAATACAATTAAAAACTTTTTCTGATTTTAACTTAGTTAATTGAAAGTTCTTAATTGTTATAACAGAAATAGAGTATATCAGATAACATATATGACAATATCAAAGAACAATGTAATAGTAGCTGAAATGGTGAATTGTATTGATCATAAAATTTACAAGTGTTGAATGCGGAATGGATTAACCAAAGTTAATCCAATTCAAACACTTGGCTAAACTATTACAATCGAGATGTACAGCAGTGGACAAACACGCTGACTGTTCACTCTATGAATTGCTAAATCGTGCGTAGACAGACTACTCACTGACACACAAGTGATTAACACGAATTGAACGACTAGCCTCTACAGTACAAAACACTGAACTATTTATACTACAAGAGTTCCTAAAATATCGCCTACAAAATAGGATCTTGGAAGGACACATGTCGCTGCTTGATTGGTTTGAACTCTGATGAACCGACATTCTGCGGGTCCCAATTCTGTTACCGCAAATATCTCGTTACCTTAAAACCAATCACTTGCTGCCACGTAATCTCTCGGACATACTTCGAACTGGAACACTCTTGCTGATGTATAGATAAGTACAGTACTTTTTAGTACTTGATGATTGAGAGGCTTTATTGAATAGTCACTGAAGATGCAGTAATCCTCCTCACTCACTGCGAGCTAACATGCTCTTGTAGAATGAATTGAACAAAAGATCTTCAGTGACTAGCTGTTATTCTGGCAGTGACTTTTGCCTTTATTGATTTGAAGTAGTAAGGCTCTCGCTGACGTTGATCAGCGACACACCAAGTTGAGCTTTAAATCTTCTTCAGAATATCGAACAGAATGAATGACGATCAGCGAAACCCATTATCAGCAACAGCAGCTTCGATACAATCCATTTCTTCATTGAGTAGTGAACAGTTGAGTTGGTCAGCGACCAGTGACTTCATCATGGTCAGCGACCAGTGACTCAACAATCTCCCCCTAAATGATTGTGATTGAAGCTCCCTAGACAAACTTGTTGCTGTGAAAGTTTATAGTCAGTGTTTAAGATTTTAAACATTCAGTGACTTTATACTTGTGATCCATTCATTTTTCTTTTTGGATTCTTTTGATATAATCTGAGTTTTGCACTTTGGTTTTCTCAAAAAAATCATATATTATTGAACTGCAAAATATAAAGTACAGATAGTATTTCAGTTACAATATATTTAATCTATCTCAAACTTTAAATCTACTATCTTCAGCGATTAGATAAATAGCAGAGATTCCTGCTATCTTCAGTGATCAGATGAGATAGTGACTTAAGACTTTCAACCCAACAATCTTCAGCATGACGTCTTCTCACGAAGCTTTAACCGACTGAAAATCAATGAACCTTCATCTTCAGATACTTAGATTTGAGAAGGATTCATTGCTAAGCTGAAGTGGCACAAATATTGAATAAAATCACCAAGAAAAGAAAATTGTAACTCAAATACAGGAAATACATGTGATATGATTTCCAAGTATCAGCTACTTTGATAGCATCAGTGATTTCAACAATGATATGATTTCCAAGTATCAGCGATTTGTTGCATGAGCAACATTGGTTTTTGCATTCATTTGCACGTTTTCTCCCCCTTAACAATATCACCAAGTAGATTAGTGTTTCTTTGGTATCATCAGTAGCGCTTGAATATTTCTCCCCCTTGATGATAGCATGAAATACTGTGTGTAATAGGTGATTGGTTTTCTCATCATCATCAGCTTGTGTTTTAGCTAATGGATCATTGAAAACAGAGAGATCAGCTTGTATCTCTCTCTGTGACGGGAGAGAGACATTGACAGCTGGTGCAGTGAGAGAAGAGAGGTAGCTCGGGTCTGTAGCCAGTGATGTGACACCAGCGAAGAGTGTGTTAACACCCACCGATGTCACTTGCCCTTTGTTTAAAACATCATTCTTTTGTGAGAATAATGAGTGGCTCATAGGTTGACTCGATAAAAGTTTGAGATTTGAAAACATGATTTTATCAAGAATGCCCACAGTGACTGAACGTTCAGACCCTGTTTCATCCTAGGCGTCCGAAGACGTCTTCTTTTTGAGATTTCTTGCAGAGGTTGGTAAAGTGTTCTGGGATGGTGGTTGACCATTTTTGATCACTGTAGGTTTTGACAGTGATATGGTCGATTTGGGGGCAGAATCAGACATATGTACAAAAGTTACATGCTAGGACACAGAGATCCCAAAAAAAATGAGAGTAAATGATAAAAACTTTGTAGTGCTCTGTTTTTCGTTAAGAAGTTTTAGCAAGATCTATGTTTCTACGTAGGCTTGAAAAGCTTTGAACTTGTAGAAATGATTTGAGTAAAACTTGATTTTGATCTTGCTAACACTCCTTCTTCCTTTTTTTTTAAAAAAAAAATAACAGAGTGATAAGAAAATGATCAGACAGTGGGTGATTTGTGAAATGAGGTGAAGGGTTGGTTTTATAATGAAGTTATGTGAGAAGTATGTGGTGAAAAATGAAACGTCGTGGTTGATGATGTTGGTAAGTAGGGGTGGCATAGGTGTGATTATTTATGATGTTAAATGGGATAGGGGTGATGATTGTGGAGCTTGATGGTATTAATGGTGATTTGAGAGGTGCGCCGGAAAAGTATATGTGACGTAAGGAAGAAATAGTGTCAGAGGTGCAATTTTGTGACACATCCCTTCAAATAATGATGAAAGAATCAGGGAGACCCTGAATGCTAAAAAAATAACACTTATATTCAAAAAATACTAATCATAATTTTCAATTTGCCTGAGATGTTATCTCACTGATTTGGTCACAACTTAGAATACTAACTATATCAGAGAGATTTGATCACTGATAAATATGAATCATAATTTTTATTCATTGAGTATGAGTGTTGTTTTAAAATAAAATTTATAGAGACTTATTTTATGCTGAAAGAGTTACAGCTTAGAATACTAACAAGATCAGCAAAAGAATAGGTCTCTAAAAAAATTTTTATTTTTTATTTTTTATTTTTTTATTTTTTTTTTTAAAATGAGTATAGATTATGTCTGATATGAACTTTGTAATATATTACTATATTTATCTTTCACTGATCTAGTTACAACTTAGAATACTAACACGATCAGTAAAACAAAATATAGGACAATAACAATATAGGTCATATAGAGACATAACAGATACTCAAAATTAAAAAGTGAAGCCCTTAAACAAAAATAACAAACTGAGCTTGATATCTGGGCTAGTCATTTAAGTTTAACATGCCAAGCTCGCTGATAAGAAAATTAAATCTTTTCTCATCTAAAGGTTTTGTAAATAAATCAGCGAGTTGGTAATCAGTTGGAATAAAATGCAATTCAATATCACCTTTCATCACATGGTCCCTGATGAAATGATATCGGACATTAATGTGCTTTGTCCTTGAGTGCATTACTGGATTGTTGGCAATGGCTATAGCGCTCTGACTATCACAGTAGATTGGTATTTCATTGAAGTCAAAGCCATAGTCAGCAAGCTGATTTCTCATCCAGAGAATTTGAGCAGTACAGGCACTGGCAGCAACATATTCAGCTTCAGCAGCTGAAGTTGAGACTGAGTTTTGTTTCTTGCTAGACCAGCTTACAAGCTTTTCTCCAAGAAATTGACAGCTGCCAGATGTACTTTTTCTATCCAGTTTGCATCCAGCATGATCAGAATCAGAGTATCCTTTCAGGGAGAAGTCTGAACCAGATGGGTACCAGAGACCAAGATTAGGAGTACCCTTCAGATATCTGAATATCCTTTTGACAGCGAGCAAATGTGATTCCTTTGGATCAGCTTGATACCTAGCACAGAGACATGTAGCAAACATAATGTCTGGTCTACTAGCAGTTAGATACAGCAGTGACCCGATCATTCCTCTGTAAGCAGTAATGTTTACAGATTTACCATCAGGATCAACATGTAGCTTTACTGTAGGTGACATGGGTGTAGCAAGGGTTGAGCAATTAGCAAATTCAAATTTCTTTAACAGATCTTTAACATATTTTCCTTGACTTATGAAAATTCCAGTTTTGGTTTGTTTTATTTGCAAACCAAGAAAAAATGTTAATTCACCCATCATGCTCATCTCATAACTTTTGGTCATGAGATCAGAAAATTCCTTGCACATGTCACTGTTAGTAGATCCGAAAATGATATCATCAACATAGATCTGGACTAATATGACATCTCTTTTATCTCTTTTGATAAATAATGTGCTGTCAATTTTGCCTCTGACGTAACCACATTTTATCAGATAGATAGAGAGAGTATCATACCATGCTCTGGAACTTGTTTTAGTCCATACAGGGCTTTATCAAGTTTGTAAACATAACCCGGATGTTTTGGATCAATGAATCCAGGTGGTTGCTTGACATACACTTCTTCCTGCAGCTTGCCATTCAGAAAGGTACTTTTCACATCCATTTGATATACTTTAAACTTCTTGTGAGCTGCATAAGCAAGAAATAGCCTGATTGCTTCAAGCCTAGCTACTGGTGCAAAGGTTTCATCATAATCGATGCCTTCTTGCTGACAGTAACCTTGTGCAACTAGTCTAGCTTTGTTTCTTGTAACAACACCATCAGCATCCATTTTATTTCTGAACACCCATCGTGTTCCAATCACTGATTTACCAGCGGGTTGTGGTACAAGCTTCCAAACTTTATTTATTTCAAACTGAGATAGCTCTTCTTGCATGGCAGCTATCCAGTGATGATCAGTAGTGCTTCATCAACTTTCTTTGGTTCCATTAGAGACACAAAACTTATAAACAAACAAAAGTTAGCAGTTGCTGATCTTGTCTGAACCCTGGATTTTGGATTACCAATAATCAATTGATTATCAATATGTTTTGTCCACTTAGTCATTCGCTGAGGTTCAGCAGTGACTTGATTACTTTGTGAGGGTTCAGAGGACAAATCAACATTTGTAGCATGAGTATTGTTGTTATGTGAGTTTTGGTTTGGACATTGAGTTGATGATGATGATGGGACATCTGTAGGTAAAGATGATGTTCCTGAATTATTCACAGCTAAAGTAGAACTGGAATTGATTTCAGGAATATTATCTTCACCTTCAGAGTCAGATGAGAAATTTTTATATTCCTTATCATTTGATTTGATTTCATTTGATAAGTCACTATCCATTTTGTTAAAAACAAGATTTTCATATTCTTTTGGATCAGTGAGTGACTCATCATATGATTCATCAAAAGTAACATCCATTGATTCCTCAATACATTCTCTTCGTTTATTATAAATTCTGAAAGCTTTAGAGATGATTGAGTAACCAACAAATATTCCTTCATCAGCTTTGGGATCAAACTTTCCTATGTGATCTCTTTTGTTTAGAATGTAGCAGGTACTACCAAAAACATGAAGAAAACTTATATCATGTTTTCTCCCCCTTAATAGCTCATATGCTGTCTTACAGTGCCTTTTGACAATCAGTGACCTATTTTGAGTGTAGCAGGCAGTACTCACTGCTTCAGCCCAGAAATAGGTCTTAAGACCAGCATCAATGAGCATTGACCTTGCAGATTCAATCAAGGTTCTGTTTCTCCTTTCTGCCACCCCATTTTGTTGGGGTGTTCTTGGTGCTGAAAAATTTTGAGAAATACCTTTTGAATCACAAAAATTTTCAAGGTCAAAATTTCGAAATTCAGTACCATTATCACTTCTCAGATGTTTTACCGTGATATCATTTAGATTTTCTATTTTCCTGACAAAGGATATGATCTCGTTGGCAGCTTCACTTTTGGCTTTGAGAAAAAATACCCAAGTGTATCTGGAGTATTCATCTACTATCACCAAACAGTACCTTTTTCCTCCAAGACTTGGCGTACTCACTGGTCCAAACAGATCCATATGAAGCAAGTAAAAACATTCTGTTACTGATGAAGTCTGCTTACTTTTGAAGGACGAGATGTGATGCTTTCCCTTTTTACATGCTGAATAAAGCTTGTCTTTATCATAAGACATTTTTGGTAGTCCAGTGACTAAACCATTCTTGCTCAGTTTGTTAATTACTTTGAAGTTCAGATGAGAAAGTCGCTTATGCCATAACCATTTTTCTTCTGAAACGGTTCTGGAGTAAAAACATGTTCCTGACTGTGCTGAATCCATATTGACCACATAAGTATTTCCTTTCCTGTTTGCAGCAAGAACAGCACTTCCCTTTTTGTTATAAACAACACCAGCTTCATGATCAAAAAGTACCTTGTTCTTGGAATCACAAAATTGACTGATGCTTAATAAATTGTGCTTCAAACCTTCTACATATGCTACTCGCTTGAACATTACATTACCATTGGTTAAGACATCATACCCTTTGGTTTTCCCAACTTTGTTATCACTAAAAACTACATCAGGACCTTTTTCATCCTGATAATCACTGAGCAGCGACTTACATCCTGTCATATGCCTGGAACATCCGCTGTCCAAATACCAGATGGTTTCTCTAAGAATGCTTTTGTAGATGCTGTCAGAGTCCCACCCTGATGCTGAACATTTCTGAGCTACTTCCTTGATGTTTTCATGGAATTCAGCATCATTAGCCATTAAACAATAATCTTTGTCTAGGTAAAGCATTGCTTCTTCATCATCAGATGAAGAGGATGAATCAGAGTCGCTGAGTGAACTTTCTTCAGCAACAAATCCTTTTCTCTTCTTCTTTCCAGATTTTGACAATTCTTTCAGCTTCTTATATTTTGCCTTGTACTTGTTGTACTTGTCATTTCTGACATTTGGCATGGGTTCAGGGACTTGATTTACTGACTTTGATCTGCATTCAGCTGCAAAATGACCAATTCTACCACACTTGTAGCATTCACCCTTGGATTGAAATTTATAAGATGATGGAGCACCAGCGAATCTTTTTGGTCTAGTGTTCCTTCTGAAATTAGCAACCATCATGGCCATATCCTTCTCAAGCTTCTCCAATCCTTCATCATACTCGTATTCTGACTGTTCTTCATTCTGATCACCTTCTTCTTCAGCTATCAATGACTTCGAGCTTTTCTTAGACACTTTTGACTTCTGTCTTTGATCGATTTCATCAAGCTCTGCTACAAGGGCATTGGATATCTTCTGACTTCCAAGAGTAGCACGAATATGCTCACTCTGATCAGCTTGCTTTTCAGACTGCTCCCAATTGAGCAAAATACCATAGACCTGAGTTAAATTCATAATTGAAAAATCATTTCTTTGTCTGGTACACGTTGCAATGGTTCCCCAGATTTTCCTTGGCAGCAACTCAAGAAACTTTTCAACAACAAATCTCTGTTCCTTGCCTATATCAGCTTTCTTCATTTTGTTCATCAGTGACTGGTATCTGGTGTAAGTGGAAGACAGAGATTCATTTGGTTCCATTGCGAACAGCTCATACTAGCGAGTGAGATTGACTTCCCTGCAGCGAATAATATCAGGAGTTCCAATTTATATATTCCTAAGGGTATCCCACATATCTTTAGCAGTTCTACAAAGCCTGATTGATTCGAACACTTCATCAGGAAGTGCCATGCCTATGTAGATTTTAGCTTGTTTATCAAGTCTAACCAATCGCCTATCCTCATCAGTCCATTGTTCCTCTCTTTTAGGTAAAACCATTTCTGGTATAGCTGGAGTAGTAGCTGTTGCAATTACAGCAGGAACAATAGTAGTTGGGATATGTGGACCATTGGTTATGATATTACAGAGACGGTCATCAACTAAGTCCAAAAACATCATCATCCGGGACATCCAAGTTTCAATCCTTGAAGGATCAAAAGCTGGAGGTTTGGTTGTAGAACCATTTCCCTTTTGATAGTCAGAGTCAACACAGCTGTACTTTACAGATTCCATTGCAGACCTGGTTAATTGAAGTTAAACCAACTCTGCTCTGATACCAATTGAAAGTCCCGTAATCACTATTGATTAGTGATTTGGAATCGCAAAGTGTAAAGTTTAATTGTAGAAGGGGGGGGGGGGGGGGGGTGTTTGTCCCTTACTTAGATCTAGCATGAACCGAGTCAATCCAATCGATGGCGGAAACAACGATTAGATTATTAACTAAACACACGAACAATCAATACGCAATGAATATCAAACGAACGTAATATTATTGATTATAGTCGATCAGATTACAGAGAATTTCGACAAATTGCGTTTAGGGTTTCGTCAACCCTAAAACAGAAAACACAAATCGTTTTTATACAAACACTGGCACCTGCGACGTAGCACGCTACGTCGCAGGCCCAAGCCCATGCGACGTTGGCTACGTCGCAGGCCCAACACCTGACGTCGCACCTGCGACGTAGTGCGCTACGTCGCAGGAGTCAGAAATACAAAACTAACTACGAACTACGAGCTAGACCAACTGACAGACACTAAACATGTACTAACAAACTCCCCCGTGTCTTCAGCTTGGTCTTCAAAAATCTTCATTAAACCCAGCCCGCAGGAAACTGGCCGTCGGCATGAATTCCATTAGCTACGCAAACAGTAACAACATTGTAGAACTGCTGTGCTAATCGTCTGTTGAATTCATTCTTCTGACCAACTCGAATCCGATTATCATAGAGTTTTCTTAAATCTTTTTCATGAAAATTAATTAAACTCATCGGATCATACAGCCTAAACGTCGCTTGCTTCAAATTCCATATACCTCCAACTTCTGGCCACGGTTCAGAATCTGGAACGAAAGTAATAACCGCTTCGCCAGTCTGTGGATCAAGTTCCCATTTCACAAGTCTTCTCAGAAAATAATAAGGAACTGATTCCAGAGGTATCTCAGTCAAACATTTAGCCGGCGAATAGTGAATTTTAACCAAAGGCTTCCTGGTGACTGGATCAATCTTTTTCTTCCACGTATACCGAGTTCCCAATGTCGGCTTCAATTTCGAATAAGTCTTCGTTAATACTTCCCGACGTAGACATCTTTGAATGAACTCAGCATAGTCATTCTCAAAAGGATTAATCAACTTCAGCTGAGCTAATCGATTAATCTCTCCTTTTGGCAACGTGCTCAATCTATCAAAGCGCATTCTAAAATACTGAACTCCATCTTCTCTCTTTATCATAAACAGATTCCTTTGACACTTCCAGCTTTTAATTACACCGGTATAATTCCGACTAACCCGGTACACTTGACATTTCACTGGAATAGGGACTGGATTTCGTCCCTTAGGCCACCATTTCTTGTTTCTCTCTCTCTTTTCTTCAGCAGTTAGTTTCTTTGCTGCTGAGTCCGGTGCCTGTGTCTCTGGAGCTGGAGTTTCAGCAGAACTAGATTCTCCATGTTGCGCTTTTTCAGGACTCTCGTCTTCACTTGAATCAGATTCAATAATAGGTGCACCATCATAAGCTTCCCCAGATTGTGCATCATCATATGTTTCATCTTCATTCAACTGCTCTTCTTCAATCGAGACATCCTCGTTCATCTCAAAAACATTTTCTGTCTCTTCCTCAGAGCCAACTCCACTGGCCATCCTTTGAATAAATGATAAGTCAGCAAATGAGTAATCAACTGCCAGTGGTCTCGGTTGCCCTGGAATATCATCAACAGAAAAGTAATCCAAAACAGAAATATTTTCATTAATATTTTCAATTACAGGGTTGGGATTTACAGACTCAGGTTGACTTGACTCTAAAGTGGGTATCCCAGACCCATACTCCCCCGAGGCAAGTAACCTGCCTTCCAAAATGTTAACCCTATTCTTCGTTTCCTCAAGCTCTTTAGTTTGAACCTCGATCAAAGCAGCTTGTTCAGCAATCTTCTCATCCTGAGCCTCCAGCTTGTGCTTCATCAGCTGCATATCTTCCATGATCTTTTGCATGAAAGCTGGAGTCGGTTGAATCTCAAAGACATCCTGTTGCTGTGGATTAACTGGAACGCGTGTAGATGAAGAGCGACGAACACGACGAGGCGGTCGATAAGTCTCATCAGAAGGATCATCACCGTCGCGTGTACGCTTTCCAGTATCCCTTGGAGGCACATACTTGCGTCCTTGTCTGATCCGACGCTGAATACGTAGATATCTAAATGAATCTGAAAGCCTGATACGTTCCATCTCAGAGGGATGCGGAACAGTACCATCAGAATGCTCAGGCGTCAGACCCCCATCCTGAGGACCTGCAGTGACCGGTTCTTCAGAATCAGAACTCTCAACCGTATCATGCGATGCTGGATTGTCCGAGTCAACGTGCCCGAACTGCTCGATATTCTCCAAAATAGCATCCACGTTCTCCCCCGCAGCTTGAGCAGGAATGTTTTCCCCCGCAGCTTGAACAGGAATATTCACTAACGGTTGCTGCGGTTGCTGAGGTGCTGGAACATCCATATATTGAGGTTCCGGTGGCGGTACATAATTCGCGTCCACAATGGCACCAAACAAGGGAACATCCGCTGCTGCCGCAACCCCTTTCTCAAAACTTGCACAAATGGTGAAAATCCGACTCATCATCGGTGAAATCTTTAATAACTGATCGGGATCACCCTGTGCCTGAAGATTTGGGTGATGACGATTAATGTGCAACTGAACAAAACGTGGATATAAAATCCATTTCTGATCCCCTGCATTCGCGTTATCAACCATTGCCTTGAAGATAAATCCCGAGAAGTTGAACGGCTTGTTGTATACTAACGCCAACATAGCAGAAGCTAAACTTCGACTCATCCCATCCGTTCCACCTTTTCTATTCCCCAAACAAACGATAATCACGTGCATCAGATATCTCCAAACACGCGTGAGATTCGCTTTGCGATACTGATCGGAGGGAATCCCAGGATATCCAATCCGTTGCATAGCCCCGGTAACAAAAATATGATCAAAACTGATAGGCATATCCGGTTGATCGTTCAATTGTAAAAGTTCCCGAATGCTCTGTTCTGTAATAATGATCTCCGTACCCAGAACAGTAGAGACCAAGCGTATAACGTCGTTTTCAGTAACGACAGTTGCGTTCCGCCAGAATGGGTTGATCAGATTTCCAAAAACCACCGTGGTATCGGAAATAGCGTGGATTACCCTAGAACGTCTCAAAAATGCAATCATCGGACGATACGGTGCAGCTTTATCAGCAGTATCAACAAGATAAGCAGCCGTATTGTGACGAGCTTCAAAAATCAAAGCCATATCTGCAAAAACAGAAACATATTGCAACTCGAAAAAGGTTAGCAAAAAATTTTCATTTTTCATACAACCTTTTTTCAAACTCCTGGAACTAGCGACGTAGCACCATACGTCGCATAAACACAGAGCGACGTAGAAAAGTACGTCGCCTAAATTCAAAATAAATTGAAAAGCGACGTAAGGCCGTACGTCGCATAAAATTCGAGCGACGTAAAGCGGGACGTCGCATTTTGCAATTTATTGTGAATTTAATCACTTTATTTAAAAAGCGACGTAGAGAGCTACGTCGCATCGGACGTCGCAGAAAAAACGACGTAGGAATTAATAATAACTAATTTAAAGCGACGTAGGCGACTACGTCGCATCGTACGTCGCAACGATGAACATTCATCCCCAACCCAGAAACCCTAACCTCGAATTTAGGGGTTTTCAAAATCAAACGCACTACAAGGTGCGGCTTACGATGATGATCACGAAAAAATAAGTTATAACCATTATAACAACCAATTGACCATCGAATTCAACCCAAAACCAAAACCCTTGAAACCCGTAACACTTATATAGCAATTAAACATATAATACACGGTGAAAACAGGTAAATATGGTACCTAAGTGTGCGGAATAACGAGTATATGAAAACTACGTGAGTGAATAGGAACGACAACAGCTACAAATCACGAAAAAGCTCGAAGAATTGCTACGTCGCAAATCGCCGGTTGGTACGTCGCAGGCTACGTCGCACTTGAATAGTGAATACTGTGACGAGGTACGTCGCAGTGGATACTATTTAAAGTATAACCCTATATGCGACGTAGGCTGGGACGTCGCAGGCGACGTAGAGCCGTACGTCGCATACAACAGTTTTGATCCAATTTCAAAATTTTCAAACCGTGTACTCGTTATTTTTAGCAAATAATTTCCAAATAACTCGTGACTTGGGAAAATAACCTAGAATAAAAATAAAACAAAATAAAATAAACTATAAAATCTTTTTTTTTTTTTTTTTTTTTTTGGTATTTTCTTTAATTTTGCAAAAAATAGAAATAACTAACACTCTATTTTTGGTGACGGAGTTGTTTTGTCTGCTTAGGGATCATATCGGAATAACATGCATTTATTAGGAATAGTAAGTGTTATTTCGATCATCAGTATATTTGTCCACTTTAAATTTACTTGGCACATTTAAAACACCTGTTATAAAAATTATTTCAAGACAATTATTGGTATTGTTTGTCCACCTAAACATGTTACATCCGTATATGTGAGCTAACCTTTATTGTTAGAATGAATATTAATTTTGTGAAACCTATTATATGAGATACCGATAAACTTTAGTAAAACAAACACCGCATATTCATACAAGGTAGAGATTACAAGACCAAGTTTATCTCGGTTTTCTCGTAACATACACTTGATATTTATATGTAGGCATACATCAAACTGATTATGAAGATACTAGTTGCCCCAGATCTGTACAAAGTACAACAGAGGGTCCCTTAGTATGAACATAACAAGTTTGAGACTATTTGCATAACTAATGGATTCAGGTCTGTACGTGAGTACAACAATAGTCACCATTAGTTAGGCGAATAATCATATTATTACTATATGCCCATTTTATATTTACATAATTATGACAGTGTATGATAGTACTTCCATTTATCAATTAAGACTTATGTCATACATCATATAACATTTTTCACAAAGTAATAGACAAGTTTTATCATTACTTCTTACTCACTCACAAACCGGTGTGTAGCATGCCTACCAATACATCGTATGATGAATATAATTTAGATAAAAACTGTTTTAAGTGTGTCAGATAAACCTACTGAGACATCCAAGATAAACCTTAAAATTCCATTTTGTGCATGTCACCCGATGTACTATCATATCCCAAGTTGTTTACAGACACAACTTCAACGTCTATTTTAAAAATGTAGCAACCTTGCGTTTTCTTTAATACTAAAGAGCATAAAGAGTGGCTGTTGCGAAATTTTTTAATTTTTTTTTTTTTTTTTTTTTTTTTTTTTTTTTTTTTTTTTTTAAATTGAATTTAAAAATCTAAAAAAAATCCAAGTCACAAATCATTTCTTTGACTGAAAGAACCTTAAACCTATTAGATTGACCAGTTCAATGAAACGTGATCGCAAAAAGGCTTTTGTGAAAAGGTCCGCACACTGCTTAAGGGTCTCTATATGTACAACATCTATAAGGTGTTTCTCAAAGCAATCCCGTATGAAGTGGAACCTAAGTTCAATATGTTTGGTCTTAGAGTGCTGTACGGGATTGTGGGTGATAGATATAGCAGCTGTATTATCAATATAAATAGGAGTCATAGAGAGATTGAACCCGTAATCACGCAGTTGATGCTGAATCCAGAGAACCTGAGAACAGCAACTTGCAGCAGCAACATACTCGGCTTCAGCTGTGGAAATAGCAACCGCAGTCTGCTTTTTGCACTGCCAAGAAACTAAGCGCGATCCAAGGAACTGACATCCTCCAGTAGTTGACTTCATATCTATCTTGCAGCCACCAAGATCCGAATCCGAATAGGCAGTTAACTCAAAGTTCTTCTCGTTTGAATACCATAGACCCAGAGATGGCCTAAAAGCGAGATATCCAAAAATGCGTTTTACTGCCTTCATATGAGACACCTTCGGATTTGCTTGAAATCGTGAGCAGAGAGAAACGGCAAACACGATATCTGGTCTTGAGGCAGTCAGGTACATGAGAGAGCCTATCATTGATCGATAGTCTTTCTCCTTGCAGTCTTCATCGTCCTCATTAGGTCCAAGATTGTGTCTTGCTTCAATTGGAGTGCCGTAGTGTTTACAGTTGAGCAATTCATACCGTTTTAACATGTCAATGACATATTTTGACTGATGGATATAAATTCCATTGTCAGATTGCTCAACCTGTAGTCCCAGAAAGAACGTGAGTTCCCCCATAGCACTCATTTCAAACTCAGATTTCATCAATCTTTCAAAATCCTTGCACAACTGATCATTAGTTGATCCAAAGATTATGTCGTCCACATAGACCTGCACAAGTAACAAATCCGCTCCTTCCTTTTTGATGAAAAGCGTGCTATCAATCTGTCCTCTATCAAAACCATTCTTCAGTAAGTACGTGGCAAGTCGCTCATACCAAAGTCGAGGAGATTGATGAAGACCATACAAAGCTTTCTTCAGCTTGCAAACATGATTAGGATGCTTTGGGTCTTCAAAACCGGGAGGCTGACACACATAGATCACTGCGTCAACATCTCCATATAGAAAAGCACACTTCACGTCAAGTTGATACACTCGGAATCCTTTGAAAGAAGCATAAGCTAGAAAGATCCGAATTGATTCCAAACGAGCAACAGGAGCGAAAACTTCATCATAGTCAATACCCTCTAGTTGACTATATCCTTGAACTACCAGACGGGCTTTGTTTCGAATAACAGCCCCACGGTCATCCATTTTATTACGGAAAACCCAACGAGTACCCGTCAAGTGAGCACCCTTGGGTAGAGGAACAATTTCCCAAACATTCATCTTGTTTATTTGCTGTAGTTCCTCCTGCATAGCCTCGACCCAAGATGGATCCTTTAAGGCTTGATCAACCTTTTTCGGTTCAATTTGAGACAAATGACATGAATCAATATGAGCTATAAGTCCCAAAAGCTGCTGAGCTGAAGTCTGCTTTGTTTGCTGTCGTGTTTGAACAGATGCATGAGGATCACCAATGATATTATCAATGGGGTGATCCTTATGTATACGTGTTTCTGGTATGGCACCTGGCACAAGATCCACACCCAAATTGTTCAAATCTCCCTCAGTTTCAGGAGTAGCAGCAGACTCAGGAATGACTATCTCTTCCTCTTCTCCTTCATCTTCATGAGAAAATAAGTGAGAGTAGTTCATTGTTTCTTCCACTTCATCTTCTTCTTGAGGTTCCTCTAAAGGAGGCATATTTGGATCATATGGAAGCTCCTTTGTATAGTTGTAAACTGTTTTAGAAGGAGCTGCCGAAGATGGTGGAGTAGGAGATGGTGTTGATGGTGGTGATTTGGTAGTTGTTTTCGGTTGTGTGGGTGTTGGTGAAGGAGTAGGTGTAGGTTGTGGAGGTGTAGGATTAGTCGGTGGAGGTGCGGGTGTTGCATTAGGAGATGGGTCGGATGGTTTATTTGTAACGGGTGTATCTTGAGAAATATCAAGCTCATGCAGTATAGAAACCAACTCTTCCGTTTCATCTTCTTCCGGAATATTGAAAGAGTTGAAGAGGTTTCCATAATTGAAAAACCAATCCGGACCCGTTCCTTGAGGAGGTTCCGTATACCTTAAACACTTCACTTCAAAATGCTCTTCGATCTGATTCGTTGATTTGTTGAAGACTCTTTTGTTCGGAGAGTTGACTGCATATCCAAGAAAAATCCCTTCAACAGCTTTATCACCAAACTTAGAGACCTTATCTTTTGTAATCATGATCAGGCATGGACACCCAAATGGTTCTAGGAACTGTAGATTTGGCTTACGGTTATTAAAAAGTTCATAGCACGTTTTGTTCCTTTTCTTAACCGTAAGTACTCTGTTGAGAACATAACAGGCAGTATTAACTGCCTCAGCCCAGAATATGATTGGTAACTTGGAGTCAGCTAACATAGTCCGAGCTGTCTCGATAATTGTCCTATTCTTCCTTTCTGCAACTCCATTCTGTTGTGGAGTCCTTGGAGCACTAAATTGATGCTCAATACCTCTTGTAGCACAAAACAATTCGAGAGTTGAGTTCTTGAACTCAGTTCCATTGTCACTCCGTATCCTTTTCACCTTCAAGTTGCTCAGATTTGCCAACTTGTCCAACAAATACACCAGTATCTCAGGAGTTTCCCCTTTCGTGGTCAAAAAGTAAACCCACGAAAACCTTGAGTAGTCATCAGTAACTACCAAGCAATAAGACCGACCACCAATACTTTTCGTAGACACTGGACCGAAAAGATCCATATGCAGCAACTCCAATGGTGCATTTATGGAATTCACTTGCTTAGACTTATGGGACTTCTTACGTAACTTTCCTTTTTGGCAGGAGATACAGTCATCCTTTAGAGCAAATGACTGTTTTGGAACTCCTAGCACTAGGTCATTTTTAGTCAAGAAATTCATTTTTCGGAAATGAATGTGTCCCATTCGTCTGTGCCAAAGCAGTGAATCCTTTTCAGAAGCCTTAGACAAGAGACACGTATACTCGTTCGATGTCTCAACAGTTCTCATATTCAAAATGTAGGTGTCATCCTTTCTTGGCGCTCTCAGTAACACCCATTCTTCCGGAATGACATACCCAGGCTTCAGTATCACACACTCAGTCTTTGTGAACACAGTTGTATAATCCTTATCACAGACCTGTGAAACACTTAGCAAGTTGTGCGTAAGCTGTTCCACGTAGTTCACATTTTCAAAACTAACATTGCCGTTAGTTAACGTTCCTCTTCCAGAAATAGTTCCCCCAGAATCTCCAGCAAAGGCAACATAACCTCCTGCATGTGGTTTAATATCCACTAGAAGAGATACATCGCCCGTCATATGTCGCGAGCAGCCGCTATCCAAATACCATTCGCTATCTTTAACGCGTTCTGACTGCTGCAACACACAAACAAAAGAGATTAGTGAGAAACGGTGACCCAAGCCTTTACAGACTTAGGTCGACCGTGGTCATCAACAATAATCACGTCAGATAGAATTTTATCTTTAAACAAATTAGAATTTTTATCTGATGTGTTATTGTTGACGACTGAAGAGTCAACATCAGACTCTTTACGTTTCCAAACTTTTGAAGATTCGGAAATGGTAATAGAAGTAATGTTGGGCTTTTGAATTGGCAAAGATTTTTGCTCAACATTACTTGGTTTCGAAACAGGCTTGGGAGAGGTAGAGTAACGCCTAGGTGGAGATTTAGAAAAAGAGTTTTTATAAACAGATGTCCTAGGCATCTCTCTCCCATATCGCTGATTTGACAGCTTTGGACAATCACGGATTAAATGTCCTTGTTTCTTGCAGTAGAAACAAGAACGAGTCTCAACAAACGGTTGAGGCTGAGGTATTACCACAGGAGGTGGAGAAACATTTCTAGAGCATGAACATTGAGTACACGTCTTAGAAAATGTTTGTCTTGGTTGAGAGGTTGAAGTTGATGGTTTATCATACGAAACATTTTCATTTATTGATTTTCTTTGCAAAATCTTTACAGGTGACTGTAAAGTTTGTTGTTTCGAATTTAAAACCTTAGCTTTTCCCTTATTTGGTTGAACCTTAATTTCCGGTTCAACCTTTGAAATCACCTTTTCAGGTTTAAATGCAACCTTCTTAACCTCCGGATACTCCTGATCCGTAATATCCTCAATCTCAACTATCTCCACAACACTAACAGGAGATTCATTTTTTACTTCAACATTCTCCTTAACACTAACCGGAGATTCATGCACAGACTTAACAAACTTTGGCAAGGGGTACTCTGGCCGCATGGTTTTCTCCTTTGCCGGTTTGTTATGGTTGGTCTCTTTAGCATCTTTAGCTTTTAAACCATAGAGCTTGGACCAGTCAACTGGAATCTCTTCAATGCCTTCCTTAACAGGCAGGGGACAACAAGTAGTAGGAGGAGGAACTGAGTTGTATCCCAATCCCTCATTCTTCTTCCCTTTAGTACCATGCTTGCTAAGGATTTCATTGAAGACAACTGTTGAGGAATTTGAACCTAAGATTTTACTCTTATAATTCTCATACTCAGCTTTTAAATCTTTAAGTTCTTTATTTAAAAGTTCAATTTCAACAAGATAGCTTTTAATGGCATCTTCTTGACTAAAAACCTTAGATTTATATTTCTGAGTATCAAACCGATGAGCCTCAAGATGATTTTCATAAAGTTTCTCATTAGCTTTTAAAAAATTATTTGAGTCGGTTAGTTTTTCATTCTTTTTCCTCAATTCAGCTGTCTCTGTCTGATATGCCTTTAAAGATTCAGTTAACTTTATGCATGAAATACAATTTAACGGTTCATCATGTACCTCATTCACAATGTGAGCCATCAGACACTGTTGGTAATGCTGGGAGACAGGCGTCCAATCTTGACTTGTAGGCTCAAAAGCAATCAGGGCATTATCAGCAATCCCTCTCTTGGTAACTTCAGTTTCTTTGGCCTTTGGAGGAGTAGACGGTGTTGTAAATCCCGATGCTGGCATTTTGGGTTTCTCGCACTCCCTGGCGAAGTGACCCAAATTTTGACAATTGTAACATCGGACCTTACTCTTGTCAAATCCAAATCCAGTCTTTCCATCACCCTCCAAGCTTTTACGCCCTGTTCTCTGCAAAAACTTCTGAATTCTGCGGGTGATCATTGCCACATTCCAAGTCAAATCCATTTGCTCCAGATCGTCTTCATCAAGCTGAGCATAGTCCTCCTTAGTCAACTCCAAAGTTAGATTCGGTTGAGTAACCAAATCCTTGTAAGAGCTTAAGAAAGCTGTGTAGATGGCAGCTTGCTCCTGAATAGCAGGTGAGACTTGAACCTTTTGTTGATTTGAAGAAGGTCCAGTCATAAAAACCGAATGAATCCCATCAGAAGAAGAAGAATTCGATGAAGCATTTGTATTTGATACAAAAGCAACTCCAGATCCATAAGTCTTTCCAGAGTTGATCTGAACACCATACACACTAGGATTCTGAACAGCAGAACCAGACCTAGTTTCTTTCTTCTTGATCTCCATCGCGTGAGCTTGAAGATCCCCTATCAACGCATCCAAAGACATGTTTGCAAGTTCTTCATTTTCCTTTAAAAATTGAACTTTAATATCCCAAGAACTCGGCAACACATCCAGCAGCTTCTTATTTACTTCAATTGAAGGAAAAGTATAACCCCCTTCAAACAACTCACCAACTAACCGTGAGTACCTAGTAAATAAAGAAGTCGTGTCTTCATCAGGAAGGATGTCAAAGATATCGTACTGTTTCTTAATCAGTTCGAGCTTTGCTTCCTTGTACTTATCATTCCCTCCACAACGAGTTTCAATAGCCTTCCACAAATCAAAGGCTGTTTCATGAGTTCGGAAAAGCCATAGCACATCCTTGGTTAAGCACATTTTAATCATTGAAAAAGATTTTCTTTCAGTATCAAAATCTTTCTTCTCCTCAGGAGACATGGCTTTATAGGGCTTAGCAGGACGAATACCTCGGTATTCTCCGTCAGCTAATGGAGCTACATAACGCTCACGTAATGGTCCCCATAATTCTGGACAATGGAAATCAATATATTGCTCAACTCGGTCTCTCTAGTACACGTAATCCATGTCCGCAGTAAAAAGTGGAGGTTTATTACTTGAACCTATGTCATTGCTTTGTTTAATCATTTCCCGAAGTCCTCTAATATCCTCTTTATCAGCTGCCATTGTAAATAGTTAATCGAAAAATCAAACTTCTGATCTTAGCGACGTAGAGAGGTACGTCGCACAAAGAATATGCGACGTAGATGGGTACGTCGCAAAAAGGATATGCGACGTAGATGGGTACGTCGCAAAAATCAAATGATTCAATTAAGAATCAGAAAGTGCGACGTAGAATGGTACGTCGCAGAATCAGGCTACGTCGCAACGCAGCGTCGCAGAAGACTAATTAAAGTCAAAATAGCGACGTAGGGAGGTACGTCGCAACGGTACGTCGCACGAACTAATTAAAGTTCAAAAACACTACGTCGCACGCGACGTCGCAGCTTACGTCGCTTTGCTACGTCGCAAAACGTGCTGAGCAGCGGCCAAAAACCCTAAAAACGAATTTTTAACCCTAAAACCAAAACCACGAATGTCGAACGACTGAAACCTTCAAGAATCCCAATAATACTGATCGAAAACCTGTAAAAACACAAAACAAACGTAATAAACACGAAAACTCACGAATATCACGTCTTTTTAAATCCCAAACTCGATCCGAATCGCCAAAAACGAGCCTCACTGCTCTGATACCAGTTGTTTGTCCCTTACTTAGATCTAGCACGAACCGAGTCAATCCAATCGATGGCGGAAACAACGATTAGATTATTAACTAAACACACGAACAATCAATACGCAATGAATATCAAACGAACGTAATATTATTGATTATAGTCGATCAGATTACAGAGAATTTCGACAAATTGCGTTTAGGGTTTCGTCAACCCTAAAACAGAAAACACAAATCGTTTTTATACAAACACTGGCACCTGCGACGTAGCACGCTACGTCGCAGGCCCAAGCCCATGCGACGTTGGCTACGTCGCAGGCCCAACACCTGACGTCGCACCTGCGACGTAGTGCGCTACGTCGCAGGAGTCAGAAATACAAAACTAACTACGAACTACGAGCTAGACCAACTGACAGACACTAAACATGTACTAACAGGGGGGGGGGTTGAATACAATTAAAAACTTTTTCTGATTTTAACTTAGTTAATTGAAAGTTCTTAATTGTTATAACAGAAACAGAGTATATCAGATATCATATATGACAATATCAAAAAACAATGTAATAGTAGCTGAAATGGTGAATTGTATTGATCATAAAATTCACAAGTGTTGAATGCGGAATGGATTAACCAAAGTTAATCCAATTCAAACACTTAGCTAAACTATTACAATCGAGATGAACAGCAGTGGACAAACACACTGACTGTTCACTCTATGAATCGCTAAATCGTGCTTAGACCGACTACTCACTGACACACAAGTGATTAACACGAATTGAACGACTAGCCTCTACAGTACAAAACACTGAACTATTTATACTACAAGAGTTCCTAAAATATGGCCTACAAAATAGGATCTTGGAAGGACACGTGTCGCTGCTTGATTGGTTTGAACTCTGATGAACCGACATTCTGCGGGTCCCAATTCTGTTACCGCAAATATCTCGTTACCTTAAAACCAATCACTTGCTGCCACGTAATCTCTCGGACATACTTCGAACTGGAACACTCTTGCTGATGTATAGATAAGTACAGTACTTTTTAGTACTTGATGATTGAGAGGCTTTATTGAATAGTCACTGAAGATGCAGTAATCCTCCTCACTCACTGCGAGCTAACATGCTCTTGTAGAATGAATTGAACAAAAGATCTTCAGTGACTAGCTGTTATTCTGGCAGTGACTTTTGCCTTTATTGATTTGAAGTAGTAAGGCTCTCGCTGACGTTGATCAGCGACACACCAAGTTAAGCTTTAAATCTTTTTCAGAATATTGAATAGAATGAATGACGATCAGCGAAACCCATTATCAGCAACAGCAGCTTCGATACAATCCATTTCTTCATTGAGTAGTGAACAGTTGAGTTGGTCAGCGACCAGTGACTTCATCATGGTCAGCGACCAGTGACTCAACAAATCAAAATAGATACTTTATCATTAAAACTTGTCACATGGGCCAAAATATAGACAATGTTTCAAAAGTCAACTAAAATGGTCGAAAAACACGTTAAATCTAACGAATACGATCATAAGCATTCTCGTTCACTCGTTCTAGCACTTTTTTAGTTACACAAAGAATTATGACCTATAACTTATGTCATTTTCTTCGTTAGGAAAATACGAACGTGTGGATATAAAGAACGCTCAAAACGGATAAACGACGAAGAAGTTACGCCCGAACGAAGAAAAGATGAACCGAATACGGCAGGACACAGACCGTATACGGCTGAACCAGACCGTATACAGTTGGACACAGACCGTATACGGCCTGTGCAGACTGTATACGGCCTGTGCACAGCCGTATATGGCCCAGTTCAGCCGTATTCACCCTATGCTCAGCCGTATACGGCCCAGTTCAGCCGTATTCATCCTAGCTCAGCCGTATCGTGCGTTTGGTTGATAAAAATCTGATTTTTATTTGCCTTTGCGATACGGTTGTGCGTTTGAAGTTTTGGATACGGTCTACGGATACGGCTGTGCGATCTCTATATATACAAGCCTCATTTCATCATTTCAACACACTCACACTCAATCACAATGTTTTCTTAGAATTTCTCTCTTTCTCTCACTACTCTCTCTCTAAAATTAGTTAGTTAGTTAATTAGGTTAGTTAAGCTAGTAGATTAGTAGCTTACTTGTAACGGAGGTGCTCCAAGACTGCTGTGTCGCACGATTTGTAATAACGCTTTGTCAGGTTCTATTATAATCTCTATCTTGTTATTTTAAATAATGTTGTGCTGTTGCTATACTTATTTAGAATTACTTGCTAGGATTATTGCCATGCTTAGCTAGACAAATCTGTGTTTGCTATGATAGTTGCCATGCTAGGGTAGTTATACTTAAATCATGCTGTTACTATATGTTGTTGAAATATATTTGAATCTATGAATTGAATCTCAAATGTTTATCTATCCAACTTATGATGTGGTTAGTAACATCCTTCTAGGCTTGGCCAATTGCTAGTTGTATGCCGCTAATTATTCTGTGTCTGATGATCATTGAACTCGACATGGCCGGTGTTCTCCTGGTTGAAATATTACCGGAGGGAGACACGGAGCGTAGGATTAGAGATATATTAGATTCAGGTCATTCAACAAGTGTCTTAGAGAGAACTTTCGGGACACTTGTGACTTAACCATGTACCCCGTCACTCTGCATAATTGATCCCTGCTATGCTGTGTTAGTCCCTGTTTAACTTAATAAACAATCTTATGTAATAAGCTTTGAATATATTATTGAGAAGTTGCGGAATCACGCTCAATAATATTAAGAAGATCAATGAAAATTAATTAATATGATGAACACAAGAATATACCAAAAGCTTCAATCTTATTAATTATATAAGACGAATACACTTGATGTATTAGGGTTACAGAAAACCTTGAAGCTGCGCAAAAATCATTAACCTATCTAGGTCTAAAGGATCTCTATTTATATCACATAGAGTCCTATACAATCTCCTACATATATGGAATATAATAACTTCCATAACCGACTCAAACTTATCACAAAATCATAAACAGTTGAAACTACCATTCTGAAGTAAACAGTTGTAACTGTTACACATTCAGTGGTAACTGCTTCAATTGTAATATAAGACTAAGTACAAATATATATTCAGTGTTAACTGTTTCATATATAACTAACAGTCAAAAGCAGTTTTAACTACTTACAGACACATAACTATCAGTTGTAATCTATCTTTAATCAGTTGTAACACTTGTCTTCTCTTCAGTTTTCTTCTATCAGTTGTAACTTCGTAAAGACAGTTTTAACCTTCAAAACAAACAGTTTTAATCACTTGTACTCTGTCTTCATCAACAACTTCAACTCAGACCTGAAACAGTTTTGACCCAACAATCTCCCCCTAAACTTAATCTGTCCTTCACAGCATTAAGTTTCTTCTAATCCTCCATTATAAGCTTCACAAAATTCTTTCAAAACTGTTAGTCTTTTCTTCTCTTCCTCCTATCAATCTCCTCCTTCTTATGAATCTGATTTAACACCATATATTCCAGTTCCAGAGCTACATCATCTAAAACTGCAGCTTGTAGCCTTGCATTTCTCAAGCCCATCAAAAATCTCAGATTTATATCATAAAATCTATCTGTCAATAACCACATAAATACTGCATCCTCCATAACAATCTGATGTACTCCAGGTTTAGCATGATAAATCCAATTTCTGACCTTGCTAAAAGTATCAAACTGAAATGGAAACTCTTCTGGCTCAAACATAGCCTTAATCCAATGCCATGTAACTTTTTCAACCAGATTATCAAACCTTTTCAAATCTAAATCCTTTTCCATCCCAATCTCATACATTCTCATCAAATCAGTCCTACTGATCCTCTTTATTAAATCCCTAAAAGATCTCCACCAAGATACATTTCCATCTGCTCTTTCAACTTTAATCTTGTGAATCTTAACAGGATTAACAAATTGCTCAATAGACCAATCAATGATACCAGGTAATTCAACATTAATTACCTCAGATTCCATAGGCTGTAACAGAATAAACTCCTTCAATTCATCAATATTTCTTTCTCTATCAGGAATTTCATCTAACTCTCTCTTCTTTCTTTCAAGTTCATCTTTCTTCCTCTTCTCAGCTTCTATCTTTTCTCTTTTTTCTTTTTCTTCCTTTTCTTTCAATTTTCTTTCTTTTTCATCCTTTTTTCTTTCCTTTTCAGCTTCTTTCTTTTCTTTTTCTTTCTTTTCAATCACATCAGGATTCAAATCATCCTTATCCCATAACTCCTGCAATCTCTCTAAACTCATCTGTTTCAATGCATTCAAAGGAATATACCCACCTTTCAGCTTTGCAATTAAATTCTTCTTCATTTGAGCTTTTGTTGGTGGTTTTGCAGCCTTTTTCTTTCTTGCTTCTTCTGCTTTCTTTTTCTTAACCTGCTCAACAAGATATTCAATATCATCCTGTCTCTGTTCTTTCAGCAAATATTCATCCCATTCTGCCACTTGCTCTTTTGTCATTTTCACAAACTTTCCTTCCTCAATCTCAACATCAATCAATCCCTCTGCATTTAGCTCAGCTTGTAACCTTTGAGCATATTCAGTATCATGTGCAGTTACTTCTGGTGGCACTGGTTTTTGCTTTTTCTTCTTTGGTTCTTCTACCAGTTTTCCCTTGCCCTTATCTTTTGGATCAATCTTTGGCAATTCTTTCTGTTGAACATGAGCAGCAGCAGGTTCTCTAATCTGAAATCCAGGCAAACATGGTTGTTGTGTAGATTTCTTCTTTGGAGTTTCAACCTTCTTTCCTGTTCCAGTCATCTTAGCAGTTTTAACTGGAATGCTCTTCTTCCTAGTCTTTTCAACTTGTTGAGCATCAGTTTTTACTTCTTCTTTTTCCACTGCTATCTCTGGTTTACTCACCTCATCATCATCATCACCATCAATTTTTAACTCCTCAGTCTTTTCATTCAAATCAACCTCTACAGTCTGCTCCACTGACCCAACAACCTCAGTATGTTCAGAATTATTTTCATCTGCCACTGGGTCATTCATCTCTGTTTCCACTGTCTCATACACTGACTCATTAACCTCCGGCTCTGTAGGTGGTGTTGGAGGTGTATGCACAAATTCATCATCCACTGGTTGTTCCATTTCAATCTCTTCATCAACTTTGTCATCATCAGACACAACCTTATCCTCCTTATTCACCTTATCACCCAAATTTGTCCAAACCTTCTCCCCTTTTTTGAAAGCATTTTGTGGAAACTGGTAAGCATCCTCAGGTTCAGAAGTATCATGAACCACATATTTCCTCCCTTTCTTCAAACATTTAATAACAATTTTCTCCAACTGCTGCACTCTCCTCTGCAACTGAGTGATAATATCATCTTTAGCCTTATTCTTCTTCCTCTCCTTTACAAACTCAGCCCATACATAATCAACCATTTTCGTCAATTCCAAGTTAGTTCTAGCCTCAACACCTTCAGGATGTGACTCCTTTGGTGAATCATTGACATCATCAAACTCTGACTCATGCCTAGCATGATCATCAAAGTCCCCTTGGTTCTTGGTACTGGGACCACTAGGATCATCTATAGGTGTAGAATCATGTCCATGTGTTGCCTCTGATGGGGTCTTATTAATGTTACTTCTGTCCTGCTCTGCCAGTGGGCTAGAAGCAGTAGAAGCAGCCCTCTCAGAATGATCATCTACCTCCTCATTGATCATCTGCTGTGATGAATCATTTGACTGAGACACCTGAGCAGCAGCAGCCTCAGATGCCTGTTTTCTAGCCTTTTTGGCTCTAGAATATTTAGCTGTTGTGGTCCCTTGTTTTCTTTTATTACCCCCAACTACTGTAGGTTGAGAAGTGGTGGGTGGAACCATTCTCTCAGTAGTTGGTTCAGCATCAGTTGGTGGTACTGATGCTGTGGTGGAAGGTGCAGGAAGCATTGTAGAAAATAATGCTGTAACCTTCCTAGAAAATTTAGTATGTCTCTTCATATTTACAAAAACTTTTGGTTTAAAAGAGACAATACCAATAACTTTCTCAAGTGCAGTTAAGTTAGAAATTTGTTCATTTAAGAACAACTGCACAAAACGTGGATACATCAAAAATTTAATCTTTGGCTGCTCAATGTTCCTAAGCATACCAGAAAATATCAGATTTGAAAAATTAAACCTTTGACCAGTTGCAAGACAAGCAATTGCATAAGCAATGTTGCTTCCAAACTGCTCAAAAGATGATCTCTTAGATGATAAGCAGTGTAAAATCGTATGTATTAAAAACCTCCACTGATGAGAAAATAAGGTTTTCTGAAAAGTAAAAACTTCAAAAGAACCCTCATAACCCATCAATCATAAAGTATTATACATAACTGTATCATCTAAAGAAGTTATACCTGCCTCATCATCTAGTTGTAATGAAGCTCTAACAGTAGCTTCTGTAACTACAACACGTGTATCCATAACTTCTGAAACAATTCTTTTAATCCCCTATTCCTCTTCTATTGATGCATTTACCCAGAAATTGTTGATATGATCGTGAGATATCCTGGGTGCTACAGTGAGAGCATGACGAATATGTGAAGCACGAAGGAAATCAATGATTTCCACATACTCGTTTGCCTCTGCAGGTTTCATTAAGAATGCAATCATATTGTGATCTTTTCCAATCGGTAGTTGAACAGTAGACGAAGTCGATGCCATGATAAGAAATCAAGTAATCGAGAAGAATCGAAGATGATTTTACACAATCGAGAATCGATAAGACTTAGCGCAGTTGTTTGTATGTGTAATTTTGAAAGCGTAATGAGAAACCCTAAGTGTTGAAAGTTAAGTACTAAACTTAAATCAGTTATAAGCCCTAATTTGATCAGATCCCCAATTACAACTAAAACAGTGTTAATTAAGTAAAATAACACGTTCAGTGATAATTGTGAAAATAACCATCAGTGGTAATCAACACTTGGTTTCTCAAATGCATCATTTATATAATAAAGCTAGCAGTGCTAACTTGTACAAGCAGTACCAACCGACCAAGGCAGTGCTAACTTAATACAAGTAGTACTTCAGTTCTAGCAAAATCATATAAACAAAGCAGTGATTTTTTTTTTTTTTTTTTTTTTTTTTTTTTTTTTTTTTTTTTACCGAAAAGTAAACTCCACAAGCAGTAAAACTTCATAACCACCTGCATAAGTTAGACTCCAAGACATAGCTATATAACCTGCAGTGGTAATTCCAAACAATAATACAAGTATACATTGTTAACTATACACCAACAGTGGTGAAGTGATTATTACCACTGTTTATACTAAAAGTAGAAAACAGTGATAACGAAACACAATACACACAATCAGTGTTTAGTTAACCAATCAGTATTAACCCAAACTGAAATCACAGTAGATATTATTCACAGAACACAGTGATAAGAAAAATAACTTATGACAAATTGATCATTCCAATACTAGTAACCAAGAATGTGAATCTGCCTACATCAAAAGCTTTTGTAAACAGATCAGCAAACTGATTATCAGTATGAACTTTCAAAATTTGAATAAGTCTTTTCTCATTACAATCTCTAATGAAATGATATCTGATTTCAATGTGCTTTGTTTTAGAATGTTTAACTGGGTTATTAATAATACTGATTGCAGAGCTATTATCAATAAAAATAGGAGTATTAAGAAAGGTAAAACCATAATCTAGCATCTGATTCTGAATCCATAGCACTTGAGCACAGCAAGTTGCAGCTGCTACATATTCTGCCTCTGCTGTAGATGTAGATACAGTGGTTTGTTTCTTGCATTGCCATGAAACCAATCTTTCTCCCAAAAATTGACAACCTCCTGATGTAGATTTCCTGTCCAGATTAGCTCCTCCATAATCACTATCTGTGTAAGCTATCAGATCAAAAGAAGTAAACTTTGGATACCAAAGGCCCAATTTTGGTTGACCCTTTAAATATCTAAATATTCTTATGACTACAAGAAGATGTGACAGTTTTGGATTAGCTTGAAATCTAGCACATAAGCACACAGCAAACATGATGTCAGGCCTTGATGAAGTGAGATACATAAGAGACCCGATCATTGATCTGTAAAGATGTTCATCCACACTCTCCCCCTCAAGATCTGCATGTAATTTCTTGTTTGTCTCCACTGGTGTGCTTGCTACTTTAGCATCTTTATACCCAAACCGATCCAGTATATCATTAACATACTTGCTTTGATGAATAAAGATTCCTTCGTTTTGTTGCTTTACTTGTAGCCCCAAGAAAAATGTTAATTCCCCCATGGAGCTCATCTTGAACTTTTCATGCATCAATGATTCAAACTCCTTGCAAAGACTATCCTTTGTTGAACCAAAAATGATATCATCTACATAGACTTGAACCAGTAGTATATCATTCTTAATTCTTTTAGTAAACAAAGTTTTATCTATTGCACCCCTTTTGAAACCATTTTGCAACAGATAATCTGAAAAAGTATCATACCAGGCTCTAGGTGCTTGATGTAAGCCATAAAGAGCTTTATCCAGTTTGAAAACTTTGTCAGGAAACTTAGAATCTTCAAACCCTGGTGGTTGACATACATAGACCTCTTCCTGTATAGTGCCATACAGAAAAGTACTCTTTACATCCATTTGATACACAATGAATCCCTTGAATGAAGCATAAGCCAAAAACAATCTAATTGCCTCTATTCTTGCAACAGGTGCAAAAACCTCATCATAATCAATCCCCTCTTCTTGTGAATACCCCTGTGCAACCAATCTAGCCTTGTTTTTGATCACTATACCTCTTTCATCTTTCTTGTTTTTGAAAATCCATTTAGTACCAATTGCCCTCTTCCCTTTAGGCAAATCAACCAATGTCCAGACTTCTTGAATCTTAAACTGAAGCAACTCTTCTTGCATAGCTTCAATCCAACTAGGATCTCTCAAAGCTTCAGTAACCTTCTTTGGTTCTGTTTGAGACAGAAAACAGGCAAACAAAGAAGTATTAACAGCTTCTGTATCAAGATTTACTTCTTCCTCATTTGCTGAAGCTTCAAACACCTGACTTTGATTTCTTGTTTTAACAGCAGATTCAATATCTCCTATTACATTCTCAAGTGGATGATCTTTATGAGTAATGTATTTAGATGCTGCTGTTTCTTGAATCCTCTCCTCCAAGTTGGTAAAATTCCCTTCTTGTCCAGACTCACTACTTGACACTTCTCTTGCAATTCTCTTTGACACAGGAGTAGAGCTCATCAAATGTAGATAATTCAATTGTTCCTGCCCCTTGTCAAGATGCTTTGTAGGTGTCTGTTCAACATTCACACTTGCCTTTGTATACTTCTGTACTGGACTCATATCACTGTCTTCTGTACTGTCTTCAATAACAGGTCTATCAGAATCATCAACAAGATTAAATGATGTTTCATCTGATTTTCCTGTTTCCACATCCTTTGATGTCTTTGATTGATCAGTATCAAACACTTCTGGGGGATCAGGAGACCAAATTGGAAATAATATATATTCCAATGAATCCTTCTTCATTCCAGTTGATATTCCTGAGTCTGACCTACCTTCTCCATCACCTGTTCCTGTATTTGTACCTGCACTTGTACCTGCACTAGTATCCACATTTGTATATCTAAAAGCAGTATTAAGTGCATCAATATCAAACAGTGATTCAGGACCTTTTCCCTCAGGATTAACAGTGTTTTCATTAAAAGTGATGTGCATTGATTCTTCTATGATTCTGGTCCTTTGATTGAATACTCTATAAGATTTACTTTGAATAGAATAACCAACAAATATCCCCTCATCAGCCTTACTTTGAAACTTACCTAAGTGATCTTTGGTATTTAAGATAGTACAAGGACACCCAAAAGATTTTAAGAAACTAACCAAAGGCTTTCTCTTAAATAACAGTTCATATGGTGTCTTGTTATGAGGCTTAACAACTAATACTCTATTCTAAACATAGCAAGCTGTGCTAACTGCCTCTGCCCAAAAAGACATAGGTAGCTTTGCATCAGATAGCATGGTTCTAGCAGCCTTAATCAGTGTCCTATTCCTCCTTTCAGCTACTCCATTTTGTTGAGGAGTTCTAGGTGCACTAAATTCTCTCTTAATACCTTTAACTTCACAGAATTTATCCATCTCATGATTTTTAAATTCTGTTCCATTATCACTTCTGATGATCTTTACTCTTTTATCCAATTGATTTTCCATCTTAGTTATAAATGATCTAAGTATTTCACCTGTCTCATCCTTTGTCCTAAGAAAGAAAACCCATGTAAATCTAGTATAATCATCAATAATCACAAGACAGTAAGACTTTTTCCCCATACTACTTATACTGGTTGGTCCAAATAAGTCCATATGCAATAAGTGTAAGGGTGTGCTATTTGTGTTCACAGATTTGGACTTAAATGAGGATTTGTGTTGCTTTCCCTTTTGACAAGAAACACAATGATCATCACATGAATAGACCTTTTCAGGCAAACCTCTAACAAGCTTGTTTTTGACAAGTTTATTAATGATTTTGAAATTTATGTGACACATCCTCCTATGCCACAGTTCAGATTCATTCACACTTGCTAAAGAAATAAGACAGTTTAAATCAGGTTGAGGTGTCATATTTACTAAGTCACACTTATATACATTATCTTGCCTTGGAATTCTCATCAAAATCATGTTTTCTGGTATTTTGAATTCCTTGGACAAGATAAGGCATTCAGTGTCAGTAAAAAGAATTGGGTTCTTTTTATCTGTGATTTGACTCACACTTAGTAAATTATACCTCAGTTGTTCCACAAAATAAACATTATCAAAACTTAGCTTTTCACTCTGAACTGTTCCTTTCCCTGTGATCCTTCCTCCTTTTGGATTACTTCCAAAAGCTACATATCCACCATCAAAAGATTTGAAGTCTTGCAGCTTTTCTTTGTCTCCAGTCATGTGCCTTGAGCATCCACTATCAATATGCCATAAGCTCTTTGGCTTGCCCTACACAAACAGTTAAAAAGAGAATTAATTTCTCTTGGGAACCCAAACCAATTTGGCTTTGGGTTTCCCATGTGCATTCACATATTCAACTTTCTTGAAGATTATTGATTGTGAAGCACTGTTGGTATTTGGATCTGTTAATTTTTCAGACTTAATAGGTGTCCAAATCCAACTTATTTTAGACTTAACAGTGCTCTTTGGCTTTACAGTTTTAACTGTTTTACCAATCGAAGAGTCAGTGTTAATTTTGTTAACACTGTTTTTGTATTTGGTTACCACTGTTTTAGTCTTTAAACTTTTGGCTAAATTTGTTATTACTGCTGCAGTAGATTTACCTGTAACAGTGTTTAACATGGTAGCCTTTGAGTTTATCTTCTGAACTCTGGCAGTATGATTAACTTTTGATTGAAAATTTTGTTTGTTACTCATATTTGCTTTTGTCCATGACTGTTTTCTAATCCTTTGAACATTCTCAGGATTATGATAGCAGTCATATTGAAGATGACCCATTTTTCCACATATAAAGCAAGACATTTCTTTAATCACAGTAACATTATTACCCAGTTTTTGTGAAACCATTTGATTCCAATTTCTTTGATTACCTCTGGGTTTTTGATTTTGAAAATTCTGTGAAGAAGAAGTACTTGCTTTACATGTACAATTAACACAGTTATTCACAACAGGTTTAGTAACTGAATTAACTGTATTACCAACATATCCTAACCCATGTTTAGATTTGTTAGTATTCAAGCTCACATTCTCTAAGTTCAATTTAACCTTTTCCTTAAACATTTTCTTACCCTCTTCTAGTTTATCAGTTTTAAGATTAGTAACTAGATCAGTAATTACTCTCCTCACATTCTCACATGTTGATTCAGACTTAGATGATTCAGATTTCACACTCTTCTCACAATTTGATGTCCTATCACTCTGATCATCTTCTTCAGTCCAGTCACTAACTTCACCTTCTACAAACAGTTCATCATCAGATAAACTTTTAATTGGATCAGCCTTTTTAACCTCATCTACCATTCCTCTTTTAAGTGAATTGATATCAATTTCACTTTTAGGAGGAAAGTAGGTGTGATTATAAGGTGGAGGTACATTATTGTACCCTAATCCAGTCTTAAGTTTATCATGAATCTGTGAATTAATAAGTTTATTTACACTCTTTGAAGCATGTTCTAATTTACTTACATCAAGCCTTATACTATCTCTTTCACATGTGACCTCAGTAAGTTTCTTAGATAACAACTCAACTTTATCTTTAAAAGTGTCTCTCTCCCACCTAGCATATTCAATGTCATATTTAAACTGTGTTGCATTGACTTCATATGCCTTTATTTGATTTTCCAGATTTTCAATGACTGCTATGGTGTGTTTACTTTTGATTTCCCATTGTATTAGTTCCTCACACACTTTTATATTATGATCTCTGTAGTGTTTAACAGTTTGTTTACAAACAGCAGAACATAATTTATTTTGTACCTCAGAAGGAACTTCTGACTTTTTGTTAGATTCTGCAATGGCCATGAGACATTGATTCTTCACAACATGCTCTTCTTGATCACTCCAGTCCCATCCACAGCCATCCATAGACACCAAAGCATTTGCTGAAGCCCCCTGAATTGGAATGTTTCTTGTCTGTGTTCCAGTGCTTCCAGATCTCTGACCATTACTATTCTGCTCTTGCCTAGGGTTTCTGCATTCTCTGGCAAAGTGTCCCATCTTGTGACAGTTGAAACACTCAATCTTGCTCTTATCAAACCAATTTGCATCATTCCTCTTGTATGCAAAGTTATTCCTACCAGTCCTTTGCATGAACCTTTTTGCTCTCTGAGTAATTAATGCAATTTGCCACTTGATGTCCATCTCCTCTAGATCATCACCATCAAATTGTTCCAGATCTTCATTAGTAAGTGAAGAATTCACATTACTTGCAAAGAAAGATTCTAATATCTGATCATTAGAACTATTTGATGATGATCCTGCTCCCCCTGAAACATAAGTAGAACCCATTTGACTTGATTCTACCTTTGTTCCAGCCATAGACATAAAAGCTGCATTATGACTATATCCAGTTGCTTGCTTCTTACTCTCCACCTCAGACTCAAAGTTCCTCAGATCATTGTATATATCTTCTAGTTCCTTAACTTCAATGTCTGAACTCTGCCTCAATCCAACAGTATAGATTGTCCATTCATCACCTAATGATCTCAAGAACTTTTTGTTAAGATCTTCTTTGTCAATCTTAACCTTGTGATTTTCCAATTCTCCAACTAGTTTAGTAAACCTATCAAAGGTTTGAGTTAGAGTTTCAGTTTTCACATGGCTAAAATTTTCAAATTGTTGCTTTAACAGAGATCTTTTATTCTTTTTGGTGTTATCATTACCACCAAACCTCTTCTCAATCGCCTCCATTAGTACCTTGGGATCTTCACAATTATCAAATCTGCTCTGATGCTCATTCGGAATGGATAGCAACAGAGTACTAAGTGCCTTGTACTCAGTAGATCTGATTTTCCTCTCTGCTTCAGATGTTGGTGGTGCTCTTGGTTGCTTTACTCCATCCCCATCAAGCGTTACTGGAATACCATTAACAACAACTTCCCACATCTGATAATCAGTGAGAAGCATATATTGCCTGATTCTGACCTTCCATAGGTCAAACTCATCAGGTTTAAGCATTGGAATCTTTGTAGCTTGAATTCCTTCATTACCTTCAGTCGCCATTGAAATCAAAACTTAATATTTGAACTAAAACTCAAATACTAATACTAATAATCCCAGATCTTCCTGTTTTTCAAAGCTTCACTAGCTCTGATACCACTTTGTTAGTCCCTGTTTAACTTAATAAACAATCTTATGTAATAAGCTTTGAATATATTATTGAGAAGTTGCGGAATCACACTCAATAATATTAAGAAGATCAATGAAAATTAATTAATATGATGAACACAAGAATATACCAAAAGCTTCAATCTTATTAATTATATAAGACGAATACACTTGATGTATTAGGGTTACAGAAAACCTTGAAGCTGCGCAAAAATCATTAACCTATCTAGGTCTAAAGGATCTCTATTTATATCACATAGAGTCCTATACAATCTCCTACATATATGGAATATAATAACTTCCATAACCGACTCAAACTTATCACAAAATCATAAATAGTTGAAACTACCATTCTGAAGTAAACAGTTGTAACTGTTACACATTCAGTGGTAACTGCTTCAATTGTAATATAAGACTAAGTACAAATATATATTCAGTGTTAACTGTTTCATATATAACTAACAGTCAAAAGCAGTTTTAACTACTTACAGACACATAACTATCAGTTGTAATCTATCTTTAATCAGTTGTAACACTTGTCTTCTCTTCAGTTTTCTTCTATCAGTTGTAACTTCGTAAAGACAGTTTTAACCTTCAAAACAAATAGTTTTAATCACTTGTACTCTGTCTTCATCAACAACTTCAACTCAGACCTGAAACAGTTTTGACCCAACATGCTGCCTTTCTGCATGTTCTTGTTTGATTGTTGCTTAGGGTTTGCATGCTAGTATCTGTTATGTTGAATAGTTACATGATTAGGTTTTCGAATATTTATCAATTGCATACACCAGTTTAACATGCATAGAATAGTTAAAATGATTTATATGAAATAATGATGAACAATTTAATCAGCCGTTAGACCAGACCATCCCAACTTGTTCCGGTAGGAAACCCCTATTCATGTTTTTGTTTATTCAACAATTCATGTCATGATTCGGATATCTCAAATGTCCGAGATTGGGGAACAAGACTCGAGGATGGTTGTTGGTTAAATTGGTTGCTACATTTGGGACAACTTCCGATGTAGTTTACATTCCATAACTGTTATCCACGTGACATGTTATTTATCTGATTGCGGACAACTCTACGTTAGATAGATAATAGACTAGGAGTTATGGCTCATTAGGAAATATAGCTGTCATCTTAACTAAGGCTTTATCCCATTAACTACCCCTAAATAGCATGAGTAATTATCATAGTAAACACTCGCTTCACCTATAAGTTCTCGTTGCCACCTCACCTCCACTTTACTTTATTTTAATTTAATTTTAGATAATTAGTAGTTAGTTAAAACCAAAACAAACCAAAACCTCTTTTAAACCCTAACTAAATCCCTATAGATAACTAAAGTCCTAGATCCCATGCCCGTTGTAGTTTGAAGAACGACCCTAGGTCATACCTATCGTTGTACTCACCCATAGCTTTAGTATACTTAGGCCCAGCAAAAACAAATTTTAAAACACACTGATCCAGCTAAGCGGGAGGCCCGCAACGACAGGAAGCAATTCCTAAAAGACTGACCGTTCGGCTGTCATCATTGTAAAAATTGGTGTTATAAAAAAAAGTAGCAAAGAAACCATACGATTATGTTAGATAATATGTATGAGGTTAAATTGGAGCAAAATTTAGAAAGTGGTGTTATAATTGTGAAAGATTTGGAGATGAAAAATGAATTAGTAAGTGAAGCCAAGATTGATTTCGCGTTATCTCCAACACATAAAAAAAAACTTAATCGGAAAAAAGTAGCAAACGCGATACGATTTTGTGTAAGGTTAAATGAGGAGAAAAAAGAGTATACGGTGTGGATATTTGCATCTAAACAAAAGTTAACACACCAATATAGACAACAAATAAGAAATTTTGGCATAATTTTAAAAACATTGTTAAAAATTGGTGTCATAAAAAAAAAGTAGCAAATAAACCATACGATTATGTAAGATAATATGTATGAGGTTAAATTGGAGCAAAATTTAGAAAGTGGTCTTATAATTGTGAAAGATTTGGAGATGATAAATTAACTTGTAAGTGAAACCACGATTGAATTTTCGTTATCTCCAACACTTAAAAAATAAAAAAAAAATTAAAAAAAAAAAACCTTAATCGGAAAAAAGTAACAAAACGCGATACGATTTTGTGTAAGATTAAATGAGGAGAAAAAAGAGTATACGGTGTGGATATTTGAATATAAACAAAAGTTAACACACCAATATTGACAACAAATAAGAAATTTTGATATCATTTTAAAAACATTGTTAAAAACTGGTGTCATCAAAAGAGAGTAGCAAAGAAACCATACGATTATGCTAGATAATATGTATGAGGTTAAATTGGAGCTAAATTTAGAAACTGGTGTTATAATTGTGAAAGATTAGGAAATGAAAAATGAACTAGTAAGTGAAGCCATGATTGATTTCGCGTTATCTCCAACACGTAAAAAAAAAAAAAAAACCTTGATCGGAAAAAGTAGCAAAACGCGATACGATTTTGTGTAAGATTAAATGAGGAGAAAAAATAGTATACGGTGTGGATATTTTCATCTAAACAAAATTTAACAAACCAATACAGACAACAAATAAGAAATTTGGGCATCATTTTGAAAAAATTGTAAAAAACTGGTGTCATCAAAAAAAAGTAACAAAGAAACCATACGATTCTGCTAGATAATATGTATGAGGTTAAATTGGAGCAAAATTTTGAAAGTGGTGTTATAATTGTGAAAGATTTGGAAATGATAAATGAACTAGTAAGTGAAGCCATGATTGAATTTGCGTTATCTCCAACACTTAAAAAAAAAAACAAAAACCTGGATCGGAAAAAAGTATCAAAACGCGATACGATTTTGTGTAAGATTAAATGAGGAGAAAAAATAGTATAAGGTGTGGATATTTTCATCTAAACAAAATTTAACACACCAATACAGATAACAAATAAGAAATTTGGGCATCATTTTGAAAAAATTGTTAAAAACTGGTGTCATAAAAAAAAAGTAACAAAAAACCATACGATTATTCTAGATAATATGTATGAGGTAAAATTGGAGCAAAATTTAGAAAGTGGTGTTATAATTGTGAAAGATTAGGAGTTGATAAATGAACTAGTAAGTGAAGCCATTATTGATTTCGCCTTATCTCCAACACTTAAAAAAAAAAACCCTTATTCGGAAAAAAGTAGGAAAACGCGATACGATTTTGGGTAAGATTAAATGAGGAGAAAAAATAGTATACGGTGTGGATATTTTCATCTAATCAAAATTTAACACACCAATACAGACAACAAATAAGAAATTTGGGCATCATTTTGAAAAAATTGTTAAAAACTGGTGTTATCAAAAAAAGTAACAAAGAAACCATACGATTATGCTAGATAATATGTATGAGGTTAAATTGTAGCAAAATTTAGAAAGTGGTGTTATAATTGTGAAAGATTAGGAGATGATAATTGAACTAGTAAGTGAAGCCATGATTGATTTCGCGTTATCTCCAACACTTAAAAAAAAAAAACCTTAATCGGAAAAAAGTAGCAAAACGCGATACGATTTTGTGTAAGATTAAATGAGGAGAAAAAATAGTGTACGGTGTGGATATTTTCATCTAATCAAAATTTAACACACCAATACAGACAACAAATAAGAAATTTGGGCATCATTTTTAAAAATTTGTTAAAAACAGGTGTTATAAAAAAAAAAGTAACAAAGAAACCATACGATTATGCTAGATAATATGTATGAGGTTAAATTGGAGCAAAATTTAGAAAGTGGTGTTATAATTGTGAAAGATTAGGAGATGATAAATGAACTAGTAAGTGAAGCCATGATTGATTTCGCGTTATCTCCAACACTTAAAAAAAAAAACCCTTAATCGGAAAAAAGTAGCAAAACGCGATACGATTTTGTGTAAGATTAAATGAGGAGAAAAAATAGTATACGGTGTAGATATTTTCATCTAAACAAAATTTAACAAACCAATACAGACAACGATTAAGAAATTTGGGCATCATTTTGAAAAAATTCTTAAAAACTGGTGTCATAAAAAAAAAAGGTAACAAAGATACCATACGATTATGCTAGATAATATGTATGAGGTTAAATTGGAGCAAAATTTAGAAAGTGGTGTTATAATTGTGAAAGAATTGGAAATGATAAATGAACTAGTAAGTGAAGCCATGAATGAATTCGCGTTATCTCCAACACTTAAAAAAAAAAAAAAAAACCTTAATCGGAAAAAAGTAGCAAAACACGATACGATTTTGTGTAAGGTTAAATGAGGAGAAAAAAGAGTATACGGTGTGGATATTTGAATCTAAACAAAAGTTAACACACCAATATAGACAACAAAAAAGAAATTTTGGCATCATTTTAAAAAAATTGTCAAAAATTGGTGACATAAAAAAAAGTAGCAAATAAACCATACGATTATGTTAGATAATATGTATGAGGTTAAATTGGAGTAAAATTTAAAAAGTGGTCTTATAATTGTGAAAGATTTGGAGATGATAAATGAACTAGTAAGTTAAACCATGATTGAATTTTCGTTATCTCCAACCCATAAAAAATAAAAAAAAATTAAAAAAAAAAACCTTAATCGGAAAAAAGTAGCAAAACGCGATATGATTTTATGTAAGGTTAAATGAGGAGAAAAAAGAGTATACGGTGTGGATATTTGCATCTAAACAAAAGTTAACACACCAATATAGATAACAAATAAGAAATTTTGACATCATTTTAAAAAAAATTGTTAAAAATTGGTGTCATAAAAAAAAGTAGCAAATAAACCATACGATTATGTTAGATAATATGTATGAGGTTAAATTGGAGCAAAATTTAGAAAGTGGTCTTATAATTGTGAAAGATTTGGAGATGATAAATGAACTAGTAAGTGAAACCACGATTGAATTTTCGTTATCTCCAACACTTTAAAAATTTTAAAAAAACCATAATCGAAAAAAAGTAGCAAAACGCGAAACGATTTTATGTAAGGTTAAATGAGGAGAAAAAAGAGTATACATTGTGGATATTTGCATCTAAACAAAAGTTAACATACCAATATAGACAACAAATAAGAAATTTTGGCTTCATTTTAAAAAATTATAAAAATTGGTGTCATAAAAAAAAAGTAGCCAAAAACCATACGATTATGTTAGATAATATGTATGAGGTTAAATTGGAGCAAAATTTAGAAAGTGGTGTTATAATTGTGAAAGATTAGGAGATGATAAATGAACAAGTAAGTGAAGCCATGATTTATTTCGCGTTATCTCCAACACTTAAAAAAAAAAACCTTAATCGGAAAAAATTAGCAAAACGCGATACGATTTTATGTAAAATTAAATGAGGTGAAAAAACCGTATACGGTGTGGATATTTTCATCTAAACAAAATTTAACACACCAATATTGACAACAAATAAGAAATTTTGATATCATTTTAAAAACATTGTTAAAAACTGGTGTCATCAAAAGAGAGTAGCAAAGAAACCATACGATTATGCTAGATAATATGTATGAGGTTAAATTGGAGCAAAATTTAGAAACTGGTGTTATAATTGTGAAAGATTAGGAGATGAAAAATGAACTAGTAAGTGAAGCCATGATTGATTTCGCGTTATCTCAAACACGTAAAAAAAAAAAAAAACCTTGATCGGAAAAAAGTAGCAAAACGCGATACGATTTTGTGTAAGATTAAATGAGGAGAAAAAATAGTATACGGTGTGGATATTTTCATCTAAACAAAATTTAACACACCAATATTGACAACAAATAAGAAATTTTGATATCATTTTAAAAACATTGTTAAAAACTGGTGTCATCAAAAGAGAGTAGCAAAGAAACCATACGATTATGCTAGATAATATGTATGAGGTTAAATTGGAGCAAAATTTAGAAACTGGTGTTATAATTGTGAAAGATTAGGAGATGAAAAATGAACTAGTAAGTGAAGCCATGATTGATTTCGCGTTATCTCCAACACGTAAAAAAAAAAAAAAAACCTTGATCGGAAAAAGTAGCAAAACGCGATACGATTTTGTGTAAGATTAAATGAGGAGAAAAAATAGTATACGGTGTGGATATTTTCATCTAAACAAAATTTAACAAACCAATACAGACAACAAATAAGAAATTTGGGCATCATTTTGAAAAAATTGTAAAAAACTGGTGTCATCAAAAAAAAGTAACAAAGAAACCATACGATTCTGCTAGATAATATGTATGAGGTTAAATTGGAGCAAAATTTTGAAAGTGGTGTTATAATTGTGAAAAGATTTGGAAATGATAAATGAACTAGTAAGTGAAGCCATGATTGAATTCGCGTTATCTCCAACACTTAAAAAAAAAAAACCTTAATCGGAAAAAAGTAGCAAAACGCGATACGATTTTGTGTAAGATTAAATGAGGAGAAAAAATAGTGTACGGTGTGGATATTTTCATCTAAACAAAATTTAACACACCAATACAGACAACAAATAAGAAATTTGGGCATCATTTTGAAAAAATTGTTAAAAACAGGTGTTATAAAAAAAAGTAACAAAGAAACCATACGATTATGCTAGATAATATGTATGAGGTTAAATTGGAGCAAAATTTAGAAAGTGGTGTTATAATTGTGAAAGATTAGGAGATGATAAATGAACTAGTAAGTGAAGCCATGATTGATTTCGCGTTATCTCCAACACTTAAAAAAAAAACCCTTAATCGGAAAAAAGTAGCAAAACGCGATACGATTTTGTGTAAGATTAAATGAGGAGAAAAAATAGTATACGGTGTGGATATTTTCATCTAAACAAAATTTAACAAACCAATACAGACAACGAATAAGAAATTTGGGCATCATTTTGAAAAAATTCTTAAAAACTGGTGTCATAAAAAAAAAAGGTAACAAAGATACCATACGATTATGCTAGATAATATGTATGAGGTTAAATTGGAGCAAAATTTAGAAAGTGGTGTTATAATTGTGAAAGAATTGGAAATGATAAATGAACTAGTAAGTGAAGCCATGAATGAATTCGCGTTATCTCCAACACTTAAAAAAAAAAAAAACCTTAATCGGAAAAAAGTAGCAAAACACGATACGATTTTGTGTAAGGTTAAATGAGGAGAAAAAAGAGTATACGGTGTGGATATTTGCATCTAAACAAAAGTTAACACACCAATATAGACAACAAAAAAGAAATTTTGGCATCATTTTAAAAAAATTGTCAAAAATTGGTGACATAAAAAAAAGTAGCAAATAAACCATACGATTATGTTAGATAATATGTATGAGGTTAAATTGGAGCAAAATTTAGAAAGTGGTCTTATAATTGTGAAAGATTTGGAGATGATAAATGAACTAGTAAGTTAAACCACGATTGAATTTTCGTTATCTCCAACCCATAAAAAATAAAAAAAAAAATTAAAAAAAAAACCTTAATCGGAAAAAAGTAGCAAAACGCGATATGATTTTATGTAAGGTTAAATGAGGAGAAAAAAGAGTATACGGTGTGGATATTTGCATCTAAACAAAAGTTAACACACCAATATAGATAACAAATAAGAAATTTTGACATCATTTTAAAAAAAATTGTTAAAAATTGGTGTCATTAAAAAAAGTAGCAAATAAACCATACGATTATGTTAGATAATATGTATGAGGTTAAATTGGAGCAAAATTTAGAAAGTGGTCTTATAATTGTGAAAGATTTGGAGATGATAAATGAACTAGTAAGTGAAGCCATGAATGAATTCGCGTTATCTCCAACACTTAAAAAAAAAAAAAAAACCTTAATCGTAAAAAAGTAGCAAAACACGATACGATTTTGTGTAAGGTTAAATGAGGAGAAAAAAGAGTATACGGTGTGGATATTTGCATCTAAACAAAAGTTAACACACCAATATAGACAACAAAAAAGAAATTTTGGCATCATTTTAAAAAAATTGTCAAAAATTGGTGACATAAAAAAAAGTAGCAAATAAACCATACGATTATGTTAGATAATATGTATGAGGTTAAATTGGAGCAAAATTTAGAAAGTGGTCTTATAATTGTGAAAGATTTGAAGATGATAAATGAACTAGTAAGTTAAACCACGATTGAATTTTCGTTATCTCCAACCCATAAAAAATAAAAAAAAAATTAAAAAAAAAAACCTTAATCGGAAAAAAGTAGCAAAACGCGATATGATTTTATGTAAGGTTAAATGAGGAGAAAAAAGAGTATACGGTGTGGATATTTGCATCTAAACAAAAGTTAACACACCAATATAGATAACAAATAAGAAATTTTGACATCATTTTAAAAAAAATTGTTAAAAATTGGTGTCATTAAAAAAAGTAGCAAATAAACCATACGATTATGTTAGATAATATGTATGAGGTTAAATTGGAGCAAAATTTAGAAAGTGGTCTTATAATTGTGAAAGATTTGGAGATGATAAATGAACTAGTAAGTGAAACCACGATTGAATTTTCGTTATCTCCAACACTTAAAAAATTTTAAAAAAACCATAATCGAAAAAAAGTAGCAAAACGCGATACGATTTTATGTAAGGTTAAATGAGGAGAAAAAAGAGTATACATTGTGGATATTTGCATCTAAACAAAAGTTAACATACCAATATAGACAACAAATAAGAAATTTTGGCTTCATTTTAAAAAATTATAAAAATTGGTGTCATAAAAAAAAAGTAGCCAAAAACCATACGATTATGTTAGATAATATGTATGAGGTTAAATTGGAGCAAAATTTAGAAAGTGGTGTTATAATTGTGAAAGATTAGGAGATGAAAAATGAACTAGTAAGTGAAGCCATGATTTATTTCGCGTTATCTCCAACACTTAAAAAAAACAACCTTAATCGGAAAAAATTAGCAAAACGCGATACGATTTTGTGTAAGATTAAATGAGGTGAAAAAACCGTATACGGTGTGGATATTTTCATCTAAACAAAATTTAACACACCAATACAGACAATAAATAAGAAATGTGGGCATCATTTTGAAAAAATTGTTAAAAACTGGAGTCATAAAAAAAAAGTAACAAAGAAACCATACGATTATGATAGATAATATGTATGAGGTTAAATTGGAGCAAAATTTTGAAAGTGGTGTTATAATTGTGAAAGATTTGGAGATGATAAATGAACTATTAAGTGAAGCCATGATTGAATTAGCGTTATCTCCAACACTTAAAAAAAAAAAAAAAAAAAACTTAATCGGAAAAAAGTAGCAAAACACGATACGATTTTATGTAAGGTTAAATGAGGAGAAAAAAGAGTATACGGTGTGGATATTTGCATCTAAACAAAAGTTAACACACCAATATAGACAACAAATAAGAAATTTTGGTATCATTTTAAAAAAATTGTTAAAAATTGGTGTTATAAAAAAAAGTAGCAAAGAAACCATACGATTATGTTAGATAATGTGTATGAAGTTAAATTGGAGCAAAATTTAGAAAAGTGGTGTTATAATTGTGACAGATTTGGAGATGATAAATGAACTACTAAGTGAAGCCACGATTGATTTCGCGTTATCTCCAACACTTAAAAAAAAAAAAAAACCTTAATCGGAAAAAAGTAGCAAAACGTGATACGATTTTGTGTAAGATTAAATGAGGATAAATAATAGTATACGGTGTGGATATTTTCATCTAAACAAAATTTAACACACCAATACAGACAAAAAATAAGAAATTTGGGCATCATTTTGAAAAAATTGTTAAAAACTGGTGTCATAAAAAAAAAGTAACAAAGAAACCATACGATTATGTTAGATAATATGTATGAGGTTAAATTGGAACAAAATTTTGAAAGTGGTGTTATAATTCTGAAAGATTTAGAGATGATAAATGAACTTGTAAGTGAAGCCATGATTGAATTCGCGTTATCTCTAACAATTAAAAAAAAACAAAAAAACCTTAATCGGAAAAAAGTAGCAAAACACGATACGATTTTATGTAAGGTTAAATGAGGAGAAAATAGAGTATACGGTGTGGATATTTGCATCTAAACAAAAGTTAACACACCAATATAGATAACAAATAAGAAATTTTGACATCATTTTAAAAAAAATTGTTAAAAATTGGTGTCATTAAAAAAAGTAGCAAATAAACCATACGATTATGTTAGATAATATGTATGAGGTTAAATTGGAGCAAAATTTAGAAAGTGGTCTTATAATTGTGAAAGATTTGGAGATGATAAATGAACTAGTAAGTGAAACCACGATTGAATTTTCGTTATCTCCAACACTTAAAAAATTTTAAAAAAACCATAATCGAAAAAAAGTAGCAAAACGCGATACGATTTTATGTAAGGTTAAATGAGGAGAAAAAAGAGTATACATTGTGGATATTTGCATCTAAACAAAAGTTAACATACCAATATAGACAACAAATAAGAAATTTTGGCTTCATTTTAAAAAATTATAAAAATTGGTGTCATAAAAAAAAAGTAGCCAAAAACCATACGATTATGTTAGATAATATGTATGAGGTTAAATTGGAGCAAAATTTAGAAAGTGGTGTTATAATTGTGAAAGATTAGGAGATGAAAAATGAACTAGTAAGTGAAGCCATGATTTATTTCGCGTTATCTCCAACACTTAAAAAAAACAACCTTAATCGGAAAAAATTAGCAAAACGCGATACGATTTTGTGTAAGATTAAATGAGGTGAAAAAACCGTATACGGTGTGGATATTTTCATCTAAACAAAATTTAACACACCAATACAGACAATAAATAAGAAATGTGGGCATCATTTTGAAAAAATTGTTAAAAACTGGAGTCATAAAAAAAAAGTAACAAAGAAACCATACGATTATGATAGATAATATGTATGAGGTTAAATTGGAGAAAATTTTTGAAAGTGTTGTTATAATTGTGAAAGATTTGGAGATGATAAATGAACTATTAAGTGAAGCCATGATTGAATTAGCGTTATCTCCAACACTTAAAAAAAAAAAAAAAAAAAAACTTAATCGGAAAAAAGTAGCAAAACACGATACGATTTTATGTAAGGTTAAATGAGGAGAAAAAAGAGTATACGGTGTGGATATTTGCATCTAAACAAAAGTTAACACACCAATATAGACAACAAATAAGAAATTTTGGTATCATTTTAAAAAAATTGTTAAAAATTGGTGTTATAAAAAAAAGTAGCAAAGAAACCATACGATTATGTTAGATAATGTGTATGAAGTTAAATTGGAGCAAAATTTAGAAAAGTGGTGTTATAATTGTGACAGATTTGGAGATGATAAATGAACTACTAAGTGAAGCCACGATTGATTTCGCGTTATCTCCAACACTTAAAAAAAAAAAAAAACTTTAATCGGAAAAAAGTAGCAAAACGTGATACGATTTTGTGTAAGATTAAATGAGGATAAATAATAGTATACGGTGTGGATATTTTCATCTAAACAAAATTTAACACACCAATACAGACAAAAAATAAGAAATTTGGGCATCATTTTGAAAAAATTGTTAAAAACTGGTGTCATAAAAAAAAAGTAACAAAGAAACCATACGATTATGTTAGATAATATGTATGAGGTTAAATTGGAACAAAATTTTGAAAGTGGTGTTATAATTCTGAAAGATTTAGAGATGATAAATGAACTTGTAAGTGAAGCCATGATTGAATTCGCGTTATCTCTAACAATTAAAAAAAACAAAAAAACCTTAATCGGAAAAAAGTAGCAAAACACGATACGATTTTATGTAAGGTTAAATGAGGAGAAAATAGAGTATACGGTGTGGATATTTGCATCTAAACAAAAGTTAACACACCAATATAGACAACAAATAAGAATCTTTGGCATCATTTTAAAAAAATTGTGAAAAATTGGTGTTATAAAAAAAAGTAGCAAAGAAAACATACGATTATGTTAGATAATGTGTATGAGGTTAAATTGGAGCAAAATTTAGAAAGTGGTGTTATAATTGTGAAAGATTTGAAGATGATAAATGAACTAGTAAGTGAAGCCACGATTGATTTTGCGTTATCTCCAACACTTAAAAAAAAAAAAACCTTAATCTGAAAAAAGTAGCAAACGCAATACGATTTTGTGTAAGGTTAAATGAAGAGAAAAATGAGTATACGGTGTGGATATTTGCATCTAAACAAAAGTTAACACACCAATATAGATAATAAATAAGAAATTTTGGCATCATTTTAAAAAAATTGTTAAAAATTGGTGTCATAAAAAAAAAGTAGCAAAGAAACCAAACGATTATGTTAGATAATATGTATGAGGTTAAATTGGAGCAAAATTTAGAAAGTGGTCTTATAATTGTGAAAGATTTGGAGATGATAAATGAACATGTAAGTGAAGCCACGATTGATTTTGCGTTATCTCCAACACTTAAAAAATAAAAAAAAAACAAAACAAAAAAACCTTAATCGGAAAAAAGTAGCAAAACGCGATACGATTTTGTGTAAGATTAAATGAGGAGAAAAAAGAGTATACGGTATGGATATTTGAATCTAAACAAAAGTTAACTTACCAATATAGACAATAAATAAGAAATTTTGACATCATTTTAAAAACACTGTTAAAAACTGGTGTCATCAAAAGAGAGTAGTAAAGAAACCATTCGATTATGCTAGATAATATGTACGAGGTTAAATTGGAGCAAAATTTAGAAATTTGTGTTATAATTGTGAAAGATTTGGAGATGATAAATGAACTAGTAAGTGAAGCCATGTTTGATTTCGCGTTATCTCCAACACTTAAAAAAAAGAAGACCTTAATCGGAAAAAAAGTAGCAAAACTCGATATGATTATGTGTAAGATTAAATGAGGAGAAAAAATAGTATACGGTGTGGATATTTGCATCTAAACAAAATTTAACACACCAATATAGACTACAAATAAGAAATTTTGGCATCATTTTGAAAAAATTGCTAAAAACTGGTGTCATAAAAAAAAAGTAACAAATAAATCATACGATTATGCTAGATAATATGTATGAGGTTAAATTAGAGCAAAATTTTGAAAGTGGTGTTATAATTGTGAAAGATTTGGAAATGATAAATGAACTATTTAGTGAAGCCATGATTGAATTCGCGTTATCTCCAACACTTGAAAAAGAAAAAAAAAACCCTTAATCGGAAAAAAGTAGTAAAACGCGATACGATTTTGTGTAAGATTAAATGAGGAGAAAAAAGAGTATACGGTGTGGATATTTGCATCTAAACAAAAGTTAACACACCAATATAGACAACAAATAAGATATTTTGGCATCATTTTAAAAAAATTGTTAAAAATTGGTGTCATAAAAAAATGTAGCAAAGAAACCTTACGATTATGCTAGATAATATGTATGAGGTTAAATTGGAGCAAAATTTAGAAAGTGGTGTTATAATTGTGAAATATTTGGAGATGATAAATGAACTAGTAAGTGAAGCCACGATTGATTTCACGTTATCTCCAACACTTAAAAAAAAAAAAAAAAAAAAAACCTTAATCGAAAAAAGTAGCAAACGCGATACGATTTTGTGTAAGGTTAAATGAGGAGAAAAAAGAGTATATGGTGTGGATATTTGCATCTAAACAAAAGTTAACACACCAATATAGACAATAAATAAGATATTTTGGCATCATTTTAAAAAAAATGTTAAAAATTGGTGTCATAAAAAATGTAGCAAAGAAACCATACGATTATGCTAGATAATATGTATGAGGTTAAATTGGAGTAAAATTTAGAAAGTGGTGTTATAATTGTGAAAGATTTGGAGATGATAAATGAACTAGTAAGTGAAGCCACGATTGATTTCACGTTATCTCCAACACTTAAAAAAAAAAAAAAAAAACCTTAACCGAAAAAAGTAGCAAACGCGATACGATTTTTTGTAAGGTTAAATGAGGAGAAAAAAGAGTATACGGTGTGGATATTTGCATCTAAATAAATTTAACACACCAATATAGACAACAAATAAGAAATTTTGGCATCATATTAAAATAATTTGTTAAAATTGGTCTAATAAAAAAAAAGTAGCAAATAAACCATACGATTATGTTAGATAATATGTATGAGGTTAAATTGGAGCAAAATTTAGAAAGTGGTGTTATAATTGTGAAAGATTTGGAGATGATAAATGAACTAGTAAGTGAAGCCACGATTGATTTCACGTTATCTCCAACACTTAAAAAATAAAAAAAAACAAAAAAAAACCTTAATCGAAAAAAAGTAGCAAAACGCGATACGATTTTGTGTAAGATTAAATAAGTAGAAAAAAGAGTATACGGTGTGGATATTTGCATCTAAACAAAAGTTAACACACCAATATAGACAACAAATAAGAAATTTTGGAATCATTTTGAAAAAATTCTTAAAAACTGGTGTCATAAAAAAAAAGTAGCAAAGAAACCATACGATTATGTTAGATAATATGTATGAGGTTAAATTGGAGCAAAATTTAGAAAGTTGTGTTATAATTGTGAAAGATTTGGAGATGATAGATGAACTAGTAAGCGAAGCCACGATTGATTTCGCGTTATCTTCAACACTTAAAAAAAAAATAAACAAAAAAAATAAACCTTAATCGGAAAAAAGTAGCAAAACACGATACGATTTTATGTAAGGTTAAAAGAGGAGAAAAAAGAGTATACGGTGTGGATATTTGAATCTAAACAAAAGTTAACACACCAATATAGACAACAAACAAGAAATTTTGGCATCATTTTAAAAACATTGTTAAAAACTGTTGTCATCAAAAGAGAGTAGCAAAGAAACCTTACGATTATGTAGATAATATGTATGACGTTAAATTGGAGAGAAATTTAGAAAGTTGTGTTATAATTGTGAAAGATTTGTAGATGATAAATGATCTAGTAAGTGAAGCCGTGATTGATTTCGCGTTATCTCCAACACTTTAAAAAAAAAAAAAAAAAAAAAAAACTCAATCGGAAAAAAGTAGAAAAACGCGATACGATTTTGTGTAAGGTTAAATGAGGAGAAAAAAGAGTATACGGTGTGCACATTTGCATTTAAACAAAAGTTAACATATCAATATAGAAAACAAATAAGAAATTTTAACATCATTTTAAAAAAATTGTTAAAAATTGGTGTCATAAAAAAAAGTAGCAAAGAAACCATACGATTATGCTAGATAATATGTATGATGTTAAATTAGAGCAAAATTTAAAAAGTGGTGTTTTAATTGTGAAAGATTTGGAGATGATAAATGAACTAGTAAGTGAAGCCACGATTGATTTCGCGTTATCTCCAACACTTAATAAAAAAAAAAAAAAAAACCTTAATCGGAAAAAAGTAGCAAAACGCGATACGATTTTGTGTAAGATTAAATGAGGAGAAAAAAGAGTATACGGTGTGGATATTTGCATCTAAACAAAAGTTAACACACCAATATAGACAACAAATAAGATATTTTGGCATCATTTTAAAAAAATTGTCAAAAATTGGTGTCATAAAAAAGAGTAGCAAAGAAACCATACGATTATGTTAGATAATATGTATGAGGTTAAATTGGATCAAAATTTAGAAAGTTTTGTTATAATTGTGAAAGATTTGGAGATGATAAATGAACTAGTAAGTGAAGCCACGATTGATTTCGATTTATCTCCAACAATTAAAAAAAAAAAAACCTTAATCGGAAAAAAGTAGCAAACGCGATACGATTTTGTGTAAGGTTAAATGAGGAGAAAAAAGAGTATACGGTGTGGATATTTGCATCTAAACAAAATTTAACACACCAATTTAGACAACAAATAAAAAATTTTGGCATCATTTTAAAAAAATTATTAAAAATTGGTGTCATAAAAAAAAAGTAGCAAAGAAACCATACGATTATGCTAGATAATATGTATGAGGTTAAATTGGAGCAAAATTTAGAAAGTAGTGTTATAATTGTGAAAGATTTGGAGATGATAAATGAACTAGTAAGTGAAGCCACGATTGATTTCGCATTATCTCCAACACTTAAAAAATATAAAAAAAAAAAAAAAAAAAAAAACCTCAAACGGAAAAAAGTAGCAAAACGCGATACGATTTTTTGTAAGATTAAATGAGTAGAAAAAAGAGTATACGGTGTGGATATTTGTATCTAAACAAAAGTTAACACACCAATATAGACAACAAATAAGAAATTTTGGCATCATTTTGAAAAAATTGTTAACAACTGGTGTCATAAAAAAAAGTATCAAAGAAACCATACTATTATGTTAGATAATATGTATGAGGTTAAATTGGAGCAAAATTTAGAAAGTCGTGTTATAATTGTGAAAGATTTGGAGATGATAGATGAACTAGTAAGTGAAGCCACTATCGATTTCGCGTTATCTCTAACACTTTAAAAAAAAAAAAAAACCTTAATCGAAAAAAAGTAGCAAAATGCGATACGATTTTGTATAAGATTAAATGAGTAGAAAAAAGTGTATACGGTGTGGATATTTTCATCTAAACAAAAGTTAACACACCAATATAGAAAACAAATAAGATATTTTGGCATCATTTTAAAAAAAATTGGTAAAAATTGGTGTCATAAAAAAAAGTAGCAAAGAAACCATACGATTATGCTAGATAATATGTATGACGTTAAATTGTAGCAAAATTTAGAAAGTGGTGTTATAATTGTGAAAGATTTGGAGATGATAAATGAACTAGTAAGTGAAGCCACGATTGATTTCGCGTTATCTCCAACACTTAAAAAAAATAAACAAAAAAAAATAAACCTTAATCGGAAAAAAGTAGCAAAACGCGATACGATTTTATGTAAGGTTAAAAGAGGAGAAAAAAGAGTATACGGTGTTGATATTTGAATCTAAACAAAAGTTAACACACCAATATAGACAACAAACATGAAATTTTGGCATCATTTTAAAAACATTGTTAAAAACTGGTGTCATCAAAAGAGAGTAGCAAAGAAACCATACGATTATGGTAGATAATATGTATGAGGTTAAATTGGAGCAAGATTTAGAAAGTTGTGTTATAATTGTGAAAGATTTGTAGATGATAAATGAACTAGTAAGTGAAGCCACGATTGATTTCGCATTATCTCCAACACTTAAAAAAAAAAACTTAATCGGAAAAAAGTAGCAAATCGCGATACGATTTTGTGAAAGGTTAAATTAGGATAAAAAAGAGTATACGGTGTGGATATTTGCATCTAAACAAAAGTTAACACACCAATATAGAAAACAAATAAGAAATTTTGGCATCATTTTAAAAAAATTGTTAAAAAATGGTGTCATAAAAAAAAGGTAGCAAAGAAACCATACGATTATGCTAGATAATATGTATGAGGTTAAATTGGAGCAAAATTTAAAAAGTGGTGTTTTAATTGTGAAAGATTTGGAGATGATAAATGAACTAGTAAGTGAAGCCACGATTGATTTCGCATTATCTCCAACACTTAATAATAATATAAAAAAAAAAACCTTAATCGGAAAAAAGTAGCAAAACGCGATACGATTTTGTGTAAGATTAAATAAGTAGAAAAAAGAGTATACGGTGTGGATGTTTGCATCTAAACAAAAGTTAACACACCAATATAGACATGATCGCCAGCCGAACCGTCGGTTTTTAGGAATTGCTTCCTGTCGTTGCGGGCCTCTCGCTTGGCTGGGTCAGTGGGTTTTAAATTTATAAAGAGCTGGGGCTCAACTTATAAATACTACCTACTACACAGGGTGAGTAAGCAGTAAGTATAACTCGAGGTCGTTCTTAAATCGGAGCGAATTGAAACGAAGCGATGCCAAAGATAGGGTCCACTTTAAGGATAGGGTTTGTGCAAGTAGGTAGGTTTTGGTTTTCTTATTTAATTAATTATCTAAATGCAGGAAAATAAAGATAGAGAAGAATCGGTAGCTAGGTAGACAGATAGAGAATTACGGCGATTAAAACTTCGATAATCAGTTGTCGGGATGATGCTTATTATAAAGATAATTGGGGACATTTTTAGTTAATAGACAAGTGCATTACGGGTGTAAACACTAGGACCCTACTCATTCTAGTTATTTACCAGAATTAGTATGTCACGAGACCTAGGCTATCGTGATTCTGATCAGAACAGGCTGCTCAACCCCCCACACTGTCTTTGTGGACAAGTGACCCTCGAGGGGTGCAGGAATAAGGTAACAGACTGCCATACTGGTTATTCTGACCGTTCTTAACACCTAAATGAAAATGCCATCTCCTAAATATGTTCAGATTATTATTTTGTTATTCTAAACTATCAGTTTTGTAGAGTCTAGGGGTTTTAAGAATCCTGAACCACTGCTGGGCTTGACTTTCATCTCTAGACTCATTCCTTACGTTTGATTAGTTCAATTACTTTTGTCATGATCTAGACTCTCCTTTGCAATCAGTCATTCAGCCCTAGGAACACCAGCGGTGTACAATGCATACTCATTCCACAGCGTACCACACTAGGCACCGTTCACGATGTACTACACTTAAACAGTTCCACAGACCCTCGTAACCAGGAATATGTTGTAGCTTTTATACCTAGGTACAAGTACGGTGTACTATGTCGAAATGTTTCCATAGCTTCAGTTCCAGGGGTGGACAGACGGTGTACTGTAACATTTCCACAGCTATATTGGTTCCTAGGCCATATTCTAGGGTCTCTAGGTAATCCACAGTGTTGGCACATACGGCTTTTCCTGGGCTTCCACGTTGTACTCCACCAGTGGTGTTTCCAAAGCTATACCCATTACTTCAGCCGATTTATAGTGACAGAAACGGCTTCGTACTATAACACAGTTAACTTCCTACTGTACCTAGAGGTGATCAAGTTCTAAGCCTAAAGTAGCAGTCACGCGAAGGACTGGAAAGGGTGATCCATAATTAAGTCTAGATGCATGATAAGTTTTAGACATAACAAGAATAAAAATCCCCAATTATATGATCTTAAAGATTAATTCAACATCATCCCTACGTCTAATTATCTACATTTCAACAACCGCAACAGCACACTACTCAATAAGCATGGCAATAACAGTAACATACATCATACAAGCAGGCAGAAATAATTCGGACATAGTATAAGTATGAAAAGATAGATATCACCAGTAAATTGAGCAGCGTAACGGCTGAAAAGAAAGGCAGAGTGTTGCACCAAGAATGCTCTTATTACACCGTGATTACAATACCAGCTTCCTTCTCTCTCTACTGCTAACCAACTAACTATCTATCTCTCTCTAGAGAGAGAAAACTCTAGAGAGAGAAACTATCTAACTAAACTAACCTAGAGAGAGTAAACGTATAAAAATGTAAAAACGAAGAATAAAATGTGTGTGAAGTGATGAGTGATGTTGGTGGATTGATGGATTATGAAAAATGAGACTTGAAGCTTGTATTTATAGAACTCACACAGCTGTATCCGTAGACCGTATCCAAACCTTCAAATGCACAACCGTATTGCAACACCGAATAAAAGTCTGATTTTTATTGCCCAAACGCACGATACGATTGAGCTAGGGCAAATACGGCTGAACTGGACCGTATACGGGCAAGCATAGGGTGAATACGGCTGAGCTGGGCAGTATACGGCTGAGCATAGGCCGTATACGGTCTGTACAGGCCGTATACGGTCTGTGCCAGGTCGTATACGGTCTAGCTTGGCCGTATACAGTCTGTGTTTGCCCGTATTCGGTTCTTCGGCTCTTCGTTTCTTCGTTTGGGCGTAATTTCTTCATCGTTTATCCGTTTTGAGTGATTCTCGCGCTCACGGTCTCGTAATTTCCTAACGAAGAAAATGACATAAGTTAGAGGTCCTAACTCGGAGTGTAGCTCAAGATGCATTAAATGAATGAACGGAGGTACGGTGAAGAAGCTTTGCCCTGTTTCTTACATTTTTCATGCCATTTTCAGTGATTTTACAAACATCGACTCCGTTTTGACTTAGTTAACAAAACTTTATGAATAATGTTCTTTTAAGTGTGTTTTAGTTAACTTTGTGCCTAAAATGTGGAAAATAACATACATAAAAACATGACTTTTTTCGTGTTATCAAATATCCCACATTTAGACTTTTGCTTGTCCTCAAGCAAACTTTAAAATTCTCACTTGCTATAAGGTTTTGAAAAATCTAGTTTTGGTGATTATGACAATAAATAACCAGAGATTAATCAATTTATCAAAAACCGACTAAACCTTTTCAGAAAGCAAGCATCATTAAGATAGTCCCCCCTTAAACCTGAAATGTTAACCTTGGCATACTTTCACAATTCTCGATGGATATTGTACATGACTAGGCGATCTCACAAAGGTGGTCACTCAATTCACTCAAAGTGTATCGGGTTTCCTATCAATCTAATCAAACGAAATCGCTCATAAAGCCAGTCATGCATTGCTTCTCGTCATAGGCTTGATCTAGAATCGGATCTCCACCACTTCAATGAGAACGGTGCTAATCATCCCAAGACATTTTTCGGGTTTTTGAGTGGGTGATGGAACAAAAAGGGTACGGAGGATGGTGAATTTTTGGAAATGAAAAACGGGGTATTTTCTTTAAACTTAGAAGTCCTAAAGTTATGAATCGAATTATCTAGACACTCTTTAAAACGGAAAACGCACACGAAGGAATTTTATTTATGAAGAAATGTAGCTTTGATGACTTTCTTCTCGAGAACGCACGCGGAGTTGACTGATTTTCTGAATAGGCATTCTTTGAGAGTTTCAAGCACTAAGCTTTATTTTATTTTTGTGGGAATTTTTTCGGAGATTTTTCTCTTTTTCTTTTCTTTTCTATATATTTTTCGAGAGATCCTGGACACTTTGTCCTTTTGACATCTCATTTTGACTGAGTTTTTTCAGAAAAGGTGCCAATTTTTCGCACCTGAATTTTTGCTTTCAATAGATATATGATTTTTAACACAAGCAAGATTTCTGAGAGAACACAGAGAGAAATTGAGACAAAAGTGGCAAGGATGCCTAAATAACACTTTTCATAACTCCAAAATGTTCTAAGTTTAAAATTTTTGAAAAGGTGAGGGTAGGTGGTGAATGGTGGTTTTGAAGAAATGAAAGGTTAAGGCTCAAAGGGTTTAACTAGTGGATCTTCAACACTCACGAATGAGAGTTGGACGGGTTAGGCTTTAAGAAATGGGGTTTTAGTCCTATGAAATGTCAAGGTCCTCTGACTGCACCTTCACCGCGTATGGTGCTCATTGGTGTGGTCTCGAAGCGTATACCGAGAGCAAGTTCTAACTCAAAGCACATACATCGGCACACACATCAAACGAAGAAGTGAAGCATTAAAAATGAATGCTTTTATTGGCTCAAATACCTCACTGCAAAAAGGGTTGTATGTGCCTAGCCGTGCGATGCTCTTCAATTAACATTTCATTTTTAAGGGATTCGTATCTTAACTTATCTTACTTTCCAAAGCAGTTTAATCAATTTTCGGAAAAATTTATCTTTCTCAAAATTATTTAGAGTCAAAAATTTAAAAATTTTAGCAAGAATGAGGTTTTTAGAAAAATTTAAGCTAACTGAATGAGTGAAGACTTCACTGTCAAAGTTAAGCTTATTTTTAAGAAAGTTATACTTTGGACAATCAATCAAAGTCAAAGAATACGGTATATCATACCGTGTATCCCACACTTAGAGGAACATTGTCCCTAATGTTCTCAAACTAAGTCTAAAATTCTTCTTTTTGGGGAGGAATCCCACACTTAAAGTTTGAAAATATTTCGGAACTCTATTTCTAAGTTGGTTTGATTTGTATAGGATTTAGAATCCCACACTTTAGAATTTAAGCATGATGGGAAACACGAAGAATTATAGGTGATGAAAGGAAATCACTAAGGAAATGGAACGAAAAACTCCCCTAGAAAAGACTGAGATGTGTGTTTGAAGATTCTGATTTGGTAGGGTAGTTCAATTGGCTTGGATCAGGATCTTTGCATGATTTGTGCGTCATCTCGGGCTCTCTTCGGGAAATTTTCATACTATCTACTACTCTCTTTTATTCTCAAGTAATCTGAAAATTAACTAAGCAAAACATAACATAAGTAAAATGATAAATAAACGATAAGATAAGATAGATAGGTGGGTCCAACCAGATCACAGGTTGGGACCAACACAAGTTTGCAGCAACAGTTAATACAGTTATCCAAAATATCAGTAATACTAGTAATAAAGTTATACAGTCATCCAACATAAATGATAGTAAAATATGAAGAGATCAAGGGCGAGAAAGATCCTGGTTTGATGGTGGTCCGTGAGCTGGAGGTGGCATGGAGCCATAAGGTGCAGCACGTGAAGCAGAGTGCTGTCCACTCGATGCTCTGCGGGAGACTGATGCTGAAGACGAACTGCGCTGTCTGCCTGATGCTGGTGGCTGGATCGGGTACAAATGGAAGTTGGGATCTAGTCCCATGTCTGCAATCTCATACGATCCTAGGGAAGTACCAAGCATCTGGTATGGTGGAAGCTCAGAGGATGGCACTGGGTTGCTCTGAAACATCCCTGTGAGTCCTGAAAAAGTAGGCAAAGCAGCAGTAGTCCTGTCTGGCATATAGTCAGTCTGAACCTGTACCTGGTCATCAACCTGCATGTCCTGTCTAAATCCTGACTGAGGTGAGTCTGTTTCTGAAGATGTGGCTGATATGGCTGACTCAGCTGGTCTCGGACGGGTCATGGCACGGGAAGATGGCTGCCCAATATGTGAGATATGCAGCTCATGTGGTGTTGCAGTGTGCACAGAGAAAACCGGCTCTACCGCAGGAGTATTCCTGGTACGGCGGGCTCGAGGAATCTCAATGGGCACAGTGCGAGTGGATGATGTGGGTGGTATGAAGTTGTAGGGAACGGTGGTAGTGGGTGGCATCATGGCAAATGGATTTAGTGGCATGGTGTGGTAGTTGGGTGGTCGTGGGCCGCATACCCATGTAGGGCGTGTAGGTTGTGGGAATCCAAACTCAGTAGCTAAATATGTATCCTGAATGTAGTGTGAGTTAAGCATACCCAACATACCGTACATGAGCTCGGATGATACCGGATCTCCCCAACCAAACTCTCGAGCAGGTGGTATCAGTGGACTTTGTGCCTCAGCAGCTATCTCTCCCTCCTCTCGCTCATGACCAACAGTGGTCCTAGGCTGTCGGTGGACCGTGCTGTCATCGAACTCAAACCTAACACTCTTGCTCCTCGGGGGTCTCATTCGAACTCCCAGAATGATCTCACCATCCTTCCACCTTATCTGCCCATCAGCATCAATCTCTAGCAACCAAACCTTAACCATATAGTTGATGTCATATGGCTTAGATACCCTGTTCGCCACTGGTGTCAGGCTACCAATCACCTCCTCAGTCTACAGCCCCATTCTCCTAAATAACTTAGTGATTACTGCTCCCATATATGCAAACTCTGACTGAGTATAACCTGACTCAGTAAGGATTCTATCAACAACCAAATAAGCAACATTAACGTGTTCCTGCTCTATAATGTTCTTGATGATCTGCAAGTCCTTTACCCCAACAGCTCCTTTAGTCTTTCTCTTTCCTCGAATTCTGCAAGCGATGAGGTTGTGGAGAACTTGGTGGTGCTTATCAAGAAAAGAAGTGGCCTTGACATTGGACTGAAACTGATTTCCAGTCAATTCTTGCCAAATAGCAGTGTGGTCTCGCTGTTTCACCTCTCTGTTAGCCTTCAAGAAGAACGGAGTAGTAACATGATACTCAGTGTATAACTCAAGGTGGCAGGCAAAGGTTGCTAATGACATGTGGTGAGGGTTTCCCATAAAGTTGAATCTGATCATTTGGTCATTATCGAGTTTATCGATCGTTTTGTCAAACTGGAAGGTCACCATGAACTCAGCAACTAATTCCTGATAAACACTTTCCCTAATCTCAAACAGATTCTTCCAGGCTCGCAAATGTCGCTTCCATTCCTTGAATACTATCAAATCTTCAAACCCTTGCTTTAAACCGATCTGTTCTAAGTCTTCCCACACTATGTACCTATTTTCCCCCAATTGATGTGTTAACCATTTCTGATACAACTCCCGTTCCTCTGGGTCCTTGATGGATTTCCTGATATAGCGAGGAATCTCAGTCATCTGTAAATAAGAGAAAACAAGAACATAGTGAATTACCAAGAATAATCACAAGTTTATGGAATAGATCATATTCTAGATTTTTAACGAAAATTCAAAATGTGGGCTTTAGAATATGAGCAGTCCCAAAAACCTGTAATAACTAGTAATACTACCAAACTCAACTTCCAACCATCACAAGAAACTTTGGTTTACAATAATAGGCTATTAGGTCTTTAATGATTTCTAGAAGACAAGTCAAAAGACTACTTAACCATCATAAGCATGTATGATATAGATTTAAGTCTTAATCATGTAATTACCTTATCATGGCAAGCATAACCTATTACCGCATACTAATGCAAGCTATCATGATTATTTGAGCAAGTATTTAGCATTTTTAACCAAATCATGCAAGTAATGCAACAAAGCTTCTTTAGTTGACAATCGTATTGTTAAATTGGATCTTTTAAAGTGATCATGGCATTTTTGCTACCTTAGGATTTTTAAAAGTTGTTGTTTTAAGGAAAGCGTAGCATTAATTCAAGACTTGCCATATACTCTCAAAGATTCAATTTTTTAACACAATCTTGATTCTTATAAACTAGAATGGTCATTAGATTACTAAAAATTAAGCCGTTTTGACTTTTTAAAGTCAACTTTACCAAAGTAAGGTTTCCTTTAGTCATTTGCCCAATCCATAGTAATACTAACTTGAACTAGCAAATCAAAGCAAGGCATTAGCATCAACTTAAGTCAAAACATCATTTAACCAAGAGTTTTATTTCAAAATGGTGACGTTTAATCAAAAGTCAATGTTTCATGCTTACTTTAATTTGCTAACTTGACCATAACACGCATTTAACCGCAAATGAAGCAAATGAATAAGCTATACTAATCATATTAAGCATTAGACAACCAACAAACAACTTATCATAAGCAATTTAATCATCGAATGATCAAAGTGGACTAACTAGTCATAAAAGTCAAAGAAAAGTCAACTTTCCAAAGTCAAACATCAAATTACTTCAATCTAACTAGTAATGCTAGTTCCTACATCATCCTATATCATCACTAAGCAAGAATCAAAGCTCAATTTCGCAATGTAAAGCACAAATCTTCAAAAACTAACTTGAAACCCTAAGTTAACAAAGTTAGAGAATTTTGGTATTTTAAGCTTGAATCATACCTTAATGAAGATGCAATGATGTTTAGAAACTCAAAAATGACCTAGAGATGAAGGAATGAAGCTTGATTTGGTTGAAAATGGTGGAAAATGGTGGGTTTGAGGTGGGGTGATGGAGACCGTCGGCCAAGGGAGAAGAAGGAGAGGAAAAAAAAGAAATTTTTTTTATGTTTTTGACCTTGGTTGACTCATTTCCATTCTTTTTAATTCCCTCATTTTCCCATTTATAGTAAATGACCATTTAAAATGTAATTACAAGATAATTTGGGTAATTAAAAACCTTAGCCAAATATTTTAGCAAAAGTTTAAAATTTGGTATTAGACTGTGCGCAACAAAAGATTGTTTTTATTTAAGACGGAAAGGAAAATTACTTAACTAAATAAACAATATTTTTGGTTTAAAATCTTGACTCTTTTAAAACCCAAACAATTTAAAAACTTTATAAAAATATTTTAATTTAAGATTTTCAAGTTTTCAGAAACTTCGCAGATTTTGCGGAGACAAAGATTTTAAGAGCTTTTTAACTTTTTTCTTAAGAAACAAAATTGACTATTAATTAAACTAACTTATTTTTAACCTACGAAAATTATTTTAAAGACCTAATTAAAAATTTGGGTTGTCTCCCAAAAAGCGCTTGGTTTAAGTCTGTAGCTCGACTATTGGTCCAAATCTATTTAAGGGGAATTGCTTGGAAGCAATCCTGATTCCCTTGGAAAGTATAGCGAGGAGTAAAATCACAGTTTAATATGTTAATGACATAATCAACTAGCTCGGCAGGATGTGATGAAAAATTTTCGAATTCGCTAAGAATCCTACGTTCTTTCCGACCTAATTCTAGCAGATTATTAACAAACTTATTAAATTCCTTTCTAACTTTCTTTTTACTTGAAATTCCCATTCGTATACCGCGGTCTATATTATTAAAATCGTGAAGAAGATTTCCTAAAATTCTCTGAAACCTAAGTTCCTCTTTCGAGTCAGGATCACCATTTGTAGTTTGTACTGCAACGGTAATATCCAAAATTAGAGATCTTTGAGAAACGGTGAAAGGGAATTTGGATTGATCGAACAACGAAGAGAGTTTAACGTGGATATCTTTTCTTTCAGCAAAGAAAGCGGCTTCTATCTTGTTGTCGTCTGCTCCAGGAAATATTTCTTGCAACTTGGCGATTATATAAGCGGCGGGATCTACGAAAAATGGAATTTTTCCAGAAATGACGAGAGTGATTGCGGGATCTTTAGAAGTTAATAGCTCAAGGTCTTTTATCATAGCTGCAACATGATGATTAACCATGGTTTGAGAAACCGGTTGATAATCGGTGCAAGCAAATAGATCCATGAGGCGATCTATTTCTGATAAAAGCTTTCGCTCTTGCTCTCGATATCGTGTGAAGATACCATCTTCCTTTTGGGTCGGAAGACAGTGGAGAATACCTACGAGTATGTCTATCCTTAAGATGGTTTCTCTTTGCTCGACTGAGTAAGGAAAATCAGATATATTTAAGTGTACGGCAAATGCTTTACATACATCCAATCTATTACCAGGATCAAAAGAGTGACCAACGTATCGGATTTCATCACTATCTGAATCTTTCGGTATTTCCTTATCTACAACACGATAAATGGTGTACGAAGGTTCCTGTACGAGGTATACAAAAATTGGTGATTTTGGAAGATGCTCATGAATATCCTCATTCCTTATGGGGATTCGTTCTTCATTGAATGAGGAATGAAAGGGTTGAGGGTTTCTTATCGACAAAATCAGGGAATCTATGGATATTTTCTAAGGAATGTTTAATCTCAGGCGTAGGCAAAACCTGATAGCTTGGAATGCTAGAAGCAGAAGTTGAGATCTTCTGTTGAGATTTATGGATTCCTAAGTCAAAATCTAAGAGTTTCCCTAAGGTTCTAGAATCGTCGTCTGGTCCAGCGGAGGCTTCTTCCGGTGATGAGTGAAAGTCGGATTTCAACTCTTGTTCCAAGTGGTTGAAGAACTCAGCATTGTCCATAGTCGTCATTTCTTCAGTCGTTTTGCTAGCGAATGGAGAAATGGGATAGGAAGGCGGCGAATCGTAGAAAGATATTTTTGGATTTTTTTATTTTATTCTAAATTAAGCTATTTTATTCTAAAGAAAGTAACTTTCGGATAAGTTGAAGACAACCTATACGAAAAGGATCTCCTAAAGGCTTATTTTATCTAAGGCGACTTCAGAATCGTAACGCTCTACGATCCCCGGTAGCGGCGCCAAAAACTTGATCGCCAGCCGAACGGTCGGTTTTTAGGAATCGCTTCCTGTCATTGCGGGCCTCCCGCTTGGCTGGGTCAGTGGGTTTTAAATTTATAAAGATTTGGGGCTCAACTTATAAATACTACCTACTACACATGGTGAGTAAGCAGTAAGTATAACTCGAGGTCGTTCTTAAATCGGAGCGAATTGAAACGAAGCGATGCCAAAGATAGGGTCCACTTTTAGGATAGGGTTTGTGCAAGTAGGTAGGTTTTGGTTTTGGTTTTCTTATTTAATTAATTAACTAAATGCAGGAAAATAAAGATAGAGAAGAATCGGTAGCTAGGTAGACATATAGAGAATTGCGGCGATTAAAACTTCGATAATCAGTTGTCGGGATGATGCTTATTATAAAGATAATTGGGGACATTTTTAGTTAATAGACAAGTGCATTACGGGTGTAAACACTAGGACCCTACTCATTCTAGTTATTTACCAGAATTAGTATGTCACGAGACCTAGGCTATCGTGATTCTGATCAGAACAGGCTGCTCAACCCCCCACACTGTCTTTGTGGACAAGTGACCCTCGAGGGGTGCAGGAATAAGGTAACAGACTGCCATACTGGTTATTCTGACCGTTCTTAACACCTAAATGTAAATGCCATCTCCTAAATATGTTAAGACTATTATTTTGTTATTCTAAACTATCAGTTTTGTAGAGTCTAGGGGTTTTAAGAATCATGAACCACTGCTGGGCTTGACTTTCATCTCTAGACTCATTCCTTACGTCTGATTAGTTCAATTACTTCTGTCATGATCTAGACTCTCCTTTTCAATCAGTCATTCAGCCCTAGGAACACCAGCGGTGTACAATGCATACTCATTCCACAGCGTACCACACTAGGCACCGTTCACGATGTACTACACTTAAACAGTTCCACAGACCCTCGTAACCAGGAATATGTTGTAGCTTTTATCCCTAGGTACAGGTACGGTGTACTATGTCGAAATGTTTCCATAGCTTCAGTTCCAGGGGTGGACAGACGGTGTAATGTAACATTTCCACAGCTATATTGGTTCCTAGGCCATATTGTAGGGTCTCTGGGTAATCCACAGTGTTGGCACATACGGCTTTTCCGGGGCTTCCACGTTGTACTCAACCAGTGGTGTTTCCAAAGCTATACCCAGTACTTCAGCCGATTTATAGTGACAGACACGGCTTCGTACTATAACACAGATAACTTCCTACTGTACCTAGAGGTGATCAAGTTCTAAGCCTAAAGTAGTAGTCACGTGAAGGACTGGAAAGGGTGATCCATAACTAAGTCTAGATGCATGATAAGTTTTAGACATAACAAGAATAAAAATCCCCAATTATATGATCTTAAAGATTAATTCAACATCATCCCTACGTCTAATTATCTACATTTCAACAACCGCAACAGCACACTACTCAATAAGCATGGCAATAACAGTAACATACATCATACAAGCAGGCAGAAATAATTCGGACATAGTATAAGTATGAAAAGATAGATATCACTAGTAAATTGAGCAGCGTAACGGCTGAAAAGAAAGGCAGAGTGTTGCACCAAGAATGCTCTTATTACACCGTGATTACAATACCAGCTTCCTTCTCTCTCTACTGCTAACCAACTAACTATCTATCTCTCTCTAGAGAGAGAAAACTCTAGAGAGAGAAACTATCTAACTAAACTAACCTAGAGAGAGAGTAAACGTATAAAAATGTAAAAACGAAGAATAAAATGTGTGTGAAGTGATGAGTGATGTTGGTGGATTGATGGATTATGAAAAATGAGACTTGAAGCTTGTATTTATAGAACTCACACAGCCGTATCCGTATATCGTATCCAAACCTTCAAATGCACAACCGTATCGCAACCCCGAATAAAAGTCTGATTTTTATTGCCCAAACGGACGATACGGTTGAGCTAGGGCAAATACGGCTGAACTAGACCGTATACGGGCAAGCATAGGGTGAATACGGCTGAGCTGGGCCGTATACGGCTGAGCATAGGCCGTATACGGTCTGTACAGGCCGTATACGGTCTGTGCCAGGCCGTATACGGTCTAGCTTGGCCGTATACGGTCTGTGTTTACCCGTATTCGGTTCTTCGGTTCTTCATTTCTTCGTTTTGGTGTAATTTCTTCATCGTTTATCCGTTTTGAGTGATTCTCGCGCTCACGGTCTCGTAATTTCCTAACGAAGAAAATGACATAAGTTAGAGGTCCTAACTCGGAGTGTAGCTCAAGATGAATTAAAATGAATGAACGGAGGTACGGTGAAGCAATTTTGCCCTGTTTCTTACATTTTTCATGCCATTTTCAGTGATTTTACAAACATCGACTCCGTTTTGACTTAGTTAACTAAACTTTATGAATAATGTTCTTTTAAGTGTGTTTTAGTTAACTTTGTGACTAAAATGTGGAAAATAACGTACGTAAAAACATGACTTTTTACGTGTTATCAAGACAACAAATAAGATATTTTGGCATCATTTTAAAAAAATTGTTAAAAATTGGTGTCATAAAAAAAGTAAAAAAGAAACCATACGATTATGTTAGATAATATGTATGAGGTTAAATTAGAGAAAAATCTAGAAAGTTGTGTTATAATTGTGAAAGATTTGTAGATGATAAATGAACTAGTAAGTGAATCCACGATTGATTTCGCGTTATCTCCAACACTTAAAAAAAAAAAAAACTTAATCGGAAACAAAATTTAGTATACGGTGTGGATATCTTCATCTAAACAAAATTTAACACACCAATACAGACAACAAATAAGAAATTTTGACATCATTGTGAAAAAATTGTTAAAAACTGGTGTCATCAAAAAAAGGTAACAAAGAAACCATACGATTATGCTAGATAATAGGTATGAGGTTAAATTGAAGCAAAATTTTGAAAGTGGTGTTATAATTGTGAAAGATTTGGAGATGATAAATTAACTAGTAAGTGAAGCCATGATAGAATTCGCGTTATCTCCATCACTTAAAAAAACAAAAAAACCTTAATCGGAAAAAAGTAGCAAAACCTGATACGATTTTATGTAAGGTTAAATGAGGAGAAAAAAGAGTATACGATGTGTATATTTTTATCTAAACAAAAGTTAACACACCAATACAGACAACAAATAAGAAATTTTGGCATCATTTTGAAAAAATTGTTAAAAACTGGTGTCATCAAAAAAAAAGTAACAAAGAAACCATACGATTATGCTAGATAATATGTATGAGGTTAAATTGGAGCAAAATTTAAAAAGTGGTGTTTTAATTTTGAAACATTTGGAGATGATAAATGAACTAGAAGTGAAGCCACGATTGATTTCGCGTTATCTCCAACACTTAAAAAAAAAAAAAAACCTTAATCGGAAAAAAGTAGCAAAACGCGATACAATTTTGTGTAAGATTAAATGAGGAGAAAAAATAGTATACGGTGTGGATATTTTCATCTAAACAAAATTTAACACACCAATACAGACAACAAATAAGAAATTTTGGCATCATTTTGAAAAAATTGTTAAAAACTGGTGTCATCAAAAAAAAAGTAACAAAGAAACCATACGATTATGCTAGATAATATGTATGAGGTTAAATTGGAGCAAAATTTAAAAAGTGGTGTTTTAATTTTGAAACATTTGGAGATGATAAATGAACTAGAAGTGAAGCCACGATTGATTTCGCGTTATCTCCAATACTTAATAAAAAAAAAAAAAAAAACCTTAATCGGATAAAAGTAGCAAAACGCGATACGATTTTGTGTAAGATTAAATGAGGAGAAAAAAGAGTATACGGTGTGGATGTTTGCATCTAAACAAAAGTTAACACACCAATATAGACAACAAATAAGATATTTTGGCATCATTTTAAAAAAATAGTTAAAAATTGGTGTCATAAAAAAAAGTAACAAAGAAACCATGCGATTATGTTAGATAATATGTATGAGGTTAAATTGGAGCAAAATTTAGAAAGTTGTGTTATAATTGTGAAAGATTCGGAGATGATAAATGAACTAGTAAGTGAAGCCACGATTGATTTCGCGTTATCTCCAACACTAAAAAAAAAAAAAAAAACTTAATCGGAAAAAAGTAGCAAAACGTGATACGATTTTGTGTAAGATTAAATGAGGAGAAAAAATAGTATACGGTGTGGATATGTTTATCTAAACAAAATTTAACACACCAATACAGACAACAAATAAGAAATTTTGGCATCATTGTGAAAAAATTGTTAAAAACTGGTGTCATCAAAAAAAGGTAACAAAGAAACCATACGATTATGCTAGATAATATGTATGAGGTTAAATTGGAGCAAAATTTTGAAAGTGGTGTTATAATTGTGAAAGATTTGGAGATGATAAATGAACTAGTAAGTGAAGCCACGATTGATTTCGCGTTATCTCCAACACTTAAAAAAAGAAAAAAAACCTTTATCGGAAAAAATTTGCAAAACGCGATACGATTTTGTGTAAGATTAAATGAGGAGAAAAAATAGTATACGGTGTGGATATTTTCATCTAAACAAAATTTAACACACCAATACAGACAACAAATAAGAAATTTTTGCATCATTTTGAAAAAATTGTTAAAAACTGGTGTCATCAAAAAAAAGTAACAAAGAAACCGTGCGATTATGCTAGATAATATGTATGAGGTTAAATTGGAGCAAAATTTTGAAAGTGGTGTTATAATTGTGAAAGATTTGAGGATGATAAATGAACTAGTAAGTGAAGCAACGATTGATTTCGCGTTATCTCCAACACTTAAAAAAAAAAAAAACCTTAATCGGAAAAAAGTAGGAAAACGCGATACGATTTTGTGTAAGGTTAAATGAGGAGAAAAAATAGTATACGGTGTTGATATTTTCATCTAAACAAAATTTAACACACCAATAAAGACAACAAATAATAAAATTTTGGCATCATTTTGAAAAAATTGTTAAAAACTGGTGTCATAAAAAAAAAGTAACAAAGAAACAATACGATTATGCTAGATAATATGCATGATGTTAAATTGGAGCAAAATTTAGAAAGTGGTGTTATAATTGTGAAAGATTTGGAGATGATAAATGAACTAGTTAGTGAAGCCATGATTGAATTCGCGTTATCTCCAACACTTAAAAACTAAAAAACAAAAAAACTTTAATCGGAAAAAAGTAGAAAAACACGATACGATTTTATGTAAGGTTAAATGAGGAGAAAAAAAAGTATACGGTGTGGATATTTGCATCTAAACAAAAGCTAACACACCAATATAGACAACAAATAAGAAATTTTGGCATCATATTAAAAAAATTGTTAAAAATTGGTGTCATAAAAAAAACTAGCAAAGAAACCATACGATTATGTTAGATAATATGTATGAGGTTAAATTGTAGAAAAATTTAAAAAGTGGTGTTATAATTGTGAAAGATTTGGAGATGATAAATGAACTAGTAAGTGAAGCCACGATTGATTTCGCGTTAACTCCAACACTTAAAAAAAAAAAAAAAAACCTTAATCGAAAAAAAGTAGCAAACGAGATACGATTTTGTGTAAGGTTAAATGAGGAGAAAAAAGAGTATACGGTGTGGACATTTGCATCTAAACAAAAGTTAACATACCAATATAGACAACAAATAAGAAATTTTGGCATCATTTTAAAAAATTTGTTAAAAATTGGTGTCATAAAAAATAAGTAGCAAAGAAACCATACGATTATGCTAGATAATATGTATGAGGTTAAATTGGAGCAAAATTTAGAAAGTGGTGTTATAATTGTGAAAGATTTGAAGATGATAAATGAACTAGTAAGTGAAGCAACGATTGATTTCGCGTTATCTCCAACACTTAAAAAAAAAAAACCTTAATCGGAAAAAAGTAGCAAATGCGATACGATTTTGTGTAAGGTTAAATGAAGAGTAAAATGAGTATACGGTGTGGATATTTGTATCTAAACAAAAGTTAACACACCAATATAGACAACAAATAAGAAATTTTGGCATCATTTTGAAAAAATTGTTAAAAACTGGTGTAACAAAAAAAAGCTGCAAAGAAACCATACGATTATGTTAGATAATATGTACGAGGTTAAATTGGCGCAAAATTTAGAAAGTTGTGTTATAATTGTGAAAGATTTGGAGATGATAGATTAACTAGTAAGTGAAACCACGATTGATTTCGCGTTATCTCTAACACTTAAAAAAAAAAAAAAAAAAAAAACCTAAATCGGAAAAAAGTAGCAAAACACGATACGATTTTGTGTAAGGTTAAATGAGGAGAAAAAAGAGTATACGGTGTGGATATTTGCATCTAAACAAAAGTTAACACACCAATATAGACAACAAATAAGAAATTTTGGCATCATTTTAAAAAAAATTGTTAAAAACTGGTGTCATAAAAAAAAAGTAACAAAGAAACCATACGATTATGCTAGATAATATGTATGAGGTTAAATTGTAGCAAAATTTAGAAAGTGGTGTTATAATTGTGAAAGATTTGGAGATGATAAATGAACTAGTAAGTGAAGCCATGATTGAATTCGCGTTATCTCCAACAATTAAAAAAAAAAAAACAAAAATACTTTAATCGGAAAAAAGTAGAAAAACACGATACGATTTTATGTAAGGTTAAATGAGGAGAAAAAAAAGTATACGGTGTGGATATTTGCATCTAAACAAAAGTTAACACACCAATATAGACAACAAATAAAAATTTTGGCATCATATTAAAAAAATTGTTAAAAATTGGTGTCATAAAAAAAAGTAGCAAAGAAACCATACGATTATGTTAGATAATATGTATGAGGTTAAATTGGAGCAAAATTTAGAAAGTGGTGTTATAATTGTGAAAGATTTGGAGATGATAAATGAACTAGTAAGTGAAGCCACGATTGATTTCGCGTTAACTCCAACACTTAAAAAAAAAAACCTTAATCGGAAAAAAGTAGCAAACGAGATACGATTTTGTGTAAGGTTAAATGAGGAGAAAAAAGAGTATACGGTGTGGATATTTGCATCTAAACAAAAGTTAACACACCAATATAGACAACAAATAAGAAATTTTGGCATCATTTTAAAAAAATTGTTAAAAATTGGTGTCATAAAAAAAAAGTAGCAAAGAAACCATACGATTATGCTAGATAATATACATGAGGTTAAATTGGAGCAAAAATTAGAAAGTGGTGTTATAATTGTGAAAGATTTGAAGATGATAAATGAACTAGTAAGTGAAGCAACGATTGATTTCGCGTTATCTCCAACACTTTAAAAAAAAAAAAACCTTAATCGGAAAAAAGTAGCAAATGCGATACGATTTTGTGTATGGTTAAATGAAGAGTAAAATGAGTATACGGTGTGGATATTTGTATCTAAACAAAAGTTAACACACCAATATATACAACAAATAAGAAATTTTGGCATCATTTTGAAAAAATTGTTAAAAACTGGTGTCACAAAAAAAAGCAGCAAAAAACCATACGATTATGTAAGAAAATATGTACGAGGTTAAATTGGCGCAAAATTTAGAAAGTTGTGTTATAATTGTAAAAGATTTGGAGATGATAGATGAACTATTAAGTGAAGCCACGATTGATTTCGCGTTATCTCTAACACTTAAAAAAAAAAAAAAAAAAACCTAAATCGGAAAAAAGTTGCAAAACGCGATACGATTTTGTGTAAGGTTAAATGAGGAGAAATAAGAGTATACGGTGTGGATATTTGCATCTAAACAAAAGTAAACACACCAATATAGACAACAAATAAGAAATTTTGGCATCATTTTAAAAAAAATTGTTAAAAACTGGTGTCATAAAAAAAAAGTAACAAAGAAACCATACGATTATGCTAGATAATATGTATGAGGTTAAATTGTAGCAAAATTTAGAAAGTGGTGTTATAATTGTGAAAGATTTGGAGATGATAAATGAACTAGTAAGTGAAGCCATGATTGAATTCGCGTTATCTCCAACACTAAAAAACAAAAAAACTTTAATCGGAAAAAAGTAGCAAAACACGATACGATTTTATGTAAGGTTAAATGAGGAGAAAAAAAAGTATACGGTGTGGATATTTGCATCTAAACAAAAGTTAACACACCAATATAGACAACAAATAAGAAATTTTGGGATCATATTAAAAAAATTGTTAAAAATTGGTGTGAAAAAAAAAAGTAGCAAAGAAACCTTACGATTATGTTAGATAATATGTATGAGGTTAAATTGGAGCAAAATTTAGAAAGTGGTGTTATAATTGTGAAAGATTTGGTGATGATAAATGAACTAGTATGTGAAGCCACGATTGATTTCGCGTTATTTCCAACACTTAAAAAAAAAAAAAAAAAACCTTAATCGGAAAAAAGTAGGAAAACGCTATACGATTTTGTGTAATATTAAATGAGGAGAAAAAATAGTATACGGTGTGGATATTTTCATCTAAACAAAATTTAACACACCAATAAAGACAACAAATAATAAAATTTTGGCATCATTTAGAAAAATTTGTTAAAAACTGGTGTCATAAAAAAAAGTAACAAAGAAACTATACGATTATGCTAGATAATATGTATGAGGTTAAAATGGAGCAAAATTTCGAAAGTGGTGTTATAATTGTGAAAGATTTGGAGATGATAAATGAACTAGTAAGTGAAGCCATGATTGAATTTGCGTTATCTCCAACACTTAAAAACAAAAAAACAAAAAAACTTTAATCGGAAAAAAGTAGAAAAACACGATACGATTTTATGTAAGGTTAAATGAGGAGAAAAAAAAAGTATACGGTGTGGATATTTGCATCTAAACAAAAGTTAACACACCAATATAGACAACAAATAAAAATTTTGGCATCATATTAAAAAAATTGTTAAAAATTGGTGTCATAAAAAAAAGTAGCAAAGAAACCATACGATTATGTTAGATAATATGTATGAGGTTAAATTGGAGCAAAATTTAAAAAGTGGTGTTATAATTGTGAAAGATTTTGGGATGATAAATGAACTACTAAGTGAAGCCACGATTGATTTCGCGTTAACTCCAACACTTAAAAAAAAAAACCTTAATCGGAAAAAAGTAGCAAACGAGATACTATTTTGTGTAAGGTTAAATGAGGAGAAAAAAGAGTATACGGTGTGGATATTTACATCTAAACAAAAGTTAACACACCAATATAGACAACAAATAAGAAATTTTGGCATCATTTTAAAAAAATTGTTAAAAATTGGTGTCATAAAAAAAAAAGTAGCAAAGAAACCATACGATTATGCTAGATAATATGCATGAGGTTAAATTGGAGCAAAAATTAGAAAGTGGTGTTATAATTGTGAAAGATTTGAAGATGATAAATGAACTAGTAAGTGAAGCAACGATTGATTTCGCGTTATCTCCAACACTTAAAAAAAAAAAAACCTTAATCGGAAAAAAGTAGCAAATGCGATACGATTTTGTGTATGGTTAAATGAAGAGTAAAATGAGTATACGGTGTGGATATTTGAATCTAAACAAAAGTTAACACACCAATATAGACAACAAATAAGAAATTTTGGCATCATTTTGAAAAAATTGTTAAAAACTGGTGTCACAAAAAAAAGCAGCAAAAAACCATACGATTATGTTAGAAAATATGTACGAGGTTAAATTGGCGCAAAATTTAGAAAGTTGTGTTATAATTGTGAAAGATTTGGAGATGATAGATGAACTATAAAGTGAAGCCATGATTGATTTCGCGTTATCTCTAACACTTAAAAAAAAAAAAAAAAAAAAACCTAAATCGGAAAAAAGTTGCAAAACGCGATACAATTTTGTGTAAGGTTAAATGAGGAGAAAAAAGAGTATACGGTGTGGATATTTGCATCTAAACAAAAGTTAACACACCAATATAGACAACAAATAAGAAATTTTGACATCATTTTAAAAAATTGTTAAAAACTGGTGTAATAAAAAAAAGTAACAAAGAAACCATACGATTATGCTAGATAATATGTTTGAGGTTAAATTTGAGCAAAATTTAGAAAGTGGTGTTATAATTGTGAACGATTTGGAGATGATAAATGAACTAGTAAGTGAAGCATGATTGAATTCACGTTATCTCCAACACTAAAAAACAAAAAAAACTTTAATCGGAAAAAAGTAGCAAAACACGATACGATTTTATGTAAGGTTAAATGAGGAGAAAAAAAAGTATACGGTGTGGATATTTGCATCTAAACAAAAGTTAACACACCAATATAGACAACAAATAAGAAATTTTGGCATCATATTAAAAAAATTGTTAAAAATTGGTGTGATAAAAAAAAGTAGCAAAGAAACCACACGATTATGTTAGATTATATGTATGAGGTTAAATTGGAGCAAAATTTAGAAAGTGGTGTTATAATTGTGAAAGATTTGGAGATGATAAATGAACTAGTAAGTGAAGCCACGATTGATTTCGCGTTAACTCCAGCACTTAAAAAAAAAAAAAAAACCTAAATCGGAAAAAAGTTGCAAAACGCGATACGATTTTGTGTAAGGTTAAATGAGGAGAAAAAAGAGTATACGGTGTGGATATTTGCATCTAAACAAAAGTTAACACACCAATATAGACAACAAATAAGAAATTTTGACATCATTTTAAAAAATTGTTAAAAACTGGTGTCATAAAAAAAAGTAACAAAGAAACCATACGATTATGCTAGATAATATGTTTGAGGTTAAATTTGAGCAAAATTTAGAAAGTGGTGTTATAATTGTGAACGATTTGGAGATGATAAATGAACTAGTAAGTGAAGCATGATTGAATTCACGTTATCTCCAACACTAAAAAACAAAAAAACTTTAATCGGAAAAAAGTAGCAAAACACGATACGATTTTATGTAAGGTTAAATGAGGAGAAAAAAAAGTATACGGTGTGGATATTTGCATCTAAACAAAAGTTAACACACCAATATAGACAACAAATAAGAAATTTTGGCATCATATTAAAAAAATTGTTAAAAATTGGTGTGATAAAAAAAAGTAGCAAAGAAACCACACGATTATGTTAGATTATATGTATGAGGTTAAATTGGAGCAAAATTTAGAAAGTGGTGTTATAATTGTGAAAGATTTGGAGATGATAAATGAACTAGTAAGTGAAGCCACGATTGATTTCGCGTTAACTCCAGCACTTAAAAAAAAAAAAAAAACCTAAATCGGAAAAAAGTTGCAAAACGCGATACGATTTTGTGTAAGGTTAAATGAGGAGAAAAAAGAGTATACGGTGTGGATATTTGCATCTAAACAAAAGTTAACACACCAATATAGACAACAAATAAGAAATTTTGACATCATTTTAAAAAATTGTTAAAAACTGGTGTCATAAAAAAAAGTAACAAAGAAACCATACGATTATGCTAGATAATATGTTTGAGGTTAAATTTGAGCAAAATTTAGAAAGTGGTGTTATAATTGTGAACGATTTGGAGATGATAAATGAACTAGTAAGTGAAGCATGATTGAATTCACGTTATCTCCAACACTAAAAAACAAAAAAACTTTAATCGAAAAAAGTAGCAAAACACGATACGATTTTATGTAAGGTTAAATGAGGAGAAAAAAAAGTATACGGTGTGGATATTTGCATCTAAACAAAAGTTAACACACCAATATAGACAACAAATAAGAAATTTTGGCATCATATTAAAAAAATTGTTAAAAATTGGTGTGATAAAAAAAAGTAGCAAAGAAACCACACGATTATGTTAGATTATATGTATGAGGTTAAATTGGAGCAAAATTTAGAAAGTGGTGTTATAATTGTGAAAGATTTGGAGATGATAAATGAACTAGTAAGTGAAGCCACGATTGATTTCGCGTTAACTCCAGCACTTAAAAAAAAAAAAAAAACCTAAATCGGAAAAAAGTTGCAAAACGCGATACGATTTTGTGTAAGGTTAAATGAGGAGAAAAAAGAGTATACGGTGTGGATATTTGCATCTAAACAAAAGTTAACACACCAATATAGACAACAAATAAGAAATTTTGACATCATTTTAAAAAATTGTTAAAAACTGGTGTCATAAAAAAAAGTAACAAAGAAACCATACGATTATGCTAGATAATATGTTTGAGGTTAAATTTGAGCAAAATTTAGAAAGTGGTGTTATAATTGTGAACGATTTGGAGATGATAAATGAACTAGTAAGTGAAGCATGATTGAATTCACGTTATCTCCAACACTAAAAAACAAAAAAAACAAAAAAACTTTAATCGGAAAAAAGTAGCAAAACACGATACGATTTTATGTAAGGTTAAATGAGGAGAAAAAAAAGTATACGGTGTGGATATTTGCATCTAAACAAAAGTTAACACACCAATATAGACAACAAATAAGAAATTTTGGCATCATATTAAAAAAATTGTTAAAAATTGGTGTGATAAAAAAAAGTAGCAAAGAAACCACACGATTATGTTAGATTATATGTATGAGGTTAAATTGGAGCAAAATTTAGAAAGTGGTGTTATAATTGTGAAAGATTTGGAGATGATAAATGAACTAGTAAGTGAAGCCACGATTGATTTCGCGTTAACTCCAGCACTTAAAAAAAAAAAAAAAACCTTAATCGGAAAAAAGTAGCAAACGCGATACGATTTTGTGTAAGGTTAAATGAGGAGAAAAAAGAGTATACGGTGTGGATATTTGCATCTAAACAAAAGTTAACACACCAATATAGACAACAAATAAGAAATTTTGGCATCATTTTAAAAAAATTGTTAAAAATTGGTGTCATAAAAAAAAGTAGCAAAGAAACCATACGATTATGCTAGATAATACGTATGAGGTTAAATTGGAGCAAAATTTAGAAAGTGGTGTTATAATTGTGAAAGATTTGAAGATGATAAATGAACTAGTAAGTGAAGCCACGATTGATTTCGCGTTATCTCCAACACTTTAAAAAAAAAAAAAAAAACCTTAATCGGAAAAATGTAGCAAACGCGATACGATTTTGTGTAAGGTTAAATGAAGAGTAAAATGAGTATACGGTGTGGATATTTGTATCTAAACAAAAGTTAACACACCAATATATACAAGAAATAAGAAATTTTGGCATCATTTTGAAAAAATCGTTAAAAACTGGTGTCACAAAAAAAAGCAGCAAAGAAACCATACGATTATGTTAGATAATATGTACGAGGTTAAATTGGAGCAAAAATTTAGAAAGTTGTGTTATAATTGTGAAAGATTTGGGGATGATAGATGAACTAGTAAGTGAAGCCACGATTGATTTCGCGTTATCTCCAACACTTAAAAAAAAAAAAAAAACTTAATCGGAAAAAAGTAACAAAACGCGATACGATTTTGTGTAAGGTTAAATGAGGAGAAAAAAGAGTATACGGTGTGGATATTTGCATCTAAACAAAAGTTAACACATCAATATAGAAAACGAATAAGAAATTTTGGCATTATTTTGAAAAAATTGTTAAAAACTGGTGTCATAAAAAAAAAGTAACAAAGAAACCATACGATTATGCTAGATAATATGTATGAGGTTAAATTTGAGCAAAATTTAGAAAGTGGTGTTATAATTGTGAACGATTTGGAGATGATAAATGAACTAGTAAGTGAAGCATGATTGAATTCACGTTATCTCCAACACTAAAAAACAAAAAAACAAAAAAACTTTAATCGGAAAAAAGTAGCAAAACATGATACGATTTTATGTAAGGTTAAATGAGGAGAAAAAAAAGTATACGGTGTGGATATTTGCATCTAAACAAAAGTTAACACACCAATATAGACAACAAATAAGAAATTTTGGCATCATATTAAAAAAATTGTTAAAAATTGGTGTGATAAAAAAAAGTAGCAAAGAAACCATACGATTATGTTAGATAATATGTATGAGGTTAAATTAGAGCAAAATTTAGAAAGCGGTGTTATAATTGTGAAAGATTTGGAGATGATAAATGAACTAGTAAGTGAAGCCACGATTGATTTCGCGTTAACTCCAACACTTAAAAAAAAAAAAAAAACCTTAATCGGAAAAAAGTAGCAAACGCGATACGATTTTGTGTAAGGTTAAATGAGGAGAAAAAAGAGTATACGGTGTGGATATTTGCATCTAAATAAAAGTTAACAGACCAATATAGACAACAAATAAGAAATTTTGGCATCATTTTTAAAAAATTGTTAAAAATTGGTGTCATAAAAAAAAAGTAGCAAAGAAACCATACGATTATGCTAGATAATACGTATGAGGTTAAATTGGAGCAAAATTTAGAAAGTGGTGTTATAATTGTGAAAGATTTGAAGATGATAAATGAACTAGTAAGGGAAGCCACGATTGATTTTGCGTTATCTCCAACACTTAAAAAAAAAAAAAAAAAAAACCTTAATCGGAAAAATGTAGCAAACGCGATACGATTTTGTGTAAGGTTAAATGAAGAGTAAAATGAGTATACGGTGTGGATATTTGTATCTAAACAAAATTTAACACACCAATATATACAAGAAATAAGAAATTTTGGCTTCATTTTGAAAAAATTGTTAAAAACTGGTGTCACAAAAAAAAGCAGCAAAGAAACCATACGATTATGTTAGATAATATGTACGAGGTTAAATTGGCGCAAAATTTAGAAAGTTGTGTTATAATTGTGAAAGATTTGGGGATGATAGATGAACTAGTAAGTGAAGCCACGATTGATTTCGCGTTATCTCTAACACTTAAAAAAAAAAAAAAAACCTAAATCGAAAAAAAGTAGCAAAACGCGATACGATTTTGTGTAAGGTTAAATGAGGAGAAAAAAGAGTATACGATGTGGATATTTGCATCTAAACAAAATTTAACACACCAATAGAGACAACAAATAAGATATTTTGGCATCATTTTAAAAAAATTGTAAAAAATTGGTGTCATCAAAAAAAGTAGCAAAGAAACTATACAATTATGCTAGATAATATGTATGAGGTTAAATTGTAGCAAAATTTAGAAAGTGGTGTTATAATTGTGAAAGATTTGTAGATGATAAATGAACGAGTAAGTGAAGCCACGATTGATTTCGCGTTATCTGCAACACTTAAAAAAAATCAACAAAAAAAATAAACCTTAATCGGAAAAAAGTAGCAAAACACGATACGATTTTATGTAAGGTTAACGGTGTGGACATTTAAATCTAAACAAAAGTTAACACACCAATATAGACAACAAACAAGAAATTTTGGCATCATTTTAAAAACATTGTTAAAAACTGGTGTCATCAAAAGAGAGTAGCACAGAAACCATACGATTATGGTAGATAATATGTATGAGGTTAAATTGGAGCAAAATTTAGAAAGTTGTGTTATAATTGTGAAAGATTTGGAGATGATAAATGAACTAGTAAGTGAAGCCGTGATTGATTTCGCGTTATCTCCAACACTTAAAAAAAAAAAAAAAACTTAATCGGAAAAAAGTAGCAAAACGCGATACGATTTTGTGTAAGGTTAAATGAGGAGAAAAAAGAGTATACGGTGTGGATATTTTCATCTAAACAAAAGTTAACACATCAATATAAAAAACGAATAAGAAATTTTGGCATTATTTTGAAAAAATTGTTAAAAACTGGTGTCATAAAAAAAAAAGTAACAAAGAAACCATACGATTATGCTAGATAATATGTATGAGGTTAAATTGGAGGAAAATTTAAAAAGTGGTGTTTTAATTGTGAAAGATTTGTAGATGATAAATGAACTAGCAAGTGAAGCCACGATTGATTTCGCGTTATGTCCAACACATAAAAAAAAAAAAAAAAAAAAAAAAAAAAAAAAAAAAAAAAAAAAACCTTAATCGGAAAAAGGTAGCAAAACACGATACGATTTGTGTAAGATTAAATGAGGAGAAAAAAGAGTATACGGTGTGGATATTTGCATCTAAACAAAAGTTAACACAACAATATAGACAACAAATAAGATATTTTGGCATCATTTTAAAAAAATTGTTAAAAATTGGTGTCATAAAAAAAGTAGCAAAGAAACCATGCGATTATGCTAGATAATATGTATGAGGTTAAATTTGAGCAAAATTTAGAAAGTTGTGTTATAATTGTGAAAGATTTGGAGATGATAAATGAACTAGTAAGTGAAGCCGTGATTGATTTCGCGTTATCTCCAACACTTAAAAAAAAAAAAAAACTTAATCGGAAAAAAGTAGCAAAACGCGATACGATTTTGTGTAAGGTTAAATGAGGAGAAAAAAGAGTATACGGTGTGGATATTTGCATCTAAACAAAAGTTAACACATCAATATAGAAAACGAATAAGAAATTTTGGCATTATTTTGAAAAAATTGTTAAAAACTGGTGTCATAAAAAAAAAAGTAACAAAGAAACCATACGATTATGCTAGATAATATGTATGAGGTTAAATTGGAGGAAAATTTAAAAATTGGTGTTTTAATTGTGAAAGATTTGTAGATGATAAATGAACTAGTAAGTGAAGCCACGATTGATTTCGCGTTATGTCCAACACTTAAAAAAAAAAAAAAAAAAAAAAAAAAAAAAAAAAACCTTAATCGGAAAAAGGTAGCAAAACGCGATACGATTTTGTGTAAGATTAAATGAGGAGAAAAAAGAGTATACGGTGAGGATATTTGCATCTAAACAAAAGTTAACACAACAATATAAACAACAAATAAGATATTTTGGCATCATTTTAAAAAAATTGTTAAAAATTGGTGTCATAAAAAAAAGTAGCAAAGAAACCATGCGATTATGCTAGATAATATGTATGAGGTTAAATTTGAGCAAAATTTAGAAAGTTGTGTTATAATTGTGAAAGATTTGGAGATGATAAATGAACTAGTAAGTGAAGCCATGATTGATTTCGCGTTATCTCCAACATTTAAAAAAAAAAAAAAAAACCTTAATCGGAAAAAAGTAGCAAAACGCGATACGATTTTGTGTAAGATTAAATGAGGAGAAAAAATAGTATACGGTGTGGATATTTTCATCTAAACAAAAGTTAACACACCAATATAGACAACAAATAAGATATTTTGGCATCATTTTAAAAAAATTGTTAAAAATTGGTGTTATAAAAAAAAGTAGCAAAGAAACCATACGATTATGTTAGATAATGTGTATGAGGTTAAATTGAAGCAAAATTTAGAAAGTGGTGTTATAATTGTGAAAGATTTGGAGATGATAAACGAACTAGTAAGTGAAGCCACGATTGAATTCGCGTTATCTCCAACACTTTAAAAAAAAAAAACCTTAATCGGAAAAAAGTAGCAAAACGCGATACGATTTTGTGTAAGATTAAATGAGGAGAAAAAATAGTATACGATGTGGATATTTTCATCTAAACAAAATTTAACACACCAATACAGACAACAAATAAGAAATTTTGGCATCATTTTAAAAAAAATTGTTAAAAACTGGTGTCTTCAAAAAAAAGTAACAAAGAAACCATACGATTATGCTAGATAATATGTATGAGGTTAAATTGGAGCAAAATTTTGAAAGTGGTGTTATAATTGTGAAAGATTTGGAGATTATAAATGAACTAGTAAGTGAAGCCATGATTGAATTCGCATTATCTCCAACACTTAAAAAAAAAAAAAAAAAACCTTAATCAGAAAAAAGTAGCAAAATACGATACGATTTTATGTAAGGTTAAATAAGGAGAAAAAAAAGGATACGGTGTGGATATTTGCATCTAAACAAAAGTTAACACACCAATATAGACTACAAATAAAAAATTTTGGCATCATATTAAAAAAATTGTTAAAAATTGGTGTCATAAAAAAAAGAAGCAAATAAACCATACGATTATGTTAGATAATATGTATGAGGTTAAATTGGAGCAAAATTTAAAAAGTGGTGTTATAATTGTGAAAGATTTGGAGATGATAAATGAACTAGTAAGTGAAGCCACGATTGATTTCGCGTTATCTCCAACACATAAAAAAAAAAAAAAAAAAAAAAAAAAAAAAAAAAAAAAAACAAACCTTAATCGGAAAAAAGTAGCAAACGCGATACGATTTTGTGTAAGGTTAAATGAGGAGAAAAAAGAGTACACGGTGTGGATATTTGCATCTAAACAAAAGTTAACACACCAATATAGACAACAAATAAGATATTTTGGCATCATTTTAAAAAAATTGTTAAAAATTGGTGTCATAAAAAAAAGTAGCAAAGAAACCATGCGATTATGCTAGATAATATGTATGAGGTTAAATTGGGGCAAAATTTTGAAAGTGGTGTTATAATTGTGAAAGATTTGGAGATGATAAATGAACTAGTAAGTGAAGCCATGATTGATATCGCGTTATCTCCAACACATAAAAAAAAAACTTTAATCGGAAAATAATAGCAAAACGCGATACGATTTTGTGTAAGATTAAATGAGGAGAAAAAATAGTATAAAGTGTGGATATTTTCATTTAAACAAAATTTAACACACCAATACAGACAACAAATAAGAAATTTTTGCATCATTTTGAAAAAATTGTTAAAAACTGGTGTCATCAAAAAAAAGTAACAAAGAAACCATATGATTATGCTAGATAATATGTATGAGGTTAAATTGGAGCAAAATTTTGAAAGTGGTGTTATAATTGTGAAAGATTTGGAGATGATAAATGAACTAGTAAGTGAAGCCATGATTGAATTCGTGTTATCTCCAACACTTAAAAAAAAAACTTTAATCTGAAAAAAGTAGCAAAACGCGATACGATTTTCTGTAAGATTAAATGAGGAGAAAAAATAGTATACAGTGTGGATATTTTCATCTAAACAAAATTTAACACACCAATACAGACAACAAATAAGAAATTTTGACATCATTTTGAAAAAAATTGTTAAAAACTTGTGTCATAAAAAAAAAAAGGTAACAAAGATACCATACGATTATGCTAGTTAATATGTATGAGGTTAAATTGGAGCAAAATTTTGAAAGTGGTGTTATAATTGTGAAAGATTTGGAGATGATAAATGAACTAGTAAGTGAAGCCATGATTGAATTCGCGTTATCTCCAACTCTTAAAAAAAAAAAAAAAAAAACCTCAATCGGGAAAAAATAGCAAAACACGATACGATTTTATTTTATATACGGTTAAATGAGGAGAAAAAAGAGTATACGGTGTGGATATTTGCATCTAAACAAAATTTAACACACCAATAAAGACAACAAATAAGAAATTTTGGCATCATTTAAAAAAATTGTTAAAAACTGGTGTTATAAAAAAAAATAGCAAAAAAACCATACGATTATGTTAAATAATGTGTATGAGGTTAAATTGGAGTAAAATTTAGAAAGTGGTGTTATAATTATGAAATATTTCGAGATGATAAATGAACTAGTAAGTGAAACCACGATTGATTTTGCGTTATTTCCAACACTTAAAAAAAAAAAAAAAAACCCTTAACCGGAAAAAAGTAGCAAAACGCGATACGATTTTGTGTAAGGTTAAATGAGGAGAAAAAATAGTATACGGTGTGGATATTTGTATCTAAACAAAATTTAACACACCAATATAGACAACAAATAAGAAATTTTGGCATCATTTTAAAAAAATTGTTAAAAATTAGTGTCATAAAAAAAAAGTAGCAAAGAAACCATACGGTTATGCTAGATAATATGTATGACGTTAAATTGGAGGAAAATTTAAAAAGTGGTGTTTTAATTGTGAAATATTTGGAGATGATAAATGAATTAGTAAGTGAAGCCACGATTGATTTCGCGTTATCTCCAACACTTAAAAGAATAAAAAATAAATAAAAAAAAACCTTAATCGGAAAAAGGTAGCAAAACGCGTTACGATTTTGTGTAAGATTAAATGAGGAGAAAAAAGAGTATACTGTGTGTATATTTGCATCTAAACAAAAGTTAACACACCAATATAGATGACAAATAAGATATTTTGGCATCATTTTAAAAAAAATTGGTGTCATAAAAAAAAGTAGCAAAGAAACCATGCGATTATGCTAGTTAATATGTATGAGGTTAAATTGGAGCAAAATTTAGAAAGTTGTGTTATAATTGTGAAAGATTTGGAGATGATAAATGAACTAGTAAGTGAAGCCATGATTGATTTCGCGTTATCTCCAACACTTAAAAAAAAAATAACCTTAATCGGAAAAAAGTAGCAAAACGCGATACGATTTTGTGTAAGATTAAATGAGGAGAAAAAATAGTATACGGTGTGGATATTTTCATCTAAACAAAATTTAACACACCAATAATAACAACAAATAAGAAATTTTGGCGTCATTTGAAAAAATTGTTAAAAACTGGTGTCATAAAAAAAAAGTAACAAAGAAACCATACGATTATGCTAGATAATATGTATGAGGTTAAATTGGAGCAAAATTTTGAAAGTGGTGTTATAATTGTGAAAGATTTGGAGATGATAAATGAACTAGTAAGTGAAGCCATGATAGAATTCGAGTTATCTCCAACACTTAAAAAAAAAAAAAAAAAAAAACTTAAACGGAAAAAGTTGCAAAACGCGATACGATTTTGTGTATGGTTAAATGAGGAGAAAAAAGAGTATATGGTGTGGGTATTTGCATCTAAACAAAAGTTAACACACCAATATAGACAACAAATAAGATATTTTGGCATCATTTAAAAAAAATTGTTAAAAATTGGTGTCATAAAAAAAAAGTAGCAAAGAAACCATACGATTATGCTAGATAATATGTATGAGGTTAAATTGGAGGAAAATTTAAAAAGTGGTGTTTTATTTGTGAAAGATTTGGAGATGATAAATGAACTAGTAAGTGAAGCCACGATTGATTTCGCGTTATCTTCAACACTTAAAAAAAAAAAAAAAACCTTAATCGGAAAAAGGTAGCAAAACGCGATACGATTTTGTGTAAGATTAAATGAGGAGAAAAAAGAGTATACGGTGTGGATATTTGCATCTAAACAAAAGTAAACACACCAATATAGACAACAAATAAGATATTTTGGCATCATTTTAAAAAAATTGTTAAAAATTGGTGTCATACAAAAAGTAGCAAACAAACCATGCGGTTATGCTAGATAATATGTATGAGGTTAAATTGGAGCAAAATTTAGAAAGTTGTGTTATAATTGTGAAAGATTTGGAGATGATAAATGAACTAGTAAGTGAAGCCATGATTGATTTCGCGTTATCTCCAACACTTAAAAAAAAAAAACTTTAATCGGAAAAAAATAGCAAAACGCGATACGATTTTGTGTAAGATTAAATGAGGAGAAAAAATAGTATACGGTGTAGATATTTTCATTTAAACAAAATTTAACACACCAATACAGAAAACAAGTAAGAAATTTTGGCATCATTTTGAAAAAATTGTTAAAAACTGGTGTCATCAAAAAAAAGTAACAAAGAAACCATACGATTATGCTAGATAATATGTATGAGGTTAAATTGGTGCAAAATTTTGAAAGTGGTGTTATAATTGTGAAAGATTTGGAGATGATAAATGAACTAATAAGTGAACCCATGATTGAATTCGCGTTATCTCCAAATCTTAAAAAAAAAATAAAAACAAAAATAAAAAAAAATACCTTAATCGGAAAAAAGTAGCAAAACACGATACGATATAAGGTTAAATGAGGAGAAAAAAGAGTATACGGTGTGGATATTTGCATCTAAACAAAAGTTAACACACCAATATAGATAACAAATAAGAAATTTTGGCATCATTTTGAAAAAATTGTTAAAAACTGGTGTAATAAAAAAAAAGTAACAAAGAAACCATACGATTATGCTAGATAATATGTATGAGGTTAAATTGGAGCAAAATTTTGAAAGTGGTGTTATAATTGTGAAAGATTTGGAGATGATAAATGAACTAGTAAGTGAAGCCATGATTGAATTCGCGTTATCTACAACACTTAAAAAAAAAACTTTAATCGGAAAAAAGTAGCAAAACGCGATACGATTTTATGTAAGATTAAATGAGGAGAAAAAATAGTATACGGTGTGGATATTTTCATCTAAACAAAATTTAACACACTAATACAGACAACAAATAAGAAATTTTGGCATCATTTTGAAAAAATTGTATAAAACTGGTGTCATCAAAAAAAAGTAACAAAAAAACCATACGATTATGCTAAATAATATGTATGAGGTTAAATTGGAGAAAATTTTTGAAAGTAGTGTTATAATTGTGAAAGATTTGGAGATGATAAATGAACTAGTAAGTGAAGCCATGATTGAATTCGCGTTATCTCCAACTCTTAAAAAAAAAAAAAAAAAAAAAAAACCTCAATCGGAAAAAAGTTGCAAAACACGATACGATTTTATTTTATATAAGGTTAAATGAGGAGAAAAAACAGTATACGGTGTGGATATTTGCATCTAAACAAAAGTTACCACACCAATATAGACAACAAATAAGAAATTTTGGCATCATTTTAAAAAAATTGTTAAAAACTGGTGTTATAAGAAAAAAACGTAGCAAAGAAACCATACGATTATGTTAGATAATGTGTATGAGGTTAAATTAGAGTGAAATTTAGAAAGTGGTGTTATAATTATGAAAGATTTCGAGATGATAAATGAACTAGTAAGTGAAGCCACGATTGATTTCGTGTTATCTCCAACACTTAAAAAAAAAAAAAAAAAAAAAAAAAAAAAAAAAAAAAAATATTAATCGGAAAAAGGTAGCAAAACGCGATACGATTTTGTGTAAGATTAAATGAGGAGAGAAAAGAGTATACGGTGTGGATATTTGCATCTAAACAAAAGTTAACACACCAATATAGACAACAAATAAGATATTTTGGCATCATTTTAAAAAAAATTGTTAAAAATTGGTGTCATAAAAAAAAGTAGCAAAGAAACCATGCTATTATGCTAGATAATATGTATGAGGTTAAATTGGAGCAAAATTTAGAAAAAGTTGTGTTATAATTGTGAAAGAATTGGAGATGATAAATGAACTAGTAAGTGAAGCCATGATTGATTTCGCGTTATCTCCAACACTTAAAAAAAAAACTTTAATCGGAAAAAAATAGAAAAACCAGATACGATTTTGTGTAAGATTAAATGAGGAGAAAAAATAGTATACGCTGTAGATATTTTGATTTAAACAAAATTTAACACACCAATACAGACAACAAATAAGAAATTTTGGCATCATTTTGAAAAAATTGTTAAAAACTGGTGTAACAAAAAAAAGCAGCAAAGAAACCATACGATTATGTTAGATAATATGTACGAGGTTAAATTGGCGCAAAATTTAGAAAGTTGTGTTATAATTGTGAAAGATTTGGAGATGATAGATTAACTAGTAAGTGAAGCCACGATTGATTTCGCGTTATCTCTAACACTTAAAAAAAAAAAACCTAAATCGGAAAAAAGTAGCAAAACGCGATACGATTTTGTGTAAGGTTAAATGAGGAGAAAAAGAGTATACGGTGTAGATATTTGCATCTAAACAAAAGTTAACACACCAATATAGACAACAAATAAGAAATTTTGGCATCATTTTAAAAAAATTGTTAAAAACTGGTGTCATAAAAAAAAAGTAACAAAGAAACCATACGATTATGCTAGATAATATGTATGAGATTAAATTGGAGCAAAATTTTGAAAGTGGTGTTATAATTGTGAAAGATTTGGAGATGATAAATGAACTAGTAAGTGAAGCCATGATTGAATTCGCGTTATCTACAATACTTAAAAAAAAAACTTTAATCGGAAAAAAGTAGCAAAACGCGATACGATTTTATGTAAGATTAAATGAGGAAAAAAAATAGTATACGGTATGGATATTTTTATCTAAACAAAATTTAACACACCAATACAGACAACAAATAAGAAATTTTGGCATCATTTTCAAAAAATTGTAAAAAACTGGTGTCAACAAAAAAAAGTATCAAAGAAACCATACGATTATGCTAGATAATATGTATGAGGTTAAATTGGAGAAAAATTTTGAAAGTGGTGTTATAATTGTGAAAGATTTGGAGATGATAAATGAACTAGTAAGTGAAGCCATGATTGAATTCGCGTTATCTCCAACTCTTAAAAAAAAAAAAAAAAAAAAAAAAAAAAAAAACCTCAATCGGAAAAAAGTAGCAAATCACGATACGATTTTATTTTATATAAGGTTAAATGAGGAGAAAAAAGAGTATACGGTGTGGATATTTGCATCTAAACAAAAGTTAACTCACCAATATAGACAACAAATAAGAAATTTTGGCATCATTTTAAAAAAATTGTTAAAAACTGGTGTTATAAAAAAAAGTAGCAAAGAAACCATACGATTATGTTAGATAATGTGTATGAGGTTAAATTGGAGTAAAATTTAAAAAGTGGTGTTATAATTATGAAAGACTTCGAGATGATAAATGAACTAGTAAGTGAAGCTGAAAGTGCCCCTGTGATGTGGATCTAAGTGATGATCGATAGTAATAGATTGGCGAAATCTATCAATTAAACATATAACTAATAAACGTTAACCGAAACGAATGATTAATCAAAGAATACTTGTTTATTAGCTTGGAATAGGTATTGGAAACGAATTACAGATTGCTTAGTCGACAAATGGTGCTAGGGTTTCGTTAACCCTAGCCGAAAACCCGTAGGTTTCAATTTATACTAAAACAAAATCGGTAGACATGCGTCACTTGGGAAGTGTCGCATGTCGCCGCCCTCATGCGTCACTTACCTAAGTGTCGCTATGCGTCACTAAGGCAAGTGTCGCCTAATACTAAACTTAAGTGTCGTATATACAGAACATGACTTTTCTATTAAAACTAACTAACGACACTTACAACTCGATAGACCAACTGACAGACACACTAAAATGCATCAACAAACTCCCCCGTGTCTTCAGCTTGGTCTTCAAAAACATCTTCAGCTCAAACCCAACCTGGTGGAAACACTCCACCAGCATGAATACCCACTCGAACACAAATCTCGACCACCTTCTCGAACTTTGAAGCTTCTTCTTGATCAAAACGATGATACTCCATTTTTCTTTTATGAAGAGCTCTCAAATCTTTCTTTGTCAGATTAATAAGGCTGATCGGATCAAAAATACGAAGAGTTCTTCCATACTTTGCAGATAGACTCCAATTACCCTTCTCAATCACTGGATCTTCAACTGAAAGATATTCAATAATTGCTTCTTGAGTAACTGAATCAAACCACCAATATCGTAATCTTCTAAGAAAATCGAGTGGTAAAGACTGCAATGGCACAGTTTTCTAACTAGCAGCTGGAGGATAATGATATTTCACGATCGGTGCTGAGTTCTTGAATCCAACTTTTTCTTGTATGAATACCGAACTCCCAGCTCTGGTCTAACCCACAAATACTTCTTGCTGTAGATATCTTTTCTGAGAATCTTCTGAAACATGTTACTGTTAGTCCTTGTTTAACTTAATAAACAATCGTATGTAATAAGCCTTGAATATATTATTGAGAAGTTGCGGAATCACACTCAATGATATTAAGAAGATCAACGTATATCAATTAATATAATGAACAAAATAATATACCGAAAGCTTCAATCTTATTAATGATATAAGACGAATACACTTGATGTATTAGGGTTACAGAAAACCTTGAAGCTGCGCAAAAATACGTTTTTTTTATCTAGGTCTAAAGGATCTCTATTTATAACACATAGAGTCCTATACAATCTCCTACATATATGGAATATAATAACTTCCATAACCGACTCATACTTATCACAAAATCATAAACAGTTGTAACTACCATTCTGAAGTAAACAGTTGTAACTGTTACACATTCAGTGGTAACTGCTTCAATTGTAACGAAGACTAAGTACAAATATATAATCAGTGTTAACTGTTTCATATATAACTAACAGTTACAAATACATAAGCAGTTTTAACTACTTACAGACACATAACTATCAGTTGTAATCTATCTTCAATCAGTTGTAACACTTGTCTTCTCTTCAGTTTTCTTCTATCAGTTGTAACTTCATAAAGACAGTTTTAACCTTTAAAACAAACAGTTTTAATCACTTGTACTCTGTCTTCTCATCAAGACTTCAACTCAGACCTGAAACAGTTTTGACCCAACAATCTCCCCCTAAACTTAATCTGTCCTTCACAGCATTAAGTTTCTTCAATCCTCCATTATGAGCTTCACAAAATTCTTTCAAAACTGTTAAGTCATTTCTTCTCTTTCTTCTATCTATCTCCTCCTTCTTATGAATCTGATTCAGCATCATATATACCAATTCCAGAGCTACATCATCTAAAACTGCAGCTTGTAGCCTTGCATTTCTCAAGCCCATCAAAAATCTCAGATTTATATCATAAAATCTATCTGTCAATAACCACATAAATACGCATCATCCATAACAATCTGATGTACTCCAGGTTTGGCATGATAAATCCAATTTCTGACCTTGCTAAAAGTAGCAAATTGAAATGGAAACTCTTCTGGCTCAAACATAGCCTTAATCCAATGCCATGTAACTTTCTCAACCAGATTATCAAACCTTTTCAAATCTAAATCCTTTTCCATCCCAATCTCATACATTCTCACCAAATCAGTCCTACTAATCCTCTTTATCAAATCCCTAAAAGATCTCCACCAAGATATATTTCCATCTGCTCTTTCAATTTTAATCTTGTGAATCTTAACAGGATTGACAAATTGCTCAATAGACCAATCAATGATACCAGGTAATTCAACATTAATTACCTCAGATTCCATTGGTTGTAACAGAATAAACTCCTTCAATTCATCAACATTCCTTTCTCTATCAGGAATTTCATCTAACTCTCTTTTCTTTCTTTCAATTTCATCTTTCTTCCTCTTCTCAGCTTCTATCTTTTCTCTTTTTTCTTTTTCTTCTTTTTCCTTCAATTTCCTTTCTTTTTCAGCCTTTTTTCTTTCTTTTTCAACTTCCTTCTTTTTCTTTTCAGCTTCTTTCTTTTCTTTTTCTTTATTCTCAATCACATCAGGATTCATATCATCTTTATCCCATAACTCCTGCAATCTCTCTAAACTCATATGTTTCAATGCATTCAAAGGAATATACCCACCTTTCAGCTTTGCAATTAAGTTCTTCTTCATCTGAGCTTTTGTTGGTGTTTTTGCTGCCTTTTTCTTTCTTGCTTCTTCTGCTTTCTTTTTCTTAATCTGATCAACAAGATATTCAATATCATCCTGTCTCTGCTCTTTCAGCAAATATTCATCCCATTCTGCCACTTGCTCTTTTGTCATTTTTACAAACTTTCCTTCCTCAATCTCAACATCAATCAAATCCTCTGCATTTAGCTCAGCCTGTAACCTTTGTGCATATTCAGTATCATGAGCAGTTACTTCTGGTGGCACTAGTTTTTGCTTTTTCTTCTTTGGTTCTTCTACCAGTTTTCCCTTGCCCTTATCTTTTGGATCAATCTTTGGCAAATCTTTCTTCTGTTGAACAGGAGCAGCAACAGGTTCTCTAATCTGAAATCCAGGCAAAGATGGTTGTTGTGTAGATGTCTTCTTTGAACTTTCAACCTTCTTTCCTGTTCCTGTCATCTTGGCAGTTTTAACTGGAATGCTCTTTTTTCTAGTCTTTTCAACTTGTTGTTGAGCATCAGTTTTTGCTGTTTCCACTGCTATCTCTGGTTTATTTACTTCCTCACCATCATCATCTATCTTCAACTCCTCAGTCTTATCTGCCATAACAACTTCTGCAGTTTTATCCACTGACCCAATAACCTCAGTATGATCAGACTTATTCTCATCTGCCACTGGTTCCTTCATTTCTGTTTCCACTGTCTCATACACTGACTCATTTATTTCTGGCTCTGTTGGTGGTGTTGGAGGTGTATGCACAAACTCATCATCCTCTGGTTGTTCCATCTCCATTTCTTCATCAACCTTCTCATCATCATCCACCACCTTGTCACTCTTATTCTTCTTATCACCCAAATTTGTCCAGACCTTCTCCCCCTTTTTGAAAGCATTTTGTGGAAATTGATAAGCATCCTCAGGTTCAGAAGTATCATGAACCACATATTTCCTTCCTTTCTTTAAACATTTAATAACAATCCATTCTAACTGCTGCACTCTCCTCTGCAATTGAGTGATAATTTCATCCTTAGCCTTATTCTTCTTCCTCTCCTTTACAAATTCAGCCCAAACATAATCAACCATTTTCGTCAATTCCAAGTTAGTTCTAGCCTCAACACCTTCAGGATGTGAATCCTTTGGTGAATCATTGACATCATCAAACTCTGACTCATGCCTAGCATGATCATCAAAGTCCCCTTGGTTCTTGGTACTGGGACCACTAGGATCATCTACAGGTGTAGAATCATTTCCATGTGTTGCCTCTGATGGGGTCTTATTAATGTTACTTCTGTCCTGCTCTGCCAGTGGGCTAGAAGCAGTAGAAGCAGCCCTCTCAGAATGATCATCCTCCTCCTCATTGATCATCTGCTGTGATGAATCATTTGACTGAGACACCTGAGCAGCAGCAGCCTCAGATGCCTGTTTTCTAGCCTTTTTGGCTCTAGAATATTTAGTTGTTGTGGTCCCTTGTTTTCTTTTATTACCCCCAACTACTGTGGGTTGAGAAGTGGTGGGAGGAACCATTCTCTCAGTAGTTGGTTCAGCTTCAGTTGGTGGTACTGATGCTGTGGTGGAAGGTGCAGGAAGCATTGTAGAAAATAATGCTGTAACCTTCCCAGAAAATTTAGTATCTCTCTTCATATTTACAAAAACTTTTGGTTTAAAAGAGACAATACCAATAACTTTCTCAAGTGCAGTTATATTAGGAATTTGTTCATTTAAGAACAACTGCACAAAACGTGGATACATCAAAAATTTAATCTTTGGCTGCTCAACGTTTCTAAGCATACCAGAAAATATCAGATTTGAAAAATTAAATCTTTGACTAGTTGCAAGACAAGCAATTGCATAAGCAATGTTGCTTCCAAACTGCTCAAAAGATGATCTCTTAGATGACAAGCAGTGTAAAATCGTATGTATTAAAAACCTCCACTGATGAGAAAATAAGGTTTTCTGAAAAGTAAAAACTTCAAAAGAACCCTCATAACCCATCAATCGTAAAGTATTATACATGACAGTATCATCTAAAGAAGTTATACCTGCCTCATCATCTAGTTGTAATGAAGCTCTAACAGTAGCTTCTGTAACTACAACACGTGTATCCATAACTTCTGAAACAATTCTTTTAATCCCCTGTTCCTCTTCTATTGATGCATTCACCCAGAAATTGTTGATATGATCGTGAGATATCCTGGGTGCTACAGTGAGAGCATGACGAATATGTGAAGCACGAAGGAAATCAATGATTTCCACATACTCGTTTGCCTCAGCAGGTTTCATTAAGAATGCGATCATATTATGATCTTTTCCAATCGGTAGTTGAACAGTAGACGAAGTCGATGCCATGATAAGAAATCAAGTAATCGAGAAGAATCGAAGATGATGTTACAGAATTGAGAATCGATGAGACTTAACGCAATGGTTTGTATGTGTAATTTTGAAAGCGTAATGAAAAACCCTAAGTGTTTGAGAGTTAAGTACTGAAATTGAATCAGTTGTAAACCCTAATTTGACCAAATCCCCAATTATAACTAAAACAGTGTTAATTAAGAAAAATAACACGTTCAGTGATAATTGTGAAAATAACCATCAGTGGTAATCAACACTTGGTTTCTCAAATGCATCATTTACATAATAAAGCTAGTAGTGCTCACTTGTACAAGCAGTACCAACCGACCAAGGCAGTGCTAACTTAATACAAGTAGTACTTTCAGATCTAGCAAAATCATATAAACAAAGCAGTGGTTATATATATATATATATATATATATATATATATATATATATATATATATATATATATATATATATATATTTGTTAACTTAAAGATAAACTTCACAAGCAGTTAAACTCCATAAACACCTGCAGTAGTTAAACTCCAAGACATAGCAATATAACCTGCAGTTTTAATGCAAAAAAAAAATACAAGTATACAGTGTTAACTATACACTAACAGTGGTGAAGTGATTATTACCACTGTTTATACTAAAAGTAGTAAATAGTGATAACTATACACAATACACACTATCAGTATTTAATTAACAAATCAGTATTAACCCAAAAACACAGTAGATATTATTCACAGAAAACAGTGATAAGAAAAATACTTAAGACAAATTGATCATTCCAATACTAGTAACCAAGAATGTGAATCTGCCTACATCAAAAGCTTTTGTAAACAGATCAGCAAACTGATTATCAGTATGAACTTTCAAAATTTGAATAAGTCTTTTCTCATTACAATCTCTAATGAAATGATATCTGATTTCAATGTGCTTTGTTTTAGAATGTTTAACTGGGTTATTTATAATACTGATTGCAGAACTATTATCAATAAAAATAGGAGTATTAAGAAAGGTAAAACCATAATCTAACATCTGATTCTGAATCCATAGCACTTGAGCACAGCAACTTGCAGCTGCTACATATTCTGCCTCTGCTGTAGATGTAGATACAGTGGTTTGTTTCTTGCATTGCCATGAAACCAATCTATCTCCCAAAAATTGACAACCTCCTGATGTAGATTTCCTGTCCAGATTAGCTCCTCCATAATCACTATCTGTATAAGCTAGCAGATCAAAAGAAGTAAACTTTGGATACCAAAGGCCCAATTTTGGTTAACCCTTCAAATATCTAAATATTCTTTTGACTGCAAGAAGATGTGACAGCTTTGGATTAGCTTGAAATCTTGCACATAAGTACACTGCAAACATGATGTCAGGTCTTGATGAAGTGAGATACATAAGAGACCCGATCATTGATCTATAAAGATGTTCATCCACACTCTCCCCCTCAAGATCTGCATGTAATTTCTTGTTTGTCTCAACTGATGTGCTTGCAACTTTAGAATCTTTGTACCCAAACCGATCCAGTATATCATTAACATACTTACTTTGATGAATAAAGATTCCTTCTTTCTGTTGCTTCACTTGCAGCCCCAAGAAAAATGTTAATTCTCCCATGGAGCTCATCTTGAACTTTTCATGCATCAATGATTCAAACTCCTTGCAAAGACTATCCTTTGTTGAACCAAAAATGATATCATCTACATAGACTTGAACCAGTAGTATATCATTCTTAATTCTTTTAGTAAACAAAGTTTTATCTATTGCACCCCTTTTGAATCCATTCTGCAACAGATAATCTGAAAAAGTATCATACCAAGCTCTAGGTGCTTGGTGTAATCCATAAAGAGCTTTTTCAAGTTTGAAAACTTTATCAGGAAACTTAGAATCTTCAAACCCTGGTGGTTGACATACATAAACCTCTTCCTGTATAGTGCCATACAGAAAAGCACTCTTAACATCCATCTGATACACAATGAATCCCTTGAATGAAGCATAAGCCAAAAACAATCTAATTGCCTCTATTCTTGCAACAGGTGCAAAAACCTCATCGTAATCAATCCCCTCTTCTTGTGAATATCCCTGTGCAACCAATCTAGCCTTGTTTTTGATCACTATACCTCTTTCATCCTTCTTGTTTTTGAAAATCCATTTAGTACCTATTGCCCTCTTCCCTTTAGGCAAATCAACCAATGTCCAGACTTCTTGAATCTTAAACTGAAGCAACTCCTCTTGCATAGCTTCAATCCAACTAGGATCTCTCAAAGCTTCAGTAACCTTCTTTGGTTCTGTTTGAGACAGAAAACAGGCAAACAAAGAAGTATTAACAGCTTCTGTATCAAGATTTACTTCATCCTCATTTGCTGAAGTTTCAAACACCTGACTTTGATTTCTTGTTTTAACAGCAGATTCAATATCTCCTATTACATTCTCAAGTGGATGATCTTTATGAGTAATGTATTTAGATGCTGCTGTTTCATGAATCCCCTCCTCCAAGTTGGTAAAATTTCCTTCTTGTCCAGACTCACTACTTGACACTTCTCTTGCAATTCTCTTTGACACAGGAGTAGAGCTCATCAAATGTAGATAATTAAATTGTTCCTGCTCCGTGTCAAGATGCTTTGTTGGTGTCTGATCAACATCCACACTTGCCTTTGTATACTTCTGTACTGGACTCATATCACTGTCTTCTGCACTGTCTTCAATAATAGGTCTATTAGAATCATCAACATGAGAAAATGATGTTTCATCTGATTTTCCTGTTTCCACATTCTGTGATGTCTTTGGTTGATCAGTTTCAAACACTTCTGGGGGATCAGGAGACCAAATTGGAAATAATATGTATTCCAATGAATCCTTCTTCATTCCAACTGATATTCCTGAGTCTGATCTACCTTCTCCATCACCTGTTCCTGTATTTGTACCTGCACTTGTACCTGCACTAGTATCCACATTTGTATATCAAAAAGCAGTATTAAGTGCATCAATATCAAACAGTGATTCAGGACCTTTTCCTTCAGGATTAACAGTGTTTTCATTAAAAGTGATGTGCATTGATTCTTCTATGATCCTGGTTCGTTGATTGAATGCTCTATATGATTTACTTTGAATAGAGTAACCAACAAATATCCCCTCATCTGCCTTACTTTGAAACTTACCTAAGTGATCTTTGGTATTTAAGATTGTACAAGAACACCCAAAAGATTTTAAGAAACTAACCAAAGGCTTTCTCTTAAATAACAGTTCATATGATGTCTTGTTATGAGGCTTAACAACTAATACTCTATTCTGAACATAGCAAGCTGTGCTAACTGCCTCTGCCCAAAAGGACATAGGTAGCTTTGCATCAGATAGCATGGTTCTAGCAGCCTCAATCAGTGTCCTATTCCTCCTTTCAGCTACTCCATTTTGTTGAGGAGTTCTAGGTGCACTAAATTCTCTCTTAATACCTTTAACTTCACAGAATTTATCCATCTCATGATTTTTAAATTCTGTTCCATTATCACTTCTGATGATCTTCACTCTCTTATCCAATTGATTTTCCATCTTAGTTATAAATGATCTAAGTATTTCACCTGTCTCATCCTTTGTCCTAAGAAAGAAAACCCATGTAAATCTAGTGTAATCATCAATAATCACAAGGCAGTAAGACTTTTTCCCCATACTACTTATACTGGTTGGTCCAAATAAGTCCATATGCAATAAGTGTAGGGGTATGCTATTTGTGTTCACAGATTTGGACTTAAATGAAGATTTGTGTTGCTTTCCCTTTTGACAAGAAACACAATGATCATCACATGAATAGACCTTTTCAGGTAAACCTCTAACAAGCTTATTTTTGACAAGTTTATTAATGGTTTTGAAATTCATGTGACACATCCTCCTATGCCACAGTTCAGATTCATTCACACTTGCTTTAGAAATCAGGCAGTTTAAATCAGGTTGAGGTGTCATATTTACTAAGTCACACTTATATACATTATCTTGCCTTGGAATTTTCATTAAAATCATGTTTTCAGGTATTTTGAATTCCTTGGATAAGATAAGGCATTCAGTGTCAGTAAAATGAACGGGGTTCTTTTTATCTGTGATTTGACTCACACTTAGTAAATTATACCTCAGTTGTTCCACAAAATAAACATTATCAAAACTTAGTTTTTCACTCTGAACTGTTCCTTTCCCTTTGATCCTTCCTCCTTTTGGATTGCTTCCAAAAGCTACATATCCTCCATCAAAAGACTTGAAATCCTGTAGCTTTCCTTTGTCTCCAGTCATGTGCCTTGAGCAACCACTATCGATGTGCCATAAGCTTTTTGGCTTGCCCTGCACAAACAGTCAAGAAGAGAATTAATTTCTCTTGGGAACCCAAACCAATTTGGCTTTGGGTTTCCCATGTGCATTCACATATTCAACTTTCTTGAAGATTATTGATTGTGATGCACTGTTGGAATTTGGATCTGTTAATTTATCAGTCTTAATAGGTGTCCAAATCCAACTTATTTTAGACTTAACAGTGTTCTTTGGCTTAACAGTTTTAACTGTTTTACCAATTGAAGAGTCAGTGTTAATTTTGTTAACACTGTTTTTGTATTTGTTTACCACTGTTTTAGTCTTTAAACTTTTGGCTAATTTTGTTATTACCGCTGCAGTAGATTTACCTATAGCAGTGCTTAACATGTTAGCCTTTGAGTTTATCTTCTGAACTCTGGCAGTATGATTAACTTTTGATTGAACATTTTGTTTGTTAATCATATTTGCTTTTGTCCATGACTGTTTTCTAATCCTTTGATCATTCTCAGGATTATGATAGCAGTCATATTGAAGATGACCCATTTTTCCACATATAAAGCAAGACATTTCTTTAATCACAGTAACGTTATTACCCAGTTTTTGTGAAACCATTTGATTCCAATTTCTTTGATTACCTCTGGGTTTCTGATTTTGAAAATTCTGTGAAGAAGAAGTACTTGCTTTACATTTACAATTAACACAGTTATTCACAACAGATTTAACAACAGGTTTAGTAACTGAATCAATTGTATTACTAACATATCCTAACCCATGTTTAGATTTGTTAGTATTCATGCTCACATTCTCTAAGTCCAGTTTAGCCTTTTCCTTAAACATTTTCTTACCCTCTTCTAGTTTATCAGTTTTAAGATTAGAAACTAGATCAGTAATTATTCTCCTCACATTTTCACATGTTGACTCAGACTTAGATGATTCAGATTTCACACTCTTCTCACTATCAGATGTCCTATCACTCTGATCATCTTCCTCAGTCCAATCACTAATCTCACCTTCTACAAACAGCTCATTATCTGATAAAATTTTAATTGGATCAGCCTTTTTAACCTCATCTGTCATTCCTATTTTAAGTGAATTGATATCAATTTCACTTTTAGGAGGAAAGTAGGTGTGATTATAAGGTGGAGGTACATTATTGTACCCTAATCCAGTCTTAATTTTATCATGGATCTGTGAATCAATAAGTTTATTGACACTCTTAGAAGCATATTCTAATTTATTTACATCAAGTCTTATGCTATCTCTTTCACATGTGACCTCAGTAAGTTTCTTAGATAACAACTCGACTTTATCTTTAAAAGTGTCTCTCTCCCACCTAGCATATTCAATGTCATATTTAAACTGTGTTGCATTGACTTCATATGCCTTTATTTGATTTTCCAGATTTTCAATGACTGCTATGGTATGTTTACTTTTGATTTCCCATTGTTTTAGTTCCTCACACACTTTTATATTATGATCCCTGTAATGTTTAACAATTTGTTTACAAACAGCAGAACACAATTTATTTTGTACCTCAGTAGGAAAATCTGACTTTTTGTCAGATTCTGCAATGGCCATGAGACATTGATTCTTCACTACATGTTCTTCTTGATCACTCCAGTCCCATCCACATCCATCCATAGACACCAATGCATTTGCTGAAGCACCCTGAATTGGAATGTTTCTAGTTTGAGTTCCATTGTTTCCAGCTCTCTGACCATTACCATTCTGCTCTTGCCTAGGGTTTCTGCATTCTCTAGCAAAGTGTCCCATCTTGTGACAGTTGAAACACTCAATCTTGCTCTTATCAAACCAATTTGCATCATTCCTCTTGTATGCAAAGTTGTTTCTACCAGTCCTCTGCATGAACCTTTTTGCTCTCTGAGTAATCAATGCAATTTGCCACTTAATGTCCATCTCCTCTAAATCATCACCATCAAATTGTTCCAGATCTTCATTAGTAAGTGAAGAATTCACATTACTTGCAAAGAAAGATTCTAATATCTGATCATTAGAACTATTTGATGATGATCCTGCTCCTCCTGAAACATAAGTAGAACCCATTTGACTTGATTCTACCTTTGTTCCAGCCATAGACATAAAAGCAGCATTATGACTATACCCAGTTGCTTGCTTCTTACTTTCCACCTCAGACTCAAAGTTCCTCAGATCATTGTATATATCTTCTAGTTCCTTAACTTCAATGTCTGAACTCTGCCTCAATCCAACAGTATAGATTTTCCATTCATCACCTAATGATCTTAAGAACTTTCTGTTAAGATCTTCTTTGTCAATCTTAACCTTGTGATTTTCCAATTCTCCAACTAATTTAGTAAACCTATCAAAGGTTTGAGTTAGAGTTTCAGTTTTCACATGGCTAAAATTTTCAAATTGTTGCGTTAACAGAGATCTTTTATTCTTTTTGGTGTTATCATTACCACCAAACCTCTTCTCAATCGCCTCCATTAGTACCTTGGGATCTTCACAAGTATCAAATCTGCTCTGATGCTCATTCGGAATGGATAGCAACAGAGTACTAAGTGCCTTGTACTCAGTAGATCTGATTTTCCTCTCTGCTTCAGATGTTGGTGGTGCTTTTGGTTGCTTTACTCCATCACCATCAAGCGTTACTGGAATACCATTAACAACAACTTCCCACATCTGATAATCTGTGAGAAGCATATATTGCCTGATTCTGACCTTCCACAGGTCAAACTCATCAGGTTTAAGCATTGGAATCTTTGTTGCTTGAATTCCTTCATTACCTTCAGTCGCCATTGAAATCAAAACTTAATATATGAACTAAAACTCAAATACTAATACTAATAATCCCAGATCTTCCTGTCTTCAAGGCTTCACAAGCTCTGATACCACTTTGTTAGTCCCTGTTTAACTTAATAAACAATCGTATGTAATAAGCCTTGAATATATTATTGAGAAGTTGCGGAATCACACTCAATGATATTAAGAAGATCAACGTATATCAATTAATATAATGAACAAAATAATATACCGAAAGCTTCAATCTTATTAATGATATAAGACGAATACACTTGATGTATTAGGGTTACAGAAAACCTTGAAGCTGCGCAAAAATACGTTTTTTTTATCTAGGTCTAAAGGATCTCTATTTATAACACATAGAGTCCTATACAATCTCCTACATATATGGAATATAATAACTTCCATAACCGACTCATACTTATCACAAAATCATAAACAGTTGTAACTACCATTCTGAAGTAAACAGTTGTAACTGTTACACATTCAGTGGTAACTGCTTCAATTGTAACGAAGACTAAGTACAAATATATAATCAGTGTTAACTGTTTCATATATAACTAACAGTTACAAATACATAAACAGTTTTAACTACTTACAGACACATAACTATCAGTTGTAATCTATCTTCAATCAGTTGTAACACTTGTCTTCTCTTCAGTTTTCTTCTATCAGTTGTAACTTCGTAAAGACATTTTTAACCTTTAAAACAAACAGTTTTAATCACTTGTACTCTGTCTTCTCATCAAGACTTCAACTCAGACCTGAAACAGTTTTGACCCAACAGTTACCACGAAAATCATCAGTGTGGTTCACGATGTTCAGTTGAGCAAGACGATTCAATTCCTCATTCGGCAACGTGCTAATACAGTTAAATCTCTGCCGGAAATACTGTACGCCATCTCTTCGTTTAATAAGGATCAGAAAGTTAACTTCATCAAACTTCCAACTTCTGATCAATCCAGTCAAATCACCTCGAACCTGATATGTTTTGCAAATCTTCAATTCAGGCTTGAGCTTTCGAAACATTGGGCGCTCTGAAGATGTAGACGGTTGTGCTTGTTCAGGAACAGATTCAGCAGATGGTTGTTCCTGAGCAGGTTCTGTTGGAGGTTCTTGTTCATCATCAGAATCATCGGACTCAATGATCGGTGCATCAAAATCATACGGTTGAGCCGGTTGTTTCTGAACTGGTTCCGATTCTCGCTCAGGTGCCGGTTCCTGATTAGGATTATCCAAATATTCTTCGTCCGACCCTGGAACCTCCGCATCCATCTCTATATCATCCGGATCGACTGATCTATCTTCTTCACCATCCGGATTTATCAAACTCTGAATATATGTGAGATTAACATTCGAATAATCAACCGAAATGGGTCTCGGTTGTCCTGGAACATCAACGAAATAATCCAAAGCAATGTTTTCATTAATAGAATCTGGATTTACATTTTAGGGTTCTGGGGGAGGGGTTACATTTGTTTCTAAGGTTCTCTGACCTTCCTCCCCCGAAACAACAGTAACCGCTTCCAATTCTAACAATCTAGACTTCACATCCTTCAATTCAAGCTGCAATTCCTATACATGAGCTGCCTTGATCTCCAAATCTTTTATTTGGGCAGCTTGAGCTTCAATCACGGCAGCCTGATCATCAAAACGCTAATTCATCTGACTTATCTGATCAAGGAACTGCTGAAGCATCGCAGGCGGCGGTTGTTGTTGAGCTTGCTGACCCGGTTGTTGAATACTTATTCCCGTTCGCTGGCGTCTTCTCAATGGTAGATCAGCATAAGACGGAGAAGACCCAGCTGGTCGCTTTCCAAGATTAGGCGGTACATGAACACGCCCCGCAGAAATCCTTCTCAAAATACGCTTAAAGCGTCTAGGATCTGCCAAATGAATTCCATCCAACGCATCCTGAGGTGGTACATCACCTGGAGAGTCAGGTGGTGTGGAACCACCATCAGATTCCTCAACTGCAACTTCTTCAACTTGCTCGATATCTTCTAAATCTTGAGCAACCGCAGCATCAACTAAATCCTCCTCATTCACTGGAGGCACAACAATATCCTCATAAGCATCACCAGGCGGCGCAACGTAGTTTTCGTTCACTACGTGCCCGAATAGCTCACGATTAGGCAAGACTGCAGAATCTTTCGGTGGCAGCTTGCAATCGTTGAAAACACGTAATAACATTGGTGTTTGATTCAATAATGACCTCAGATCTGGATCGATTCTCAAATCCAAGTCATTTAGCAATAGCTGAACAAAACGAGGATATAACAGCCACTTATCCTTTCCAGCTCGAATGTTCCCTACCATATTCCCAAAAATATAACCGCTGAAATTGTACGGTTTGTTGTACACCAATGCAAGCATCAAAGACAGAGTCGTATGACTCGCAGCATCGTATCCACCTTTCGCGGAGATAAACAGACAATAACAATATGAGCTAAATATCTCCAAACCCTGCAGAGATACTGTTTCCTAAAATCCACAAGATGATCTGTCGGATAACCCATTCTCTGAAGACCCCCATAGATAAACGCGGTCTCAAAGACGGTCGGCATATTGTTCGCATCATCAAACTGCAAAACGCGGCGAACCGAATCCTGTGTAATCTGAATCTCGCGTCCAAACATAGTTGACACAATCCTCGGAGTGTCGTTCTCTGTTCTGATAAACGCGTGGTCATAAAACTTCTCGATTTGGTTCATATACACTGGTGCCGAAGCTGTAATAGCGTGATGAATCCTTGAACGTCTGAGAAACTCGATCATCGGCCGAAAAGGCATCGAGTTCTTGTGCGTTGAATCCAAAAATGCAACAATGTTGTACCTAGAGTTGGTGCGACGATAATAATCTCGTAGAGCTTCCATCTGTAAGCTAAAATACAAAAGATAACGAGAAATTGCGTTACAGAATAAGCTCACGTAAATAATTGAAAACCTCTGATTTTAGCGTCACTTATAGAGTGACGTATAAAGAAGTACCGACACTCATAAAGTGTCGCAGAAAAATCAGAAATCAAGTGATGCGTCACTTGTGGTAAGTGACGCAGTCAATGCGTCACTGATGTAAGTGCCGTTGCCACAACACATGTCATTCATAGCGTCAGTTAACAAGTGTCGGGTATGCGTCAGTTAGAAAGTGACGGATATTAATAGCGGCACTGATAGCGTTACTCAAGGAAGTGACGGTGTTAGGCGTCACTTAATAAGTAATGTACGGAAGTGACGCATAAAGGCGTCACTCAGCAAAGTGACGCGTAACTTGTGAAATTACCATTTAGCGTCACTTATGGAAGTGACGCTTGAAGTGACGCAACGATGAAGATCATCGTGTCACTGTTCAAGCCCAGAAATCACAACGAACAAAAATTGGGGTTTTTCGAAAACGAGTTAACCAAACGGTGTGGCAAGTAAAAACGAGTAAAACACACCGTTTCATTACACAAAACAATAACGGATCGTTCCTCAATCTTCGTGATTTCGTAAACCCTAATAAAACCGAAACTACAATTGACGATTAAATCATGAATACGCAATGATAGATGATAAAAATAGTACCTAATGATGCGTATGAATGAGAGGAAGAAAGTCACGGAGGCCGATTGCACGCAAAACACTTCAAAATCCACGGATCGATCGAAAAGTCCAAACAGTCGAAGTGACGCAACGAAAGGGAAGTGACGCAAGAGCAGTGGAAGTGACGCGTAATGAATAAGGTTGGTGGTGAAAATAAGTGCCGGATAGGGAACTATTTATACCAAAACCCTAATCTGCGTCACTTGGAACGACTCTTAATGTGTCACTTATAGCGTCACTAGAAGCGTCACTTAGGAAGTGACGCATATCGACAGTTTGTGAAAAAATTTTAAAAATTTTGTCGATCTTTTGCGTAGTACTCAATTTGACAGTAAATGTGACTTGGGTAAAAATAAAATTAAAAAGAAAATAAATAAACACAAACTTACAAAGATAAAACCAAACTAAATACATTCTTTTTGGTGACGGAGTTAATGTAATCTGGTTAGGGATCATATCGGAATAACATGCAATTATTAGGAATAGTAAGTGTTATTTCGATCATATGTATATTTGTCCACTTTAAATTTACTTGTCACAGTTAAAACACCTTTCATAAAAGTTATTTCAAGACGATTATTGGTATTGTTTGTCCACCTAAACATGTTACATCCGTGTCTATGAGTTAACCTTTATTGTTAGAATGAATATTTCACCGTGGTCCCCACCATAGATATACCCCTATAACTTAGACATGAACATAGTTTCCAAATTCAGAAAGAATATAAGAGAATCAATTTTAAGAATCAAGCCAGCGGTGACAGGTCTGTACTTGCGTACAACAGAGCAACATAACTTGATTCAGGTTTAAGCAAAACCAAACGCAGTCAAACCAAATTTGTGGCGACCTTGTTTAGTACCTTAAATTTAAGACTTTGCAAGTACATTGACTTACGTTTGCTTAATTTTGAGAGTAAGCTGAATTGAGACCAGGTCTGCACTTACGTACAACAGAGGAAACAATCAGCATACTCCCCCAAAAGATCTCAGATAAACAATCCAAAAATAGAAGTATGTCAAGCTACGATAAGGAATTAAGACTTAGAGTCGTACATCACAAGGTGTTTACCACAGGATCATAGACATGTATTTAAATTACTTCTTAATACCTCAGAGACCGGTGTGTACCATGCCTACCAATACATCGTATGATGAAGATAATTTAGATAAAAACTGTTTTAAGTGTGTCAGATAAACCTACTGACACATCCAATATAAACCTTAAAATTCCATTTTGTGCATGTCATCCGATGTACTATCATATCCCAAGTTGTTTACAGACACAACTTCAACGTCTATTTTAAAAATGTTGCAACCTTGCATTTTCTTTAATACTAAAGAGTATAAAGAGTGGCTGTTGCCAAATTTTAAATTTTTTTTTTTTTATTTTTTTTAACACACATAAAAACAAGTAAAGTTACTATCCAAGTCACACATTACTTTTTAGACCCAAAGAATCTTAAACCGATCATGTTGACCAGTTTATCAAATCGAGCACGCGAAAAGGCTTTGGTGAATAGGTCGGCATTTTGTTTAAGGGTGTCTATGTGGACCAGGTCTATCAAGTGTTTTTCATAGCAATCCCGTATGAAGTGGAACCTAAGTTCAATATGTTTTGTTTTAGAGTGCTGTACGGGATTGCGTGTGATAGATATAGCAGCAGTGTTATCTATGTGAATAGGAGTCATAGTAAGAAGTAACCCGTAATAGCGTAATTGGTGCTGAATCCAGAGAACTTGGGCACAGCAGCTAGCGGCAGCAACATACTCAGCCTCTGCTGTAGAAAGAGAGACTGTAGTCTGCTTCTTGCACTGCCACGAGACCAAACGCGATCCCAGAAATTGACATCCACCAGTTGTAGACTTCTTATCGATGCAACCTCCATGATCCGAATCTGAATAGGTTGTGAGAGCGAAAGTCTTCTCATTTGAATACCAAAGACCAAGAGTAGGTCTAGCTCTGAGATAACCAAAAATTCGCTTCACTGCCTTCATATGTGACACCTTTGGTTTAGCCTGATAGCGCGAGCAAATCGACACGGCAAATACAATGTCCGGCCTTGAGGCAGTCAAATACATGAGAGAACCTATCATAGAACGATAGTCCCTCTCCTTGCAATCTTCATCTTCCTCAGCAAGTTTAAGATTGTGATTAAGCTCGATGGGAGTCCCATAGGTTTTACAAGTGAGCAGGTCATACCTAGTCAACATGTCATTGACATATTTTGACTGATGTATATAAATACCTTTTGCAAGCTGCTCAACTTGTACACCTAAAAAGAATGTGAGCTCCCCCATCGCGCTCATCTCAAACTCAGACTTCATGATTTTCTCAAAGTTCTTGCACATTGCCTCATTAGTAGAACCGAAGATAATATCGTCCACGTAAACCTGCACAAGTAGCATATCTTCCCTATCCTCTGACTGTTCACGAAGAATGAATAGCGTGCTATCGATGTTCCCTCTCACAAAACCATGCTTAATCAGATGTGTAGTTAGCCTCTCATACCAAAGTCTCGGTGCTTGGTGAAGACCATACAACGCCTTGTTCAATTTACAGACGTATTCAGGATGCGCAGGGTCTTCAAAACCAGGAGGCTGCTTAACATACACATCGTTATCAACTTTTCCATACAGAAACGCACTTTTCACATCAAGTTGATTGACGCGAAATCCCTTGAAGGACGCGTATGCCAGAAAAATGCGTATGGATTCCAATCGAGCAACAGGGGCAAATACATCATCATAGTCCAAACCCTCAATTTGACTGAAGCCTTGAATTTGATCTGACACAAGATTCTGTTCCAGGTTGTTCAAATCTCCCTCAGTTGCAGAAATATTCGGAGAGGCATCATCATCTTCATCTCCTTGAGAATATAAATGAGAATAATTCATATTTTCTGCTTCCTCTCCCTCATCATCTACCTCATCCTCTCCTCCTTCCTCTAATGATGGCATGTTTGGATCATAAGGAAGCTCCTTTGTGTAGTTATAAGCTGTTTTAGAGGTAGAAGGAGCATCTTTCGAAGGTGTAACTGGTGAAGTAGATGTTGGATTAGGTGTAGTTGGTGATGGTGTGGGTGTTGGTAGTGGTGTAGTATTAGTTGGTTGTGGTTCGGGTGTTGCATTAGGAGATGGGTCGGATGGTTTATTAACTGGTGTATCTTGAGACAGATCAAGTCCATGAAGCCTGGAAACCAACTCTTCCGTTTCATCTTCTTCTGGAATATTGAAAGAGTTAAAGAGGTTTCCATAGTTGAAAAACCAATCCGGACCTGTTCCTTGAGGAGGTTCCGTATACCTTAAACATTTCACCTCAAACTGTTCCTCAATCTGATTCGTTGATTTGTTGAAGACTCTTTTGTTAGGAGAATTGACTGAATATCCAAGAAAAATCCCTTCAACAGCTTTATCACCAAACTTAGAGATCTTATCTTTTGTATTCATGATCATGCATGGACACCCAAATGGTTCTAAAAACTGCAGGTTTGGCTTACGGTTATTGAAAAGTTCGTAACACGTCTTGTTCTTTTTCTTAACCGTGAGCACTCTGTTGAGAACATAACAGGCAGTATTAACTGCCTCAGCCCAGAAGATGATTGGTAACTTGGAGTCAGCTAACATAGTCCGAGCTGTCTCGATGATTGTCCTGTTCTTTCTTTCTGCAACTCCATTCTGTTGTGGAGTCCTCGGAGCACTAAATTGATGCTCAATACCTCTTGTAGCACAAAACAATTCGAGAGTTGAGTTCTTGAATTCAGTTCCATTGTCGCTTCGAATCCTTTTCACCTTTAAGTTGCATAGATTTGCCAACTTATCCAACAAATACACCAGAATATCAGGAGTCTCCCCCTTTGTGGTCAAGAAATAAACCCACGAAAACCTTGAGTAGTCATCAGTAACTACCAAGCAGTAAGACCGACCACCAATGCTCTTTGTTGAGACTGGACCGAAAAGATCCATATGCAGAAGTTCCAACGGAGCAGCAATAGAATTCACAACCTTAGACTTGTGGGACTTCTTGTGGAGTTTTCCTTTGTGACAAGAAATGCAGTCATCTTTTAAAGCAAATGACTGTTTTGGAACTCCCCTCACTAAATCATTATTAATCATAAAATTCATTTTACGGAAATGAATATGTCCCATCCGTCTGTGCCAAAGGAGTGATTCCTTTTCAGAAGCCTTTGAAAGGAGACAAGTATAGTCACTGGTAGTCTCCACAGTTCTCATATTCATCACATAGGTGTCATTCTTTCTAGGTGCACGCATCAATACCCATTCCTCAGGAATGACATACCCAGGCTTCAATATTACACATTCAGTCTTTGTGAATGATGTGGTGTAGTCCTTATCACAAACTTGTGATACGCTCAGCAAGTTGTGAGTCAGTTCTGCCACATAATTCACATTCTCAAAGCTAACTTTTCCATTTGTTAGCGTTCCCTTTCCCGAAATAGTTCCTCCTGAATCTCCCGCAAAAGCAACGTATCCTCCTGAGTATGGTTTAATATCCGTCAGAAGAGACACATCGCCAGTCATGTGTCGCGAGCAGCCACTATCCATATACCATAAGCTATCCTTCACACGTTCCGACTGCTGCAACACATAAAAGAAAGAGATTAGTGAGAAACGGAGACCCAAGCCTTTACAGACTTAGGTCTTCCATGGTCATCAACAATAAGCACGTCAGATAGGATTTTATCTTTAAACAAATTAGAATTTTTATCTGATGTGTTATTGTTGACGACTGAAGAGTCAACATCAGACTCTTTTCGTTTCCAAACTTTGGAAGGTTCGGAATTGATATTGGAAGTAATGTTGGACTTTTGAATTGGCAAAGGTTTTTGCTCAACATTACTTGGCTTCAAAACAGGCTTGGGAGAGTTTGAGTAACGCCTAGATGGAGATTTTGAAAAAGAATTTCTATAAACAGATGTCCTAGGCATCTCTCTCCCATAGCGCTGATTTGCCAGCTTGGGACAGTCACAGATCAAATGTCCTTGTCTCTTGCAGTAGAAACAAGAACGAGTCTCAACAAACGGTTGAGACCGAGGAATTACCACAGGAGGTGGAGAAACATTTCTAGAACATGAACATTGAGTACACGTCTTAGAAAATGTTTGTTTTGGTTGAGAGGTTGAAGTTGAAGGTTTATCATACGAAACATTTTCATTTACTAATTTTCGTTGCAAAATCTTTACAGGTGACTGTAAAGTTTGTTGTTTCGAGTTAAAAACCTTGGCTTTTCCCTTATTTGGTTGAACCTTAATTTCAGATTCAACTTTTAAAACTGCTTTTTCAGGTTTAACTTCAACTTTCTTAACTTCAGGATACTCCTGATCCGTAATGTCCTCAATCTCAACGATCTCCGCAAAACAAACTGGAGATTCATTCTTTTGCTCAACAATCTCCTCAACCCTAACAGGAGATTCATTCATTGGCTTAACAAACTTAGGAGTGGGATACTCTGGCCTCGTGGTTTTCTCATTCTCCTGTTTGTTAGTTTTAGCCATTTTACCCTTGATACCCAATAACTTTGCATAATCAACTGGAATCTCATCAAGGCCTTCCTTAACAGGTAAAGGAGTATAAGTAGTAGGAGGTGCTATTTCAACAAAACCTATTCCTTTTCCTCCCTTACTTTTCTTATCTTGCTTATGGTTGCTAACAATTTCATTAAAGGTCATTGTTGCAGAAGTTGAACCTAAGACTTTATCTTGATAATTTCCATACTCAGCTTTTAAGTCAGAAAGCTCTTTGTTTAACAGTTCAATTTCAGTAAGATAACTTTTAATTGCATCATGTTGACTAAAAACTTTCGCTTTATAAGTTTGAGTATCTAACTTATGAGCTTCAATATGTTTTTCATAGAGTTTTTCATTTTCTTTCAAAAACTTATTTGACTCATTAAGTTTTGCAACTTTATCTCGCAACTCTTGGTTGTCCTTTTGAAAAGCCTTTAGAGAGTCAGTTAGATTAATGCATGAGATACAGTTTAAAGGTTCAGGTGATTCATTTTGTACCTCAGGTGTAATATGAGCCATCAGACACTGTTGAAACTTTGTTGCCTCCGCATTCCAGTCATGAGTAGTTGGCTCAAAAACAACCAAAGCATTATCCACAGCTAACGTCTTGACCTCTTCTTTTGGAGGATCAGGTTTAGTAAGACCCGACGGTGGCATCTTGGGTTTCTCACATTCCCTAGCGAAATGACCCAAATTCTGGCAGTTATAACATCGGACCTTGCTTTTATCAAAACCGAATCCTGACTTCCCATTGCCTTCTAAACTCTTGCGTCCAGTCCGTTGCAAGAATTTTTGAACTCTTCTTGTTATCATAGCAATGTTCCAATTCAAGTCCATTTGTTCTAGATCATCGTCATCCAGTTGTCCGTAATCTTCCTTGATCAGCTCCAAAGTTGTATTTGGTTGAGTAACCAAATCTTTGTAAGAGCTCAGAAAAGCTGTATAAATAGCAGCTTGCTCTTGTATTGCTGGTGAGACTGGAGCCTGTTGTTGATTTCCTTGAGATGTACCAGAAAGATAAGCTGTATGTTGACCTCCAGAAGAAGCAGAAGATGAATTGGTATCCGTTATAAATGCCACTCCACCATAACTCTTGCCAGAATTGACTAGTCCACCACCACCAATTGTGGAATTTTGTACAGATCCACTTGACTTGCATTCTTTCTTTTTTAATTCCATTGCATGAGCTTGTAGAATACCTATCAATTGATCCAAAGTCATCCTTTGTAGTTCTGGATTTTCCTTTAAAAATTGGACCTTCACATCCCAAGCACTTGGCAACACGTCCAGCAACTTCTTGTTTACCTCAAGTGCAGGGAGATTGTATCCTCCTTCATTTAACTCACTAACCAGATGTGAGTATCGGGTGAATAGACCGGAAGTCGTCTCATTAGGAAGGATGTCAAATAGATCATACTGCTTTTTGATTAACTCTAGCTTGGCCTCCTTGTACTTTTCATTTCCTCCGCATCTTGTCTCAATTGCCTTCCACAAATCATAAGTTGTGTCATGAGATTTAAAGAGTCTCATAACATCCTTTGGCAAACACATACAAATAGAAGAATGAGCCTTTCTTTCTGTTTCATACTCCTTTTTCTCTTGAGGTGACATAGCATTGTATGTTTTAGCTGGAGGAACACCACGATAATTTCCTTCAGCCACTGGAGCAACATATCGTTCCTTTAAAGGTCCCCAAAGTTCTGGACAGTGGAAATCTATATACTGTTCATATCTGTCTCTCCAATACACATAATCCAAATCTGGTCCAAAGAACGGAGGTTTATTGCTAAAACCATTGTCATTGTTCTGTCTGAGCATCTCCCTTATTCCTCTAATATCTTCCTTATCAGACATTGAAATGTACCTGTAAAATCAACTTAAAACAAAAACTAGGAAGCTGATTAGTAACAAAGGCGTCACTTGGTAAGTGACGCACCTTAGTGTCGCAAAGATTAGAGGCACTTGCTAAGTGACGCTATCAAGTGACTAATAAACAAACAGAACGACACTAGAGATTAGAATAGTATAACCAAAGAAGTGACGGACTTGAATGTCGCTTAGCAATAACAGGCGTCACTAAGGTAAGTGACGCTTTAAGTGACTCACAGTAGTAATGCGTCACTAGTAGTAAGTGACGGATGACACACAAGTGTCGTATCAAATGACGCAAAAGAGTGTCGGATGAACTGTAGGCGTCACTAAGGTAAGTGACGTATAATCCTCAAGTGACGTTACTAAGTGACGTACTTGAGTGTCGTTAAAACCCTAATTGCTCCTTACAGAAGTGTCGCTCGAAGTGCCGCACAAAGTGTCGAAGTGACACTCCGAGTGACGCAGAAAAAGCTGTGAACGCCCAAAAACCCCCAAAAAATCGAATTTTCGTAAACCTAACGAAAATTATGGTACTAGATCGGATTGTTTCAACTGGTATCAAAGCAGTGAGGCTCGTTTTTGGCGATTCGGATCGAGTTTGGGTTTTAAAAGGACGTGATATTCGTGTGTTTTCGTGTTTATCACGTTTGTTTTGTGTTTTTACAGGTTTTCGATCAGTATTATTGGGATTCTTGAAGGTTTCTGTCGTTCGAAATTCGTGGTTTTCGTTTAGGGTTAAAAAATTCGTTTTTAGGGTTTTTGGCCGCTGTTCAGCGCGTTTTGCGACGTACCACTGCGACGTAAGCTGCGACGTCGCGTGCGACGTAGTGATTTGGACTTTAATTAGTCTGTGCGACGTCGTGTTGCGACGTAGTGTGATTCTGTGACGTCCACTGCGACGTCATCTGCGACGTACCTCTCTACGTCGCATAGTGTGATTCTGCGACGTCCACTGCGACGTCATCTGCGACGTACCTCTCAACGTCGCATATTTCTGATTCTTAACTGAATCCTTTGCTTGGTGCGACGTACCTATCAACGTCGCATAATCTTTGTGCGACGTACCCTTCTACGTCGCTAAGATCAGAATATTGTTTTTTTTTTAAGTAATTAAAATGGCAGCTGATAAAGAGGATATTAGAGGTTTGAGAGAAATGATTAAACAAAGCAATGACATAGGTTCAAGTAATAAGCCTCCACTATTTACTGCGGACATGGATTATGTGTACTGGAGAGACCGAGTTGAGCAATATATTGACTTTCACTGTCCAGAATTATGGGGACCATTACGTGAGCGTTATGTACCTCCATTAGCTGAAGGGGAATACCGTGGTATTCGTCCCGCTAAGACCTATAAAGCCATGTCTCCCGAGGAGAAGAAAGATTTTGATACTGAAAGAAAATCTTTTTCAATGATTAAAATGTGTTTAACCAAGGATGTTCTATGGCTTTTCAGAACTCATGAAACAGCCTTTGATTTGTGGAAGGCTATTGAAACTCGTTGTGGAGGGAATGATAAGTACAAGGAAGCCAAGCTCGAACTGATTAAGAAACAGTACGATATCTTTGACATCCTTCCTGATGAAGACACGACTTCTTTATTCACTAGGTACTCACGGTTAGTTGGTGAGTTGTTTGAAGGGGGTTATACTTTTCCTTCAATTGAAGTAAATAAGAAGCTACTGGATGTGTTGCCGAGTTCTTGGGATATTAAAGTTCAATTTTTAAAGGAAAATGAAGAACTTGCAAACATGTCTTTGGATGCGTTGATAGGGGATCTTCAAGCTCACGCGATGGAGATTAAGAAGAAAGAAACTAGGTCTGGTTCTGCTGTTCAGAATCCTAGTGTGTATGGTGTTAAGATCAACTCTGGAAAGACTTATGGATCAGGAGTTGCCTTTGTATCAAATACAAATGCTTCATCGACTTCTTCTTCTTCTGATGGGATTCATTCTGTTTTCATGACTGGACCTTCTTCAAATCAACAACAGGTTCAAGTCTCACCTGCTATTCAGGAGCAAGCTGCCATCTACACAGCTTTCTTAAGCTCTTACAAGGATTTGGTTACTCAACCGAATTTAACTTTGGAGTTGACTAAGGAGGACTATGCTCAGCTTGATGAAGACGATCTGGAGCAAATGGATTTAACTTGGAATGTGGCAATGATCACCCGTAGAATTCAAAAGTTCTTGCAAAGGACAGGGCGTAAAAGCTTGGAGGGTGATGGAAAGACTGGCTTCGGATTTGACAAGAGTAAGGTCCGATGTTACAATTGTCAAAATTTGGGTCACTTCGCCAGAGAGTGCGAGAAACCCAAAATGCCAGCATCGGGATTCACAACACCATCTACTCCTCCAAAGGCCAAAGAAACGGAAGTTACTAAGAAAGGGATTGCTGATAATGCCCTGATTGCTTTTGAGCCTACAAGTCAAGATTGGACGCCTGTCTCTCATCATTACCAACAGTGTCTGATGGCTCACATTGTGAATGAGGTACATGATGAACCGTTAAATTGTATTTCATGCATTAAGTTAACTGAATCTCTAAAGGCATATCAGACAGAGACCGCTGAGTTGAGGATAAAGAATGAAAAACTAACCGACTCAAATAATTTTTTAAAAGCTAATGAGAAACTTTATGAAAAACATCTTGAGGCTCATCGGTTAGATACTCAAAAATATAAGTCTAAAGTTTTTAGTCAAGAAGATGCCATTAAAAGCTATCTGGTTGAAATTGAACTTTTAAATAAAGAACTTACAGATTTAAAAGCTGAGTATGAAAATTATAAGAGTAAAATCTTAGGTTCAAATTCCTCAACGGTTGTCTTTAATGAAATTCTTAGCAAGCACGGTACTAAAGGGAAAAAGAATGAGGGATTGGGATACAACTCAGTTCCTCCTACTACTACTCACTGTCCCCTGCCTGTTAAGGAAGGCTTTGAAGAGATTCCAGTTGACTGGTCCAAGCTTTATGGTTTAAAAGCTATAGATGCTAAAGAGGCCAAACATAACAAACCGGCAAAGGAGAAAACCAAGCGGCCAGAGTACCCCTTGCCAAAGTTTGTTAAGTCTGTGCTTGAATCTCCTGTTAGTGTTAAGGAGAATGTTGAGGTAAAGAATGAATCTCCAGTTAGTGATAAGGAGAATGTTGAAGTAAAGAATGAATCTCCTGTTAGTGTTGAGGAGATTGTTGAAATTGAGGACATTACGGATCAGGAGTATCCGGAGGTTAAGAAGGTTGCATTTAAACCTGAAAAAGTGATTTCAAAGGTTGAACCTGAAATTAAGGTTCAACCAAATAAAGGAAAAGCTAAGGTTTTAAACTCGAAACAACAAACTTTACAGTCACCTGTAAAGATTTTGCAAAGAAAATTAATAAATGAAAATGTTTCGTATGATAAACCATCAACTTCAACCTCTCAACCAAGACAAACATTTTCTAAGACGTGTACTCAATGTTCATGTTCTAGAAATGTTTCTCCACCTCCTGTGGTAATTCCTCAGCCTCAACCGTTTGTTGAGACTCGTTCTTGTTTCTACTGCAAGAAACAAGGACATTTAATCCGTGAATGTCCAAAGCTGTCAAATCAGCGTTATGGGAGAGAGATGCCTAGGACATCTGTTTATAGAAACTCTTTTTCTAAATCTCCACCTAGGCGTTACTCAAACTCTCCCAAGCCTGTTTTGAAACCAAGTAATGTTGAGCAAAAATCTTTGCCAATTCAAAAGCCCAACATTACTTCTATTACCGATTCCGAATCTTCAAAAGTTTGGAAACGTAAAGAGTCTGATGTTGACTCTTCAGTCGTCAACAATAACACATCTGATAAAAATTCTAATTTGTTTAAAGATAAAATCCTATCTGACGTGATTATTGTTGATGACCACGGTCGACCTAAGTCTGTAAAGGCTTGGGTCACCGTTTCTCACTAATCTCCTTTCGTTTGTGTGTTGCAGCAGTCAGAACGTGTTAAAGATATTGAATGGTATTTGGACAGTGGCTGCTCGCGACATATGACAGGCGATGTATCCTTACTTGTGGATATTAAACCACATGCAGGAGGTTATGTTGCCTTTGCTGGAGATTCTGGGGGAACTATTTCTGGAAGAGGAACGTTAACTAACGGCAATGTTAGTTTCGAAAATGTGAACTACGTGGAACAGCTTACGCACAACTTGCTAAGTGTTTCACAGGTCTGTGATAAGGATTATACAACTGCATTCACAAAGACAGAGTGTGTGATATTGAAGCCTGGTTATGTCATTCCGGAAGAATGGGTGTTACTGAGAGCACCAAGAAAGGATGACACATACATTTTGAATATGAGAACGGTTGAGACATCGAATGAGTATACGTGTCTCTTGTCTAAGGCTTCTGAAAAGGAATCACTGCTTTGGCACAGACGAATGGGACATATTCATTTCCGAAAAATGAATTTCTTGACCAAAAATGACCTAGTGCTAGGAGTTCAGAAACAGTCATTTGCTTTAATGGATGACTGTATCTCCTGCCAAAAAGGAAAGCTACGTAAGATGTCCCATAAGTCTAAGCAGGTGAATTCCATAAATGCTCCATTGGAACTACTGCATATGGATCTTTTCGGTCCAGTTTCTACAAAGAGCATTGGTGGTCGGTCTTACTGCTTGGTAGTTACTGATGACTACTCAAGGTTTTCGTGGGTTTATTTTTTGACCACAAAAGGGGAAACTCCTGAGATTCTGGTGTATTTGTTGGACAAGTTGGTAAATCTGTGCAACTTGAAGGTGAAAAGGATACGAAGCGACAATGGAACTGAGTTCAAGAACTCAACTCTCGAATTGTTTTGTGCTACAAGAGGTATTGAGCATCAATTTAGTGCTCCGAGGACTCCACAACAGAATGGAGTTGCAGAAAGGAAGAACAGGACAATAATCGAGACAGCTCGGACTATGTTAGCTGACTCCAAGTTACCAATCATATTCTGGGCTGAGGCAGTTAATACTGCCTGTTATGTTCTCAACAGAGTACTCACGGTTAAGAAAAGGAACAAAACGTGTTATGAACTTTTCAATAACCGTAAGCCAAATCTGCAGTTCCTATAACCATTTGGTTGTCCATGCCTGATCATGATAACAAAAGATAAGGTCTTTAAGTTTGGTGATAAGGCTGTTGAAGGGATTTTTCTTGGATATTCAGTCAACTCTCCGAACAAAAGAGTCTTTAACAAATCATCGAATCAGATTGAGGAGCATTTTGAAGTGAAATGTTTAAGGTATACGGAACCTCCTCAAGGAACGGGTCCGGATTGGTTTTTCAACTATGGAAACCTCTTCAACTCTTTCAATATTCCGGAAGAAGATGAAACGGAAGAATTGGTTTCTATACTTCATGAGCTTGATCTTAATCAAGATACACCTGTTACTAATAAACCATCCGACCCATCTCCCAATGCAACACCCGCACCTCCACCAACTAATCCTACACCTCCACAACCTACACCTCCACAACCTACACCTCCACAACCTACACCTTCACCCACACAACCACAAACAACTACCAAATCACCACCATCAACACCATCTCCTACTCCATCATCTTCGGCTGCTCCTTCTAAAACAGTTTATACCTACACAAAGGAGCTTCCATATGATCCAAATATGCCTCCTTTAGAGGAACCTCAAGAAGAAGATGAAATGGAGGAAACAATGGCTTACTCTCACTTATTTTCTCATGAAGATGAAGTAGAAGAAGAAGAGATAGCCATTCCTGAGTCTGCTGCTACTCCCGAAACTGAGGGAGATTTGAACAATCTAGGTGTGAATCTTGTGCCAGGTGCCATACCAGAAACTCGTATACATAAGGATCACCCCATTGATAATATCATTGGTGATCCTCATGCATCTGTTCAAACACGACAGCAAGCAAAGCAGACTTCAGCTCAGCAGCTTTTGGGACTTATTGCACACATCGATTCATGTCATTTGTCTCAAATTGAACCTAAAAAGGTTGAACAAGCCTTAAAGGATCCATCTTGGGTCGAGGCTATGCAGGAGGAACTACAGCAAATAAACAAGATGAATGTTTGGGATATTGTTCCTCTACCCAAGGGTGCTCACTTGACGGGTACTCGTTGGGTTTTCCGTAACAAAATGGATGATCGTGGGGCTGTTATTCGAAACAAAGCCCGTCTGGTAGTTCAAGGATATAGTCAATTAGAGGGTATTGACTATGATGAAGTTTTCGCTCCTGTTGCTCGTTTGGAATCAATTCGGATTTTTCTAGCTTATGCTTCTTTTAAAGGATTCCGCGTGTATCAACTTGACGTGAAGTGTGCCTTTCTTTATGGAGATGTCGACGCAGTGATTTATGTGTGTCAACCTCCAGGTTTTGAAGACCCAAAGCATCCTAATCATGTTTGCAAACTGAAGAAAGCTTTGTATGGTCTTCATCAATCTCCTCGACTTTGGTATGAGCGACTTGCCAAGTACTTGCTGAAGAATGGTTTTGACAGAGGACAGATTGATAGCACGCTTTTCATCAAAAGGGAAGGAGCGGATTTGTTACTTGTGCAGGTCTATGTGGACGACATTATTTTTGGATCAACTAATGATCAGTTGTGCAAAGATTTTGAAGGACTGATGAAATCCGAGTTTGAAATGAGTGCTATGGGGGAACTCACGTTCTTTCTGGGGCTACAGGTTGAGCAATCTGATAATGGAATATATATTCATCAGTCAAAATATGTCACTGACATGTTAAAGCGATATGAATTGCTCAATTGTAAACACTACGGCACTCCAATTGAAGCAAGACACAATCTTGGACCTAATGAGGACGATGAAGATTGCAAGGAGAAAGACTATCGCTCAATGATAGGCTCTCTCATGTACCTGACTGCCTCAAGACCAGATATAGTGTTTGCTGTTTCTCTCTGCTCACGATTTCAAGCAAATCCGAAGGTGTCTCATATGAAGGCAGTAAAACGCATTTTTGGATATCTCGCTTTTAGGCCATCTCTGGGTCTATGGTATTCAAACGAGAAAAACTTCGAGTTAACTGCCTATTCGGATTAGGATCTTGGTGGCTGCAAGATAGATATGAAGTCAACTACTGGAGGATGTCAGTTCCTTGGATCGCGCTTAGTTTCTTGCAGTGCAAAAAGCAGACTGCGGTTGCTATTTCCACAGCTGAAGCCGAGTATGTTGCTGCTGCAAGTTGCTGTTCTCAAGTTCTCTGGATTCAGCATCAGCTGCGTGATTACGGTTCAATCTCTCTATGACTCCTATTTATATAGATAATACAGCTGCTATATCTATAACTCACAATCCCGTACAGCACTCTAAGACCAAACATATTGAACTTAGGTTCCACTTTATACGGGATTGCTTTGAGAAACACCTTATAGATGTCGTACATATAGAGACCCTTAAGCAGTGTGCGGACCTTTTCACAAAAGCCTTTTTGCGATCACGTTTTATTGAACTGGTCAATCTGATAGGTTTAAGGTTCTTTCAGTCAAAGAAATGATTTGTGACTTGGATTTTTTTTAAGTTTTTAAATTCAATTTAAAAAAAAAAGAAAAAAAAAAGAAAAAAAAAAGAGAAGATCGCAACAGCCACTCTTTATACTCTTTAGTATTAAAGAAAAAGCAAGGTTGCTACATTTTTAAAAATAGACGTTGAAGTTGTGTCTGTAAACAACTTGGGATATGATAGTACATCGGGTGACATGCACAAAATGGAATTTTAAGGTTTATCTTGGATGTGTCAGTAGGTTTATCTGACACACTTAAAACAGTTTTTATCTAAATTATCTTCATCATACGATGTATTGGTAGGCATGGTACACACCGGTCTCTGAGATATTAAGAAGTAATTTAAATACTTGTCTATTACTTTGAGAAAAATGTTATATGATGTATGACATAAGTCTTAATTGATAAATGGAAGTACTATCATACACTGTCATAATTATGTAAATGTAAAATGGGCATATAGTGATAATATGATTATTCGCCTAACTAATGGTGACTATTGTTGTACTCACATACAGACCTGAATCCATTAGTTATGCAAATAGTCTCAAACTTGTTATGTTCATACTAAGGGACCCTCTGTTGTACTTTGTACAGATCTGGGGTCACTAGTATCTTCATAGTCGGTTTGATGTATGCCTAAATATAAATATCACGTGTATGTTACGAGAAAACCGAGATAAACTTGGTCTTGTAATCTCTACCTTGTGTGAATATGCAGTGTTTGTTTTACTGAAGTTTATCAGTATATCATATAATAGGTCTCTCAAAATTAATATTCATACTCACAATAAAAGTTTAACTCACAGACACGGATGTAACGTGTTTAGGTGGTCAAACAATACCAATAATCGTTTTTGAAATAATTTTTATAACATGTGTTTTAAATGTGCCACGTAAATTTAAAGTGGACAAATATACTGATGATCGAAATAACACTTACTATTCCTAATAAATGCATGTTATTCCGATATGATCCCTAATCAGACAACTCAACTCCGTCACCAAAAATAGAGTGTTAGTTATTTTATTTTGTTTATTTTTTACTTTTTGTAAATTTAAAGAAAATACCAAAAAGATTTTTTACTTTTATGCTTTATTTTTATTCTGCGTTATTTTTCCCAAGTCACGAGTTATTTGGAAATTATTTGCTAAAATAACGAGTAAACGGTTTGAAAATGTCAAAATTGCATCAAAACTGCTCTATGCGACGTCCAGCTCTACGTCGCCTGCGACGTCCCAGCCTACGTCGCACATAGGGTTAGACTATATATAGTCTCGACTGCGACGTAAACCGTCACACTATTCACTATTCACGTGCGACGTAGCCTGTGACGTACCAGTGGCGATTTGCGACGTAGCAATTTTCGAGCAATTTTCGTGATTTGTAGCTGTTTTCATTCCGATTCACTTACGTAGTTTTGATCTACTCGTTATTCCGCACACTTAGGTACCATATTCACCTTTTTTCACCGTGTATATTACGTTTAATTGCTATATATGTGATACGGGTTTAAAGGGTTTCGGTTTTGGGTTAAATTCGATGGTTAATTGGATGTTATAACTATTATAACTTATGTTTTCGTGATCACCATCGTTAGCCGCACCTTGTAGTGTGATTGATTTTGAAAACCCCTAAATTCGAGGGTTAGGGTTTCTGGGTTGGGGACACCTGTTCGTCAGTGCGACGTACGCTGCGACGTCGTGGCCTACGTCGCTTTATTTAATTATTATTAATTTCCTACGTCGCCCATCCCTACGTCGCTTTTACTGCGACGTCCGATGCGACGTACCACTCTACGTCGCTATTTTAATTAAAGTGATTAAATTCACAATAAATTGCAAAATGCGACGTCCCCCTTGACGTCGCTCGAATTTTATGCGACGTCAGGCCTTACGTCGCTTTTCAATTTATTTTGAATTTCAGCGACGTACAGTTCTACGTCGCTCTGTGTTATGCGACGTACGGTGCTACGTCGCTAGTTACAGGGAATTTTAAGAGGTTTTGTTTAAAAATGTAACATTTTTTTTCTAACCTTTTTCGAGTTGCAATCTGTTTCTGTTTTTGCAGATATGGCTTTGATTTTTGAAGCTCGTCATAATACGGCTGCTTACCTTACTGACACTTCTGATAAAGCTGCACCGTATCGTCAGATGATCGCGTTTTTGAGACGTTCAAGGGTATTCCACGCCATTTCCGATAACACTATGGCGTTTGGAAATCTGATCAACCCTTTTTGGAGAAACGCAACTGTCGTTACTGAAAACGACGTTAGACGATTGGTCTCTACCGTTCTGGGTACGGAGATCACAATTACAGAACAGAGCATTCGGGAACTTTTACAGCTGAATGATCAACCGGATATGCCTGTCGGTTTTGATCATATTTTCGTTACCGGAGCTATGCAACGGATAGGATATCCCGGGATTCCCTCTGATCAGTATAGAAAAGCGAATCTCACACGCGTCTGGCGATATTTGATGCATGTGATCATTGTTTGCTTGGGGAATAGGAAAGGTGGAACGGATGGGATGAGCCGAAGTCTGGCTTCTGCTATGTTAGCTTTAGTATATAACAAGCCGTTCAACTTCTCGGGATTTATCTTCAGGGCTATGGTTGATAATGCAAATGCCGGGGATCAGAAATGGATTTTATATCCAAGATTTGTACAGTTGCACATCAATCGTCATCATCCGGAGCTTCAGGCACAGGGTGATATCGATCAGCCGCTCAAGATTTCACCGATGATGAGTCGGATTTTCACTATTTGTGCAGGGTATGAGAAAGGGGTCGAGGCACCAAGGGATGTTCCTTTATTCGGTGCTATTGTCGATGAAAATTATGTACCGCCCCCAGATCCTCAGTATATGGATGTTCCAGCACCACAGCAACCGCAGCAACCACTCATGAACATTCCTGTTCAAGCTGCGGGGGAGAATGTGGATGCTCTTTTGGAAAACATTGAGCAGTTCGGGCACGTTGATTCGGACAATCCAGCATCGCATGATACGGTTGAGAATTCAGATTCTGAAGATACATCGAATGTAGGACCTCAGGATGGGGGTCCGACGCCTGAGCATTCTGATGGTACTGTTCCGCATCCCTCTGAGATGGACCGTATCAGGATTACCGATTCTTTCAGATATCTGAGGATTAAGCGTCGGATCAGACAAGGACGCAAGTATGTGCCTCCAAGGGATACTGGAAAACGTACACGCGACGGTGATGATCCTGCTGATGAGACTTATCGACCGAGTCGTCGTGTTCGTCGCTCTTCGTCAACACGAGCTCCAGTCAATCCACAGCAGCAGGATGTTTTTGAGATTCAACCGACTCCAGCTTTCATGCAAAAGATTATGGAGGATATGCAGCAGATGAAGCAAAAGCTGGAGGCTCAAGACGAGAAGATTGCTGAACAAGCTGCGTTGATCGAGGTCCAATCTAAGGAGCTTGAGGAAACGAAGCTTAGGGTTAATGTTTTGGAAGGCAGGTTACTTGCCTCGGGGGAGTCTGGGTCTGGGATACCCACTTTAGAGTCAAGTGAACCTGCGTCTGTAAATCCCAACCCTGTAATTGAAAATGTTAATGAAAATATTTCTCTTTTGGATTATTTCTGTGTTGATGATATTCCAGGGCAACCGAGACCGCTGGCAGTTGATTACTCATTCGCTGACTTATCATTTATTCAGAGGATGGCCAGTGGAGTTGGCTCTGAGGAAGAAACAGAGAATGTTTTTGAGATGAACGAGGATGTCTCGATTGAAGAGGAACAGTTGAATGCAGATGAAACGTATGATGATGCACAATCTGGGGAAGCTTATGATGATGCACCAATTATAGAATCTGATTCAAGTGAAGACGAGAGTCCTGATAAAGCTCAACATGGAGAATCAAGTTCTGCTGCAACTCCAGCTTCAGAGACACAGGCACCGGACTCAGCAGCGAAGAAATTAACTGCTGAAGAAAAGAGAGAGAGAAATAAGAAATGGTGGCCTAAGGGACGAAATCCAGTTCCTATTCCAGTTAAATGTCAAGTGTACCGGGTTAGTCGAAATTATACCGGTGTTATTAAAAGCTGGAAGTGTTAGAGGAATCTGTTTATGATAAAGAGAGAAGATGGAGTTCAGTATTTCAGAATGCGTTTTGATAGATTGAGTACGTTGCCAAAAGGAGAGATTAATCGATTAGCTCAGCTTAAATTGATTAATCCTTTCGAGAATGATTATGCTGAGTTCATTCAGAGAAGTCTACGTCGGGAAGTATTATCGAAGACTTATTCGAAATTGAAGCCGACGTTGGGAACTCGGTATACGTGGAAGAAAAAGATTGATCCAGTCACCAGGAAGCCTTTGGTTAAAATTCACTATTCGCCTGCTAAATGTTTGACTGAGATACCTCTGGAATCAGTTCCTTATTATTTTCTGAGAAGACTTGTAAAATGGGAACTTGATCCACAGACTGGCGAAGCGGTTATTACTTTCGTTCCAGATTCTGAACCGTGGCCAGAAGTTGGAGGTATATGGAATCTGAGGCAAGCAACGTTTAGACTATATGATCCGATGAGTTTGATTAATTTTCATGAAAAAGATTTAAGAAAACTCTATGATAATCGGATTCGTGTTGGTCAGAAGAATGAATTCAACAGACGTTTAGCACAGCAGTTTTACAATGTTGTTACTGTTTGTGTGGCTAATGGAATTCATGCTGATGGCCAGTTTCCTGCGGGCTGGGTTTAATGAAGATTTTTGAAGACCAAGCTGAAGACACGGGGGAGTTTGTTAGTACATGTTTAGTGTCTGTCAGTTGGTCTAGCTCGTAGTTTGTATTTAGATTTGTGTTTCCTGACTCCTGCGACGTAGCGTGCAACGTCGCAGGTGCGACGTCAGGTTTTGGGCCTGCGACGTAGCCAACGTCGCATGGGCTTGGGCCTGCGACGTAGCGTGCGACGTCGCAGGTGCCAGATTTTGTATAAAAACGTTTTATGTTTTCTGTTTTAGGGTTGACGAAACCCTAAACGCAATTAGTCGAAATCTCTGTAATCTGACCGATTATTACTGAATATAATACGTTTCGTTTGATATTCATTGCGTATTGTTATTCGTGTGATTGTTTGATTAGTCAATTGTTGTTTCCGCCATCAATTGATTGACTCGGTTCGTACTAGATCCAAGGTTAGGGACAAACAGTCCCAATCGTACGAAACCTGTAAAACTTTACTCAAAACACAATAATAGCACCAAATCGATCCTAATCTTGCTAGAATATCTTTGATCTTCACAAAATCGAACCGAAAAATCTCCAATACACGAACACACGTGATCAAATCAACTCCGAGGCTCTGATACCAGTTGAAAGTGCCCCTGTGATGTGGATCTAAGTGATGATCGATAGTAATAGATTGGCGGAATCAATCAATTACACATATAACTAATAAACGTTAACCGAAACGAATGATTAATCAAAGAATACTTGTTTATTAGCTTGGAATAGGTATTGGAAACGAATTACAGATTGCTTAATCGACAAATGGTGCTAGGGTTTCGTCAACCCTAGCCGAAAACCCGTAGGTTTCAATTTATACTAAAACAAAATCGGCAGACATGCGTCACTTGGGAAGTGTCGCATGTCGCCGCCCTCATGCGTCACTTACCTAAGTGTCGCTATGCGTCACTAAGGCAAGTGTCGCCTAATACTAAACTTAAGTGTCGTATATACAGAACATGACTTTTCTATTAAAACTAACTAACGACACTTACAACTCGATAGACCAACTGACAGACACACTAAAATGCATCAACAAACTCCCCCGTGTCTTCAGCTTGGTCTTCAAAAACATCTTCAGCTCAAACCCAACCTGGTGGAAACACTCCACCAGCATGAATACCCACTCAAACACAAATCTCGACCACCTTCTCGAACTTTGAAGCTTCTTCTTGATCAAAACGATGATACTCCATTTTGCTTTTGTGAAGAGCTCTCAAATCTTTCTTTGTCAGATTAATAAGGCTGATCGGATCAAAAATACGAAGAGTTCTTCCATACTTTGCAGATAGACTCCAATTACCCTTCTCAATCACTGGATCTTCAACTGAAAGATATTCAATAACTGCTTCTTGAGTAACTGAATCAAACCACCAATATCGTAATCTTCTAAGAAAATCGAGTGGTAAAGACTGCAATGGCACAGTTTTCTGACTAGCAGCTGGAGGATAATGATATTTCACGATCGGTTGCTGAGTTCTTGAATCCAACTTTTTCTTGTATGAATACCGAACTCCCAGCTCTGGTCTAACCCACAAATACTTCTTGCTGTAGATATCTTTTCTGAGAATCTTCTGAAACATGTTACCACGAAAATCATCAGTGTGGTTCACGATGTTCAGTTGAGCAAGACGATTCAATTCCTCCTTCGGCAACGTGCTAATACAGTTAAATCTCGGCCGGAAATACTGTACGCCATCTCTTCGTTTAATAAGGATCAGAAAGTTAACTTCATCAAACTTCCAACTTCTGATCAATCCAGTCAAATCACCTCGAACCGGATATGTTTTGCAAATCTTCAATTCAGGCTTGAGCTTTCGAAACATTGGGCGCTCTGAAGATGTAGACGGTTGTGCTTGTTCAGGAACAGATTCAGCAGATGGTTGTTCCTGAGCAGGTTCTGTTGGGGGTTCTTGTTCATCATCAGAATCATCGGACTCAATGATCGGTGCATCAAAATCTTACGGTTGAGCCGGTTGTTTCTGAACTGGTTCCGATTCTCGCTCAGGTGCCGGTTCCTGATTAGGATTATCCAAATATTCTTCGTCCGACCCTGGAACCTCCACATCCATCTCTATATCATCCGGATCGACTGATCTATCTTCTTCACCACCCGGATTTATCAAACTCTGAATATATGTGAGATTAACATTCGAATAATCAACCGAAATGGGTCTCTAGTAATAGATTGGCGGAATCAATCAATTACACATATAACTAATAAACGTTAACCGAAACGAATGATTAATCAAAGAATACTTGTTTATTAGCTTGGAATAGGTATTGGAAACGAATTACAGATTGCTTAGTCGACAAATGGTGCTAGGGTTTCGTCAACCCTAGCCGAAAACCCGTAGGTTTCAATTTATACTAAAACAAAATCGGCAGACATGCGTCACTTGGGAAGTGTCGCATGTCGCCGCCCTCATGCGTCACTTACCTAAGTGTCGCTATGCGTCACTAAGGCAAGTGTCGCCTAATACTAAACTTAAGTGTCGTATATACATAACATGACTTTTCTATTAAAACTAACTAACGACACTTACAACTCGATAGACCAACTGACAGACACACTAAAATGCATCAACAGAAGCCACGATTGATTTCGCGTTATCTCCAAAACTTAAAAAAAAAAAAAAAAAAAAAAAAAACTTAATCGGAAAAAGGTAGCAAAACGCGATACGATTTTATGTAAGATTAAATGAGGAGAGAAAAGAGTATACGGTGTGGATATTTGCATCTAAACAAAAGTTAACATACCAATATAGACAACAAATAAGAAATTTTGGCATCATTTTAAAAAAATTGTTAAAAACTGGTGTTATAAAAAAAAAGTAGCAAAGAAACCATACGATTATGTTAGATAATGTGTATGAGGTTAAATTGAAGTAAAATTTAAAAAGTGGTGTTATAATTATGAAAGACTTCGAGATGATAAATGAACTAGTAAGTGAAGCCACGATTGATTTCGCGTTATCTCCAAAACTTAAAAAAAAAAAAAAAAAAAAAAAAAAAACTTTAATCGGAAAAAGGTAGCAAAACGCGATACGATTTTGTGTAAGATTAAATGAGGAGAGAAAAGAGTATACGGTGTGGATATTTGCATCTAAACAAAAGTTAACACACCAATATAGACAACAAATAAGATATTTTGGCATCATTTTAAAAAAATTGTTAAAAATTGGTGTCATAAAAAAAAGTAGCAAAGAAACCATGCGATTATGCTAGATAATATGTATGAGGTTAAATTGGAGCAAAATTTAGAAAAAGTTGTGTTATAATTGTGAAAGAATTGGAGATGATAAATGAACTAGTAAGTGAAGCCATGATTGATTTCGCGTTATCTCCAACACTTAAAAAAATAAACTTTAATCGGAAAAAAATAGAAAAATCGGATACGATTTTGTGTAAGATTAAATGAGGAGAAAAAATAGTATACGGTGTAGATATTTTCATTTAAACAAAATTTAACACACCAATGCAGACAACAAATAAGAAATTTTGGCATCATTTTGAAAAAATTGTTAAAAACTGGTGTCATCAAAAAAAAGTAACAAAGAAACCATACGATTATGCTAGATAATATGTATGAGGTTAAATTGGAGCAAAATTTTGAAAGTGGTGTTATAATTGTGAAATATTTGGAGATGATAAATGAACTAATAAGTGAAGCCATGATTGAATTCGCGTTATCTACAACACTTAAAAAAAAAACTTTAATCGGAAAAAAGTAGCAAAACACGATACGATTTTATGTAAGATTAAATGAGGAGAAAAAATAGTATACGGTGTGGATATTTTCATCTAAACAAAATTTAACACACCAATACAGACAACAAATAAGAAATTTTGGCATCATTTTGAAAAAATTGTAAAAAACTGGTGTCATCAAAAAAAAGTATCAAAGAAACCATACGATTATGCAAGATAATATGTAAGAGGTTAAATTGGAGAAAAATTTTGAAAGTGGTGTTATAATTGTGAAAGATTTGGAGATGATAAATGAACTAGTAAGTGAAGCCATGATTGAATTCGCGTTATCTCCAACTCTTAAAAAAAAAAAAAAAAAAAAAAAAAAAAACTCAATCGAAAAAAAGTAGCAAATACGATACGATTTTATTTTATATAAGGTTAAGTGAGGAGAAAAAATAGTATACGGTGTGGATATTTGCATCTAAACAAAAGTTAACACACCAATATAGACAACAAATAAGAAATTTTGGCATCATTTTAAAAAAATTGTTAAAAACTGGTGTTATAAAAAAAAAAGTAGCAAAGAAACCATACGATTATGTTAGATAATGTGTATGAGGTTAAATTGGAGTAAAATTTAAAAAGTGGTGTTATAATTATGAAAGACTTCGAGATGATAAATGAACTAGTAAGTGAAGCCACGATTGATTTCGCGTTATCTCCAAAAATTAAAAAAAAAAAAAAAAAAAAAAAAAAAAAAAAAAAACCTTAATCGGAAAAAGGTAGCAAAACGCGATACGATTTTGTGTAAGATTAAATGAGGAGAGAAAAGAGTATACGGTGTGGATATTTGCATCTAAACAAAAGTTAACACACCAATATAGACAACAAATAAGATATTTTAGCATCATTTTAAAAAAATTGTTAAAAATTGGTGTCATAAAAAAAGTAGCAAAGAAACCATGCGATTATGCTAGATAATATGTATGAGGTTAAATTGGAGCAAAATTTAAAAAGTGGTGTTATAATTGTGAAAGATTTGGAGATAATAAATGAACTAGTAAGTGAAGCCATGATTGATTTCGCGCTATCTCCAACACTTAAAAAAAAAAACTTTAATCGGAAAAAAAATAGCAAAACGGATACGATTTTGTGTAAGATTGAATGAGGAGAAAAAATAGTATACGGTGTAGATATTTTCATTTAAACAAAATTTAACACACCAATACAGACAACAAATATGAAATTTTGGCATCATTTTGAAAAAATTGTTAAAAACTGGTGTCATAAAAAAAAAAGTAAATAAGAAACCATACGATTATGCTAGATAATATGTATGAGGTTAAATTGGAGCAAAATTTTGAAAGTGGTGTTATAATTGTGAAAGATTTGGAGATGATAAATGAACTAGTAAGTGAAGCCATGATTGAATTCGCGTTATCTCCAACTCTTAAAAGAAAAAAGAAAAAAAAAACCTCAATCGGAAAAAAGTAGCAAAACACGATACGATTTTATTTTATATAAGTTTAAATGAGGAGAAAAAAGAGTATTCGGTGTGGATATTTGCGTCTAAACAAAAGTTAACACACCAATATAGACAACAAATAAGAAATTATGGCATCATTTTAAAAAAATTGTTAAAAACTGGTGTTATAAAAAAAAAGTAGCAAAGAAACATACGATTATGTTAGATAATGTGTATGAGGTTAAATTGGAGTAAAATTTAGAAAGTGATGTTATAATTATGAAAGATTTCGAGATGATAAATGAACTAGTAAGTGAAGCCAAGATTGATTTCGCGTTATCTCCAACACTTAAAAAAAAAAAAAAAAAAAAAAACCTTAATCGGAAAAAGGTAGCAAAACGCGATACGATTTTGTGTAAGATTAAATGAAGAGAAAAAAGAGTATACGGTGTGAATATTTGCATCTAAACAAAAGTTAACACACCAATATAGACAACAAATAAGATATTTTGGCATCATTTTAAGAAAATTGTTAAAAATTAGTGTCCTAAAAAAAAGTAGCAAAGAAACCATGCGATTATGCTAGATAATATGTATGAGGTTAAATTGGAGTAAAATTTTGAAAGTTGTGTTATAATTGTGAAAGATTTGGAGATGATAAATGAACAAGAAAGTGAAGCCATGATTGATTTCGCGCTATCTCCAACACTTAAAAAAAAAAACTTTAATCGGAAAAAAATAGCAAAACGGATACGATTTTGTGTAAGATTAAATGAGGAGAAAAAATAGTATACGGTGTAGATATTTTCATTTAAACAAAATTTAACACACCAATACAGACTACAAATAAAAAATTTTGGCATCATTTTGAAAAAATTGTTAAAAACTGGTGTCATCAAAAAAAAGTAACAAAGAAACCAAACGATTATGCTAGATAATATGTATGAGGTTAAATTGGAGCAAAATTTTGAAAGTGATGTTATAATTGTGAAAGATTTGGAGATGATAAATGAACTATTAAGTGAAGCCATGATTGAATTCGCGTTATCTCCAACTCTTAAAAAAAAAAAACCTTAATCGGAAAAAAGTAGCAAAACACGATACGATTTTATATAAGGTTAAATGAGGAGAAAAAAGAGTATACGGTGTGGATATTTGCAACTAAACAAAAGTTAAGACACCAATATAGACAACAAATAAAAAATTTTGGCATCATTTTAAAAAATTTGTTAAAAACTGGTGTCATCAAAAAAAATTAACAAAGGAACCATACGATTATGCTAGATAATATGTATGAGGTTAAATTGGAGCAAAATTTTAAAACTGGTGTTATAATTGTGAAAGATTTGGAGATGATAAATGAACTAGTAAGTGAAGCCATGATTGAATTCGCGTTATCTCCAACACTTAAAAAAAAAACTTTAATCGGAAAAAAGTAGCAAAACGCGATACGATTTTATGTAAGATTAAATGAGGAGAAAAAATAGTATACGGTGTGGATATTTTCATCTTAACAAAATTTAACTCACCAATACAGACAACAAATAAAAAATTTTGGCATCATTTTGAAAAAATTGTTAAAAACTGGTGTCATCAAAAAAAAGTAACAAAGAAACCATACGATTATGCTAGATAATATGTATGAGGTTAAATTGGAGCAAAATTTTGAAAGTGGTGTTATAATTGTGAAAGATTTGGAGATGATAAATGAACTAGTAGCTGAAGCCACGATTGATTTCGCGTTATCTCCAACACTTAAAAAAAAAAAAAAAAAACCTTAATCGGAAAAAGGTAGCAAAACGCGATACGATTTTGTGTATGATTAAATGAGAAGAAAAAAGAGTATACGGTGTGGATATTTGCATCTAAAAAAAAGTTACCACACCAATATAGACAACAAATAGGATATTTTGGCATCATTTTAAAAAAATTGTTAAAACTTTGTGTCATAAAAAAAAGTAGCAAAGAAACCATGCGATTATGCTAGATAATATGTATGAGGTTAAATTGGAGCAAAATTTAGAAAAAGTTGTGTTATAATTGTGAAAGAATTGGAGATGATAAATGAACTAGTAAGTGAAGCCATGATTGATTTCGCGTTATCTCCAACACTTAAAAAAAAAACTTTAATCGGAAAAAAATAGAAAAGCCGGATACGATTTTGTGTAAGATTAAATGAGGAGAAAAAATAGTATACGGTGTAGATATTTTCATTTAAACAAAATTTAACACACCAATACAGACAACAAATAAGAAATTTTGGCATCATTTTGAAAAAATTGTTAAAAACTGGTGTAATCAAAAAAAAAGTAACAAAGAAACCATACGATTATGCTAGATAATATGTATGAGGTTAAATTGGAGCAAAATTTTGAAAGTGGTGTTATAATTGTGAAAGATTTGGAGATGATAAATGAACTATTAAGTGAAGCCATGATTGAATTCGCGTTATCTCCAACTCTTAAAAACCCCTTAATCGGAAAAAAGTAGCAAAACACGATACGATTTTATATAAGGTTAAATGAGGAGAAAAAAGAGTATATGGTGTGGATATTTGCATCTAAACAAAAGTTAAGACACCAATATAGACAACAAATAAGAAATTTTGGCATCATTTTAAAAAAAAATTTTAAAAACTGGTGTCATCAAAAAAAATTAACAAAGGAACCATACGATTATGCTAGATAATATGTATGAGGTTAAATTGGAGCAAAATTTTAAAAGTGGTGTTATAATTGTGAAAGATTTGGAGATGATAAATGAACTAGTAAGTGAAGCCATGATTGAATTCGCGTTATCTCCAACACTTAAAAAAAAACTTTAATCGGAAAAAAGTAGCAAAACGCGATACGATTTTGTGTAAGATTAAATGAGAAGAAAAAATAGTATACGGTGTGGATATTTTCATCTTAACAAAATTTAACTCACCAATACAGACAACAAATAAGAAATTTTGGCATCATTTTGAAAAAATTGTTAAAAACTGGTGTCATCAAAAAAAAGTAACAAAGAAACCATACGATTATGCTAGATAATATGTATGAGGTTAAATTGGAGCAAAATTTTGAAAGTGGTGTTATAATTGTGAAAGATTTGGAGATGATAAATGAACTAGTAGCTGAAGCCACGATTGATTTCGCGTTATCTCCAACACTTAAAAAAAAAAAAAACCTTAATCGGAAAAAGGTAGCAAAACGCGATACGATTTTGTGTAAGATTAAATGAGAAGAAAAAAGAGTATACGGTGTGGATATTTGCATCTAAACAAAAGTTACCACACCAATATAGACAACAAATAAGATATTTTGGCATCATTTTAAAAAAATTGTTAAAACTTGGTGTCATAAAAAAAAGTAGCAAAGAAACCATGCGATTATGCTAGATAATATGTATGAGGTTAAATTGGAGCAAAATTTAGAAAAAGTTGTGTTATAATTGTGAAAGAATTGGAGATGATAAATGAACTAGTAAGTGAAGCCATGATTGATTTCGCGTTATCGCCAACACTTAAAAAAAAACTTTCATCGGAAAAAAATAGAAAAACCGGATACGATTTTGTGTAAGATTAAATGAGGAGAAAAAATAGTATACGGTGTAGATATTTTCATTTAAACAAAATTTAACACACCAATACAGACAACAAATAAGAAATTTTGGCATCATTTTGAAAAAAATGTTAAAAACTGGTGTCATCAAAAAAAAGTAACAAAGAAACCATACGATTATGCTAGATAATATGTATGAGGTTAAATTGGAGCAAAATTTTGAAAGTGGTGTTATAATTGTGAAAGATTTGGAGATGATAAATGAACTATTAAGTGAAGCCATGATTGAATTCTCGTTATCACCAACTCTTAAAAAAAAAAAACCTTAATCGGAAAAAAGTAGCAAAACACGATACGATTTTATATAAGGTTAAATGAGGAGAAAAAAGAGTATACTGTGTGGATATTTGCATCTAAACAAAAGTTAAGACACCAATATAGACAACAAATAAGAAATTTTGGCATCATTTAAAAAAATATGTTAAAAACTGGTGTCATCAAAAAAAATTAACAAAGGAACCATACGATTATGCTAGATAATATGTATGAGGTTAAATTGGAGCAAAATTTTAAAAGTGGTGTTATAATTGTGAAAGATTTGGAGATGATAAATGAACTAGTAAGTGAAGCCATGATTGAATTCGCGTTATCTCCAACACTTAAAAAAAAAAAAACTTTAATCGGAAAAAAGTAGCAAAACGCGATACGATTTTATGTAAGATTAAATGAGGAGAAAAAATAGTATACGGTGTGGATATTTTCATCTTAACAAAATTTAACTCACCAATACAGACAACAAATAAGAAATTTTGGCATTATTTTGAAAAAATTGTTAAAAACTGGTGTCATCAAAAAAAAGTAACAAAGAAACCATACGATTATGCTAGATAATATGTATGAGGTTAAATTGGAGCAAAATTTTGAAAGTGGTGTTATAATTGTGAAAGATTTGGAGATGATAAATGAACTAGTAGCTGAAGCCACGATTGATTTCGCTTTCTCTCCAACACTTAAAAAAAAAAAAAAACCTTAATCGGAAAAAGGTAGCAAAACGCGATACGATTTTGTGTAAGATTAAATGAGAAGAAAAAAGAGTATACGGTGTGGATATTTGCATCTAAACAAAAGTTACCACACCAATATAGACAACAAATAAGATATTTTGGCATCATTTTAAAAAAATTGTTAAAACTTGGTGTCATAAAAAAAAGTAGCAAAGAAACCATGCGATTATGCTAGATAATATGTATGAGGTTAAATTGGAGCAAAATTTAGAAAAAGTTGTGTTATAATTGTGAAAGAATTGGAGATGATAAATGAACTATTAAGTGAAGCCATGATTGATTTCACGTTATCTCCAACACTTAAAAAAAAAACTTTAATCGGAAAAAAATAGAAAAACCGGATACGATTTTGTGTAAGATTAAATGAGGAGAAAAAATAGTATACGGTGTAGATATTTTCATTTAAACAAAATTTAACACACCAATACAGAAAACAAATAAGAAATTTTGGCATCATTTTGAAAAAATTGTAAAAAACTGGTGTCATCAAAATAAAGTATCAAAGAAACCATACGATTATGCAAGATAATATGTATGAGGTTAAATTGGAGAAAATTTTTGAAAGTGGTGTTATAATTATGAAAGATTTGGAGATTATAAATGAACTAGTAAGTGAAGCCATGATTGAATTTGCGTTATCTCCAACTCTTAAAAAAAAAAAAAAAAACCTCAATCGGAAAAAAGTAGCAAATCACGATACGATTTTATTTTATATAAGGTTAAATGAGAAGAAAAAATAGTATACGGTGTGGATATTTGCATCTAAACAAAAGTTAACACACCAATATAGACAACAAATAAGAAATTTTGGCATCATTTTAAAAAAATTGTTAAAAACTGGTGTTATAAAAAAAAGTGTTGAGACCTGAGACACTGTTAGATTTGCTCAGAATACAAGTATCATGCCGCTGTTGGTATAAGACTTCAACCACTGTTAGAAGTCAACCACTGTTAGAAGAAGACAACCGCTGTTAGTACATTTGTCTAACAGGGCCACTGTTAGTGTATAGTTTGTATTTTGTAAGTACTCAACCACTGTTGATAATATACGAGTACTACCCCTGTTAGTTATATACTCAACCACTGTTGGTTAGTCGGTTAGAGATAATTATGGAATAGATAGGATTTCCATAATAGTTTGATTTTGTAAAGAACTCTATGTGTTATAAATAGAGATTCTGTAAAACCCTAGAGATAGTGAGAGACGAATTCATTCTAGTTATTAGCTTCAAGGTTGTAAACCCTAACACAAGTTGTGTGTTCGTATTATTATTAATAATATTGAAGCTTTTGGTTAGATATTCTGTTATATACAAGTTTGTTCTTCAAGTTATTAATAAACTATTCCGCAAGCTTATTAATAATCAATCAAAGTAATACATACTAAGATCTCTAGCTGGGATCATCAAGTGGTATCAGAGCTGGGATCAGGTCTAAAATTGATTGTTTTTGGAGACATAAAAATGAGTGTAAATCTGAAGTGTCCAAAACCAATGCAGCACTGAGATCAATCACTGTCAAAAGGGTTGATGTCAATGGTGCTCAAGGGAAACCCAAAGCCAAATTGGTTTGGGTTCCCAAGAAAAACTAACTGTTTTTCTCATATATGTGCAGGGCAAGCCACCAAGCTTATGGCATATTGATTCTGGCTGTTCAAGACACATGACTGGAGACAGGAAAAAGCTACAGGACTTTAAAGCGTTTTCTGGAGGAGATGTAGCATTTGGAAGCAATCCTAAAGGAGGTAAAATCACAGGTAAAGGTAAGGTAAAAAGCAGTAAGCTCACTTTCAATGATGTTTATTATGTTGAGCAATTGAGATACAATTTGCTTAGTGTGAGTCAAATCACAGATAAGCAAAATCCTGTATATTTCACTGACACAGAATGCCTTATACTTTCTGAAAAACTCAAAATACCTGAAGATAAGATTTTAATGAGAGTTCCAAGAAAGGATAATGTATACTGTAGTGATTTAAACAAGATGGAATCTCAAAATGTTAACTGTCTCATTTCTAAAGCTACTGTATCTGAATCTGAACTATGGCATAGGAGGATGTGTCACTTGAATTTCAAGACCATGAATAAACTTGTTAGGAATAAGCTAGTGAGAGGCTTACCTGAAAAGTTATTTGAATGTAGTGACCACTGTGTAGCATGCCTCAAAGGCAAGCAACACAAGACCTCTTATAAGACCAAGCTTGTGAATACCAATACCACTCCCTTACACCTGTTACATATGGATTTGTTTGGCCCTACCAATGTAGCTAGTCAAGGGAAGAAATCTTACTGTTTGGTAATAACTGATGATTACTCTAGAATGAGTTGGGTGTTCTTTCTTAGGACTAAGGATGAGACAGGTGAAATACTTAGATCATTCATAACTAGGATTGAGAATTCAACTAATCAAAAGGTTAAGATCATCAGGTGTGATAATGGGACAGAATTTAAGAATCATGAGATGAATAAGTTCTGTGAGGATAAAGGTATAGAAAGACAGTATAGTGCACCTAGGACTCCACAACAAAATGGAGTAGCTGAGAGGAGGAATAGGACACTAATTGAGGCTGCTAGAAGCATGCTAGCAGATGCTAAACTACCAATGTCCTTTTGGGCAGAGGCCGTTAGCACTGCTTGTTATGTTTTGAATAGGATTTTGATTATTAAACCTCATAACAAGACACCCTATGAGTTATTCTTTAAAAGAAAACCTTTGGTTAGCTTTTTAAAACCATTTGGATGTCCTTGTACTGTCTTAAATACCAGAGATCATCTTGGTAAGTTTCAGAGTAAGGTAGATGAGGGTGTATTTGTTGGATACTCTATTCAAAGCAAGGCTTATAGAGTATTTAACAAAAGGACTAGGATCATAGAAGAGACCATGGATGTGACCTTTAATGAACATACATCAAATGTAGAAGGAAAAGGTCCAGAAGTTTTGTTTGATATTGATGCACTAACCCATGCTTTTAGATATCCAGATTTGTCTATTAGTGCAGGTACAGATGCAGGTACAGATGCAGGTAATGATGCAGGTAAAGATGGGAAATCAACCTCAAGTCAAACTCAAAAGGATGACTTGAAGTATGTCTTGTTTCCTATTTGGTCTCCAGATCCTCCAGAAGTATTCCAGTTAGAGCAAGATGAACCTTCAGATGATTCAAGTGGGTCAAGTAGCAAAAATGGTTCAAAGGATGAAGATGGTTCAATTCCAACAGAAAATGGTTCAAAGAGTTCTCATATAGTTTCAGAGCATGATTCCGAAGGAGAGCATGATTCTCCAAAATTTGTTGAACAAAGTCCTCCATTTCAAGTTTTGGAAAGGACTTCTTTGTCAGATTCTGAAGCAACTCCAAAGCCATCAAAGGAAAGAGAGGAAAGAGAGTCTTTTTCAGACTCTGAGATAGATAATCTTTTGGGTTCTAATTTGGAAAGAGAACTACTGGATACTTCTACATCTAAATATGTGGTTCATAAAGATCATTCCTTGGATTTGATTATTGGTGATATTATGACTCCTGTTCAGACAAGACATCAAACCAAGGTAAGAGAAGAAGATGTACATACTTCATTATATGTATGTTTTCTTTCACAGATGGAACCAAAGAAGGCAGTGGAGGCTCTCAAAGATCCAAGCTGGATTGAATCTATGCAGGAAGAATTGTTGCAATTCAAACTGCAAGATGTGTGGGATTTGGTTGATCTTCCAAAAGGAAAGAAAGCTATAGGCACAAGATGGATCTTTAAGAACAAGAGAGATGAAAGAGGAATAGTGATCAAGAATAAGGCTCGGTTGGTAGCACAGGGGTACACACAGGAAGAAGGCATAGATTATGATGATGTCTTTACCCCTGTTGCTAGAATAGAAGCTATTAGATTATTTTTAGCTTATGCATCTTATCAGGATTTTAAAGTCTATCAAATGGATGTGAAGAGTGCTTTTCTTCATGGTCTAATTGATGATGAGGTGTATGTTTGCCAACCACCAGGGTTTGAAGATCCAACATATCCAGATAGAGTGTGCAGATTGAAGAAAGCATTGTATGGATTACATCAAGCTCCAAGAGCTTGGTATGATACTCTATCTGAGTACTTGCTCAAGAATGGATTCAAGAGAGGTACTATTGACAAGACATTGTTTACCAAGAGGGTTCAAAGAGATATATTGCTGGTACAGGTGTATGTTGATGATATTATTTTCGGGTCTACAAGGGATTCATTGTGCAAAGAGTTTGAAGATTTAATGCATAAGAAGTTCAAGATGAGTTCAATGGGTGAACTCACATTCTTTTTAGGATTGCAGGTCAAGCAAAAGTTAGATGGAATCTTTATTAACCAAGGGAAGTATGTGAAAGATATTTTGAATAAATTTGGTTATAAAGACGTGAAGGTAGCTAGCACTCCCATGGAGGCACATAAACATCTTAATTCTGATCCTGAGGGGGAGGAAGTAGATGTGCACTTATACAGGTCAATTATTGGTTCATTGATGTATTTAACTTCATCCAGACCTGATATAATGTTTGCAGTGTGTCTTTGTGCTAGATATCAGACCAATCCAAAGCAGTCACACATGTATGCTGTGAAGAGGATCTTTAGATACTTGAAAGGTCAACCAGACTTGGGCCTTTGGTATGCTAAAGGATCAGATTTTGAGCTAAAGGCTTTCACAGATAGTGACTATGGTGGTGAGAATATGGATAGGAAATCGACTAGTGGAGGATGTCAATTTCTTGGAAATAGGTTAGTGTCATGGCAATGCAAGAAGCAAACCACAGTTTCCACTTCTACAGCAGAAGCAGAATATGTTGCAGCATCAAGTTGCTGTGCACAGGTTCTTTGGATTCAGAATCAAATGCTGGATTATGGTTTGACTTTCATGAACACTCCTATTTATATTGATAATACTTCTGCTATTAGTATCATTCAGAATCCAGTTAAGCATTCAAAAACCAAACACATTGAAATCAGATATCATTTTATAAGAGATTGTTATGATAAAAGATTGATTCATATTTTTAAAATTCATACTGATAATCAACTTGCAGATCTTTTTACAAAAGCATTTGATGTAGGAAGATTTACATTTTTGATAACTAATATTGGTATGATCAATCTCATGTAGTGTTTTGGTCTGGATTTGATACTAACAGGGGTAAAATATATTGTATGTGACAGGGTCAGGTGTTGCCACTGTTAGCTTCATTATGATAACAGATGGTGCCACTGTTAGTTTACCTGTGCCACTGTCAATGTAGTTTAAACCCCTGCTGTATATGTGTGTAATTTAACCCCTGCTAGTTGTTTTTCTTAGTTTAATATTGCAGGTTTCAGCCACTGTCAAGAGACATCACTTGAGCTGGAATTTAATGTTTTATTTGTTACTTCTTATTTGTTTTGGGTAAAAAAAAAAAAAAAAAAAAAAAAAAAAAAAAAATTTCGTTGTCTAACTAAGCAAGTTTATGCCCCTGTTAGTTCTAAGTTGGCGTTTCCTTGGTCGGATGCCCCTGCTAGACTATCAGCCGCTGCTAGCTTTGTTAGATGGTTAGAAAGGGTTGACTATAAATTGACAAGTGAGGTACCCCTGTTGGGTATAACCAGAAGTGCCACTGCTAGTTCTATTTTTAGGGCTTGGCACTATCATCAAATAAATACTCAAATACTTCACTTTTTCAATTACGCTTTCAAAATTTTCAAAACCCTTCAATAATCGCTCTCGCTTTGAGTTGTTTATTGTCATTCACTCTTCGTTCGTTCATCGATTACATCAATGGCATCTTCATCATCGTCTGATTCTGGTACTTCTATGCTAAGTGTTCATTCTGAACACAACATGAGGGCTTTCTTGAATAAAGACCTTGCCGATGAGTATTTTCACCCTATCATCGATTTCTTGAGTAATTGTTCAGTTACTTATGCCCTTACTGTCGCTCCACGATTGATTCGATCACATATTCAGGAGTTCTGGCAGAATGCAAAGGAAGGGAATGTTAATGGCATTACTCACATTCATTCCACTGTCAAGGGTCAGAAGGTAATGGTTACTGAGATTGTTCTAAGAGAACTTTTACAGTTTGATGATGAAGGTGGAATTCTGGAGTTATCGAGAGAAGATTTGTTTAAAGGCATTATGGATATGGGGTATGAAGGTTCAGGAAAGACAAGATCAGACTATACTTTCTTGAAGTCATGGTTTTGTCCTCAATGGAAGTTCTACATTCATACTTTTCTGGTATGTTTGTCTCAAAAGAGAACTAGTTTTAATGAATTTAGTTCTACAATTGCATATCCTATTATCTGCTTGGCACAGGGTATCAAATTTAATATGTCTAGATTTATCTTAGATAATATGGTTAGGAATGTAAAGGGTGATACATTCGTTATGTACCCTAGATTTGTTCAGCTTTTGTTAAATAATCAATTGTCAAATCTGCCAGCAGAGGATAGTGTCATTGTTAGTTCTACTCTATCTTTGAGGACTATTCAGGCTATGAATAAATATCAGAATGCTTTTTCTAAGAAGGAAACTGCATTGTTTTCTACAATGCTAGTTACTCCTTCTGCTACTGGTGGTGTATTACCAACACCATCTGGACCAAATGATGACAGACCAACAACACAAGTTGGTTCTGAACACACATCAAGAGGTGGCATCAAAAGAAAACAAGGGAACAAACAGCCTACCCAATCTAAAGCCAAGAAATCCAAGAAGGCTACACAGGCTATGGAGATTCCTGTTTCTCCACAGTCTCAGTCAACTGTTCCAACACAACAGGTGAACATACTTGATGAAAATGTTCATTCTGGAAGGGCTGCCACTACTGTTTCTAGCCCACTGGCAGGGCAGGATAGTGGTAACATTAATCAGACCCAACCAGAGGCAACTATGTTTGATGAGCCTATGGGTGATGATTCAAATGTAGGTCCCAGTACCAATAACCAAGGGACATCTGCAGTGGCGGATGTGGGCAAGGATTCAACTAAGAGGTCACACTCTAATGTTGATGAGCCTAGTGATACTGATGAATTGACGATTTCCTATCTTGTACATGATGTCAATAAATTGTGGAGTAAATATGAGAGGGAAAGGGCTTACAGAAAAGAGGCTCAACAGAAAATTCAAGCTCAGGATGAGTTCATTGCTAAACAGAAGGAGCTCATTGATCATCAGAAGGAAGAGTTGCTTGATATGAAGAATAGGTTGTTAGTGCTTGAGGAGGCTGTCAATAATATTCTTCTACCTGCAAATAGGTTAAAAGAATCTTCAGGCAAGGGGGAGAAGAAAGCAGATGATGATATTATGCCTGAAGATGATGGTTCAACAAAAGCAGGTGATGATGATGATGATGATTCATATGGACCTCATGATGATATGGGTGGAGCAATGATAAATGATGATGAGATGAATGATGATTCTGCAGCTACAGAGGTGCTTGAGCTTGATAATGAAACAGCTACAGAGGTGCTTGAGTTTGATGATAATACAGTTGAGATGAATATTGAGGCACAATCAGAAGACACTGTGGAGTTAGTGTTTGATGATAAAGATGATGATTATGTGCAGAGCAGGGATAAGGCTGAGGAGGAGCTAAATGTATCTGATTATGTGATACATGAAAGTTTAGATGATGAGGTGGTTGATGGTGCAGGAGCAGAGCAGACTGATGAAACAGTTTATCAGGTATTTCCATTGAATAAAGGATTGCCTGAGAAAGCTGCACTTAGATTATATGTTTGGGATGTGATGGGTGCTAATCTGGATGATAAGAAAAGAGTTAGTTTCAGTGATAGGTCAGTGTATGAGGTGGTTGATGATGTTGAAAAAGAAATGAAAGGAGAAGTTGAGATTAAGGGGGAGCAATCAAAGTCAATTGATGAAGAGAAGAAGTTGCAGACTTTTACAAGAAAGAAGTCTATTCCAAGAAGAAAGCCAACTAAAAGGTTATCCCCTGTCAAAACTTCAACCTCTGTTGTCACAATTTCAACCTCTGTCAACATTAACACAACCACTGTTACATCTACCTCTGTTAGTACACCAACTCCTACCACTGTTAATACACCAATCACCACTACTGTCATATCAACCCCTGCCACAACTACAACAACAACAAGACCAAGAGAGGTACCTGTTACAATCAGAGAACCAACTTCACCACTCAAACCTAAGTCTAAATTGCCTGTGATTGATGCAAAAGACAAAGGTAAAGGAAAGTTAAAAGAAAAATCAAAAGTGAAAGAAGTTAAAGAACCTCATATTGAGTCTCATGATATGCTGAGGATGCAAGTAGAAGAAAGAGAGAGGTTGATAAGGAGAGCTGCAGAAGCTAAAGCTGAAGAAGAAGGAGATGATATGAGAATGATTTTGGATGATCTGAGTGTAGTGACTATTACACAGAAAGCTGCAGAGATTGTTAAAGAAAAGACTGCACAAGGATTAAAGCTTCCTGCTCAGAGAGTTCATGATTATTTAAAGAAAAAGAAAGATAATGAAGAGGAAGAGTTATCTTCTGGATTTTTGTTGATGAAAAAGTCAAATGAGGAAAGGGCTAGAAAGAAAAAGCAAGAGGAATTAGCCAAGAAAAGGAGTAAACCTTTACCATATGCTGAAAGGAGAAGACAAATGATTAATGCTTTGTCTGAAAATTATGCTCCAGCTAAAATTGTTAGAGGATGGAATATGCAGAAGCTGCAACAGGCATATGATAGGTATATGGGAAGAGATGAGGAGTGGACAAAGAAAATGGAAGAGAATAGGCATTTGAATGCGTTGATGAAGGAGAAGAAAGAAAAGGCAGATAAGGAAATGGCAAAGTTTTTGAAAGAAGAAGAAGAAAGAAAAGAAAAGGCAGCTGCTGAGGCAGCAGAGAAAGCCTTAGAGGATAAGCAGAATGAAGTTAGAAGAAATTCATGGAAAAATCAGATTTCTAAAGATAATGTTATTCCTGATATTCCAAGATTTGATCCAGAGCTGAAAAAGAGAATCAAGATTCTGACTGATAGCAAGGAGATTTCTGAAGGACCAAGAAAGGCTAGAATTATAAATTGGGAAGGAGTAGCAATTGATTATGGTTTCAGAAAAATGATCCTTGAGATCAAGATTGAAAGGGAAAGAGGATTTGATGATCATGTTGGGAGTATGGTTGATTTGCTCAGAATTTGTACAAGAGATGATCTTTTGGAATTGTATCAAGTGAGCAGAATCAGGAATAGAAAGAATTCTGAAGCAGTGATTGAAAGACAAATGATGGAGTTATTGCAGAGCCTGTTTGAACCAGCCAGCTTGTATCACTTATTCTTTCATTGTTATCAAAGGGTTATAACCTGGAGATATTTTGCCAGAGCTGGAGTACACATGGTAGTATTCAACAATGGGCAGGTGATCTACATGTTTGATGATCGACATTATGTGCTGGGAACAGGGTTGCTGAATAGATTGATTGATTTGAAGTTATCTACAACCATCATTACTGAAGGAGTTTACAGAGCTTTATACATGGTGTTTAATCAACTGCATAAGCGGCAAACAATGAAGGAGAAAGAAGAAGAAAAGAAGGATTGAAACTTGAATCATTACTCTGAATGATCAAGTTTAGGGGGAGATTGTTGAGACCTGAGACACTGTTAGATTTGCTCAGAATACAAGTATCATGCCGCTGTTGGTATAAGACTTCAACCACTGTTAGAAGTCAACCACTGTTAGAAGAAGACAACCGCTGTTAGTACATTTGTCTAACAGGGCCACTGTTAGTGTATAGTTTGTATTTTGTAAGTACTCAACCACTGTTGATAATATACGAGTACTACCCCTGTTAGTTATATACTCAACCACTGTTGGTTAGTCGGTTAGAGATAATTATGGAATAGATAGGATTTCCATAATAGTTTGATTTTGTAAAGAACTCTATGTGTTATAAATAGAGATTCTGTAAAACCCTAGAGATAGTGAGAGACGAATTCATTCTAGTTATTAGCTTCAAGGTTGTAAACCCTAACACAAGTTGTGTGTTCGTATTATTATTAATAATATTGAAGCTTTTGGTTAGATATTCTGTTATATACAAGTTTGTTCTTCAAGTTATTAATAAACTATTCCGCAAGCTTATTAATAATCAATCAAAGTAATACATACTAAGATCTCTAGCTGGGATCATCAAAAAGTAGCAAAGAAACCATACGATTATGTTAGATAATGTGTATGAGGTTAAATTGGAGTAAAATTTAAAAAGTGGTGTTATAATTATGAAAGACTTCGAGATGATAAATGAACTAGTAAGTGAAGCCACGATTGATTTCGCGTTATCTCCAAAACTTAAAAAAAAAAAAAAAAAAAAAAACCTTAATCGGAAAAAGGTAGCAAAACGCGATACGATTTTGTGTAAGATTAAATAAGGAGAGAAAAGAGTATACGGTGTGGATATTTGCATCTAAACAAAAGTTAACACACCAATATAGACAACAAATAAGATATTTTCGCATCATTTTAAAAAAATTGTTAAAAATTGGTGTCATAAAAAAAAGTAGCAAAGAAACCATGCGATTATGCTAGATAATATGTATGAGGTTAAATTGGAGCAAAATTTAGAAAAAGTTGTGTTATAATTGTGAAAGAATTGGAGATGATAAATGAACTAGTAAGTGAAGCCATGATTGATTTCGCGTTATCTCCAACACTTAAAAAAATAAACTTTAATCGGAAAAAAATAGAAAAACCGGATACGATTTTGTGTAAGATTAAATGAGGAGAAAAAATAGTATACGGTGTAGATATTTTCGTTTAAACAAAATTTAACACACCAATACAGACAACAAATAAGAAATTTTGGCATCATTTTGAAAAAATTGTTAAAAACTGGTGTCATCAAAAAAAAGTAACAAAGAAACCATACGATTATGCTAGATAATATGTATGAGGTTAAATTGGAGCAAAATTTTGAAAGTGGTGTTATAATTTTGAAAGATTTGGAGATGATAAATGAACTAGTAAGTGAAGCCATGATTGAATTCGCGTTATCTACAACACTTAAAAAAAAAACTTTAATCGGAAAAAAGTAGCAAAACGCGATACGATTTTATGTAAGATTAAATGAGGAGAAAAAATAGTATACGGTGTGGATATTTTCATCTAAACAAAATTTAACACACCAATACAGACAACAAATAAGAAATTTTGGCATCATTTTGAAAAAATTGTAAAAAACTGGTGTCATCAAAAAAAATTAACAAAGAAACCATACGATTATGCAAGATAATATGTATGAGGTTAAATTGGAGAAAATTTTTGAAAATGGTGTTATAATTGTGAAAGATTTGGAGATGATAAATGAACTAGTAAGTGAAGCCATGATTGAATTCGCGTTATCTCCAACTCTTAAAAAAAAAAAAAAAAAAAAAAAAAAAAAAAAAAAAAAAAAAAAAAACCTCAATCGGAAAAAAGTAGCAAATCACGATACGATTTTATTTTATATAAGGTTAAATGAGGAGAAAAAATAGTATACTGTGTGGATATTTGCATCTAAACAAAAGTTAACACACCAATATAGACAACAAATAAGAAATTTTGGCATCATTTTAAAAAAATTGTTAAAAACTGGTGTTATAAAAAAAAAGTAGCAAAGAAACCATACGATTATGTTAGATAATGTGTATGAGGTTAAATTGGAGTAAAATTTAAAAAGTGGTGTTATAATTATGAAAGACTTCGAGATGATAAATGAACTAGTAAGTGAAGCCACGATTGATTTCGCGTTATCTCCAAAAAAAAAAAAAAACCTTAATCGAAAAAAGGTAGCAAAACGCGATACGATTTTATGTTAGATGAAATGAGGAGAGAAAAGAGTATACGGTGTGGATATTTGCATCTTAACAAAAGTTAACACACCAATATAGACAACAAATAAGATATTTTGGCATCATTTTAAAAAAATTGTTAAAAATTGGTGTCATAAAAAAAGTAGCAAAGAAACCATGCGATTATGCTAGATAATATGTATGAGGTTAAATTGGAGTAAAATTTTGAAAGTTGTGTTATAATTGTGAAAGATTTGGAGATGATAAATGAACAAGAAAGTGAAGCCATGATTGATTTCGCGCTATCTCCAACACTTAAAAAAAAAAACTTTAATCGGAAAAAAATAGCAAAACGGATACGATTTTGTGTAAGATTAAATGAGGAGAAAAAATAGTATACGGTGTAGATATTTTCATTTAAACAAAATTTAACACACCAATACAGACTACAAATAAAAAATTTTGGCATCATTATGAAAAAATTGTTAAAAACTGGTGTCATAAAAAAAATGTAAATAAGAAACCATACGATTATGCTAGATAATAGGTATGAGGTTAAATTGGAGCAAAATTTTGAAAGTGGTGTTATAATTGTGAAAGATTTGGAGATGATAAATGAACTAGTAAGTGAAGCCATGATTGAATTCGCGTTATCTCCAACTCTTAAAAAAAAAAAGAAAAAAAAAACCACAATCGGAAAAAAGTAGCAAAACACGATACGATTTTATTTTATATAAGTTTAAATGAGGAGAAAAAAGAGTATACGGTGTGGATATTTGCGTCTAAACAAAAGTTAACACACCAATATAGACAACAAATAAGAAATTATGGCATCATTTTAAAAAAATTGTTAAAAACTGGTGTTATAAAAAAAAAAGTAGCAAAGAAACATACGATTATGTTAGATAATGTGTATGAGGTAAAATTGGAGTAAAATTTAGAAAGTGATGTTATAATTATGAAAGATTTCGAGATGATAAATGAACTAGTAAGTGTAGCCACGATTGATTTCGCGTTATCTCCAACACTCTAAAAAAAAAAAAAAAAACCTTAATCGGAAAAAGGTAGCAAAACGCGATACGATTTTGTGTAAGATTAAATGAGGAGAAAAAAGAGTATACGGTGTGAATATTTGCATTTAAACAAAAGTTAACACACCAATATAGACAACAAATAAGATATTTTGGCATCATTTTAAAAAAATTGTTAAAAATTAGTGTCATAAAAAAATGTAGCAAAGAAACCATGCGATTATGCTAGATAATATGTATGAGGTTAAATTGGAGCAAAATTTTGAAAGTTGTGTTATAATTGTGAAAGATTTGGAGATGATAAATGAACTAGAAAGTGAAGCCATGATTGATTTCGTGCTATCTCCAACGCTTAAAAAAAAAACTTTAATCGGAAAAAAGTAGCAAAACGCGATACGATTTTATGTAAGATTAAATGAGGAGAAAAAATAGTATACGGTGTGGATATTTTCATCTTAACAAAATTTAACTCACCAATACAGACAACAAATAAGAAATTTTGGCGTCATTTTGAAAAAATTGTTAAAAACTGGTGTCATCAAAATAAAGTAACAAAGAAACCATACGATTATGCTAGATAATATGTATGAGGTTAAATTGGAGCAAAATTTTGAAAGTGGTGTTATAATTGTGAAAGATTTGGAGATGATTAATGAACTAATAGTTGAAGCCACGATTGATTTCGCGTTATCTCCAACACTTAAAAAAAAAAAAAAAACCTTAATCGGAAAAAGGTAGCAAAACGCGATACGATTTTGTGTAAGATTAAATTAGAAGAAAAAAGAGTATACGGTGTGGACATTTGCATCTAAACAAAAGTTAACACACCAATATAGACAACAAATAAGATATTTTGGCATCATTTTAAAAAAATTGTTAAAACTTGGTGTCATAAAAAAAAAGTAGCAAAGAAAGCATGCGATTATGCTAGATAATATGTATGAGGTTAAATTGGAGTAAAATTTAGAAAAAGTTGTGTTATAATTGTGAAAGAATTGGAGATGATAAATGAACTAGTAAGTGAAGCCATGATTGATTTCGCGTTATCTCCAACACTTAAAAAAAAAAACTTTAATCTGAAAAAAGTAGCAAAACGCGATACGATTTTATGTAAGATTAAATGAGGAGAAAAAATAGTATACGGTGTGGATATTTTCATCTAAACAAAATTTAACACACCAATACAGACAACAAATAAGAAATTTTGGCATCATTTTGAAAAAATTGTAAAAAACTGGTGTCATCAAAAAAAAGTATCAAAGAAACCATACGATTATGCAAGATAATATGTATGAGGTTAAATTGGAGAAAAATTTTGAAAGTGGTGTTATAATTGTGAAAGATTTGGAGATGATAAATGAACTAGTAAGTGAAGCCATGATTGAATTCGCGTTATCTCCAACTCTTAAAAAAAAAAAAAAAAACCTCAATCGGAAAAAAGTAGCAAATCACGATACGATTTTATTTTATATAAGGTTAAATGAGGAGAAAAAATAGTATACGGTGTGGATATTTGCATCTAAACAAAAGTTAACACACCAATATAGACAACAAATAAGAAATTTTGGCATCATTTTAAAAAAATTGTTAAAAACTGGTGTTATAAAAAAAAAGTAGCAAAGAAACCATACGATTATGTTAGATAATGTGTATGAGGTTAAATTGGAGTAAAATTTAAAAAGTGGTGTTATAATTATGAAAGACTTCGAGATGATAAATGAACTAGTAAGTGAAGCCACGATTGATTTCGCGTTATCTCCAAAACTTAAAAAAAAAAAAAAAAAAAAAACCTTAATCGGAAAAAGGTAGCAAAACGCGATACGATTTTGTGTAAGATTAAATGAGGAGAGAAAAGAGTATACGGTGTGGATATTTGCATCTAAACAAAAGTTAACACACCAATATAGACAACAAATAAGATATTTTCGCATCATTTTAAAAAAATTGTTAAAAATTGGTGTCATAAAAAAAAGTAGCAAAGAAACCATGCGATTATGCTAGATAATATGTATGAGGTTAAATTGGAGCAAAATTTAGAAAAAGTTGTGTTATAATTGTGAAAGAATTGGAGATGATAAATGAACTAGTAAGTGAAGCCATGATTGATTTCGCGTTATCTCCAACACTTAAAAAAATAAACTTTAATCGGAAAAAAATAGAAAAACCGGATACGATTTTGTGTAAGATTAAATGAGGAGAAAAAATAGTATACGGTGTAGATATTTTCGTTTAAACAAAATTTAACACACCAATACAGACAACAAATAAGAAATTTTGGCATCATTTTGAAAAAATTGTTAAAAACTGGTGTCATCAAAAAAAAGTAACAAAGAAACCATACGATTATGCTAGATAATATGTATGAGGTTAAATTGGAGCAAAATTTTGAAAGTGGTGTTATAATTTTGAAAGATTTGGAGATGATAAATGAACTAGTAAGTGAAGCCATGATTGAATTCGCGTTATCTACAACACTTAAAAAAAAAACTTTAATCGGAAAAAAGTAGCAAAACGCGATACGATTTTATGTAAGATTAAATGAGGAGAAAAAATAGTATACGGTGTGGATATTTTCATCTAAACAAAATTTAACACACCAATACAGACAACAAATAAGAAATTTTGGCATCATTTTGAAAAAATTGTAAAAAACTGGTGTCATCAAAAAAAATTAACAAAGAAACCATACGATTATGCAAGATAATATGTATGAGGTTAAATTGGAGAAAATTTTTGAAAATGGTGTTATAATTGTGAAAGATTTGGAGATGATAAATGAACTAGTAAGTGAAGCCATGATTGAATTCGCGTTATCTCCAATTCTTAAAAAAAAAAAAAAAAAAAAAAAAAAAAAAAAAAAAAAAAAAACCTCAATCGGAAAAAAGTAGCAAATCACGATACGATTTTATTTTATATAAGGTTAAATGAGGAGAAAAAATAGTATACTGTGTGGATATTTGCATCTAAACAAAAGTTAACACACCAATATAGACAACAAATAAGAAATTTTGGCATCATTTTAAAAAAATTGTTAAAAACTGGTGTTATAAAAAAAAAGTAGCAAAGAAACCATACGATTATGTTAGATAATGTGTATGAGGTTAAATTGGAGTAAAATTTAAAAAGTGGTGTTATAATTATGAAAGACTTCGAGATGATAAATGAACTAGTAAGTGAAGCCACGATTGATTTCGCGTTATCTCCAAAAAAAAAAAAAACCTTAATCGAAAAAAGGTAGCAAAACGCGATACGATTTTATGTTAGATGAAATGAGGAGAGAAAAGAGTATACGGTGTGGATATTTGCATCTTAACAAAAGTTAACACACCAATATAGACAACAAATAAGATATTTTGGCATCATTTTAAAAAAATTGTTAAAAATTGGTGTCATAAAAAAAGTAGCAAAGAAACCATGCGATTATGCTAGATAATATGTATGAGGTTAAATTGGAGTAAAATTTTGAAAGTTGTGTTATAATTGTGAAAGATTTGGAGATGATAAATGAACAAGAAAGTGAAGCCATGATTGATTTCGCGCTATCTCCAACACTTAAAAAAAAAAACTTTAATCGGAAAAAAATAGCAAAACGGATACGATTTTGTGTAAGCTTAAATGAGGAGAAAAAATAGTATACGGTGTAGATATTTTCATTTAAACAAAATTTAACACACCAATACAGACTACAAATAAAAAATTTTGGCATCATTATGAAAAAATTGTTAAAAACTGGTGTCATAAAAAAAATGTAAATAAGAAACCATACGATTATGCTAGATAATAGGTATGAGGTTAAATTGGAGCAAAATTTTGAAAGTGGTGTTATAATTGTGAAAGATTTGGAGATGATAAATGAACTAGTAAGTGAAGCCATGATTGAATTCGCGTTATCTCCAACTCTTAAAAAAAAAAAGAAAAAAAAAACCACAATCGGAAAAAAGTAGCAAAACACGATACGATTTTATTTTATATAAGTTTAAATGAGGAGAAAAAAGAGTATACGGTGTGGATATTTGCGTCTAAACAAAAGTTAACACACCAATATAGACAACAAATAAGAAATTATGGCATCATTTTAAAAAAATTGTTAAAAACTGGTGTTATAAAAAAAAAAGTAGCAAAGAAACATACGATTATGTTAGATAATGTGTATGAGGTAAAATTGGAGTAAAATTTAGAAAGTGATGTTATAATTATGAAAGATTTCGAGATGATAAATGAACTAGTAAGTGTAGCCACGATTGATTTCGCGTTATCTCCAACACTCTAAAAAAAAAAAAAAAAACCTTAATCGGAAAAAGGTAGCAAAACGCGATACGATTTTGTGTAAGATTAAATGAGGAGAAAAAAGAGTATACGGTGTGAATATTTGCATTTAAACAAAAGTTAACACACCAATATAGACAACAAATAAGATATTTTGGCATCATTTTAAAAAAATTGTTAAAAATTAGTGTCATAAAAAAATGTAGCAAAGAAACCATGCGATTATGCTAGATAATATGTATGAGGTTAAATTGGAGCAAAATTTTGAAAGTTGTGTTATAATTGTGAAAGATTTGGAGATGATAAATGAACTAGAAAGTGAAGCCATGATTGATTTCGTGCTATCTCCAACGCTTAAAAAAAAAACTTTAATCGGAAAAAAGTAGCAAAACGCGATACGATTTTATGTAAGATTAAATGAGGAGAAAAAATAGTATACGGTGTGGATATTTTCATCTTAACAAAATTTAACTCACCAATACAGACAACAAATAAGAAATTTTGGCGTCATTTTGAAAAAATTGTTAAAAACTGGTGTCATCAAAATAAAGTAACAAAGAAACCATACGATTATGCTAGATAATATGTATGAGGTTAAATTGGAGCAAAATTTTGAAAGTGGTGTTATAATTGTGAAAGATTTGGAGATGATTAATGAACTAATAGTTGAAGCCACGATTGATTTCGCGTTATCTCCAACACTTAAAAAAAAAAAAAAAACCTTAATCGGAAAAAGGTAGCAAAACGCGATACGATTTTGTGTAAGATTAAATTAGAAGAAAAAAGAGTATACGGTGTGGACATTTGCATCTAAACAAAAGTTAACACACCAATATAGACAACAAATAAGATATTTTGGCATCATTTTAAAAAAATTGTTAAAACTTGGTGTCATAAAAAAAAGTAGCAAAGAAAGCATGCGATTATGCTAGATAATATGTATGAGGTTAAATTGGAGCAAAATTTAGAAAAAGTTGTGTTATAATTGTGAAAGAATTGGAGATGATAAATGAACTAGTAAGTGAAGCCATGATTGATTTCGCGTTATCTCCAACACTTAAAAAAAAAAACTTTAATTTGAAAAAAGTAGCAAAACGCGATACGATTTTATGTAAGATTAAATGAGGAGAAAAAATAGTATACGGTGTGGATATTTTCATCTAAACAAAATTTAACACACCAATACAGACAACAAATAAGAAATTTTGGCATCATTTTGAAAAAATTGTAAAAAACTGGTGTCATCAAAAAAAAGTATCAAAGAAACCATACGATTATGCAAGATAATATGTATGAGGTTAAATTGGAGAAAAATTTTGAAAGTGGTGTTATAATTGTGAAAGATTTGGAGATGATAAATGAACTAGTAAGTGAAGCCATGATTGAATTCGCGTTATCTCCAACTCTTAAAAAAAAAAAAAAAAAACCTCAATCGGAAAAAAGTAGCAAATCACGATACGATTTTATTTTATATAAGGTTAAATGAGGAGAAAAAATAGTATACGGTGTGGATATTTGCATCTAAACAAAAGTTAACACACCAATATAGACAACAAATAAGAAATTTTGGCATCATTTTAAAAAAATTGTTAAAAACTGGTGTTATAAAAAAAAAGTAGCAAAGAAACCATACGATTATGTTAGATAATGTGTATGAGGTTAAATTGGAGTAAAATTTAAAAAGTGGTGTTATAATTATGAAAGACTTCGAGATGATAAATGAACTAGTAAGTGAAGCCACGATTGATTTCGCGTTATCTCGAAAAAAAAAAAAAAAAAAAAAAAAAAACTTAATCAGTAAAAGGTAGCAAAACGCGATACGATTTTGTGTAAGATTAAATGAGGAGAGAAAAGAGTATACGGTGTGGATATTTGCATCTAAACAAAAGTTAACACACCAATATAGACAACAAATAAGATATTTTGGCATCATTTTAAAAAAATTGTTAAAAATTGGTGTCATAAAAAAATTAGCAAATAAACCATGCGATTATGCTAGATAATATGTATGAGGTTAAATTGGAGCAAAATTTAAAAAGTGGTGTTATAATTGTGAAAGATTTGGAGATAATAAATGAACTAGTAAGTGAAGCCATGATTGATTTCGCGCTATCTCCAACACTTAAAAAAAAACTTTAATCGGAAAAAAATAGCAAAACGGATACGATTTTGTGTAAGATTAAATGAGGAGAAAAAATAGTATACGGTGTAGATATTTTCATTTAAACAAAATTTAACACACCAATACAGACAACAAATAAGAAATTTTGGCATCATTTTGAAAAAATTGTTAAAAACTGGTGTCATCAAAAAAAAGTAACAAAGAAACCATACGATTATGCTAGATAATATGTATGAGGTTAAATTGGAGCAAAATTTTTAAAATGGTGTTATAATTGTGAAAGATTTGGAGATGATAAATGAACTAGTAAGTGAAGCCATGATTGAATTCGCGTTATCTCCAACACTTAAAAAAAAAACTTTAATCGGAAAAAAGTAGCAAAACGCGATACGATTTTATGTAAGATTAAATGAGGAGAAAAAATAGTATACGGTGTGGATATTTTCATCTTAACAATATTTAACTCACCAATACAGACAACAAATAAGAAATTTTGGCGTCATTTTGAAAAAATTGTTAAAAACTGGTGTCATCAAAATAAAGTAACAAAGAAACCATACGATTATGCTAGATAATATGTATGAGGTTAAATTGGAGCAAAATTTTGAAAGTGGTGTTATAATTGTGAAAGATTTGGAGATGATTAATGAACTAATAGTTGAAGCCACGATTGATTTCGCGTTATCTCCAACACTTAAAAAAAAAAAAAAAACCTTAATCGGAAAAAGGTAGCAAAACGCGATACGATTTTGTGTAAGATTAAATGAGAAGAAAAAAGAGTATACGGTGTGGACATTTGCATCTAAACAAAAGTTAACACACCAATATAGACAACAAATAAGATATTTTGGCATCATTTTAAAAAAATTGTTAAAACTTGGTGTCATAAAAAAAAGTAGCAAAGAAAGCATGCGATTATGCTAGATAATATGTATGAGGTTAAATTGGAGCAAAATTTAGAAAAAGTTGTGTTATAATTGTGAAAGAATTGGAGATGATAAATGAACTAGTAAGTGAAGCCATGATTGATTTCGCGTTATCTCCAACACTTAAAAAAAAAAACTTTAATCTGAAAAAAGTAGCAAAACGCGATACGATTTTATGTAAGATTAAATGAGGAGAAAAAATAGTATACGGTGTGGATATTTTCATCTAAACAAAATTTAACACACCAATACAGACAACAAATAAGAAATTTTGGCATCATTTTGAAAAAATTGTAAAAAACTGGTGTCATCAAAAAAAAGTATCAAAGAAACCATACGATTATGCAAGATAATATGTATGAGGTTAAATTGGAGAAAAATTTTGAAAGTGGTGTTATAATTGTGAAAGATTTGGAGATGATAAATGAACTAGTAAGTGAAGCCATGATTGAATTCGCGTTATCTCCAACTCTTAAAAAAAAAAAAAAAAACCTCAATCGGAAAAAAGTAGCAAATCACGATACGATTTTATTTTATATAAGGTTAAATGAGGAGAAAAAATAGTATACGGTGTGGATATTTGCATCTAAACAAAAGTTAACACACCAATATAGACAACAAATAAGAAATTTTGGCATCATTTTAAAAAAATTGTTAAAAACTGGTGTTATAAAAAAAAAGTAGCAAAGAAACCATACGATTATGTTAGATAATGTGTATGAGGTTAAATTGGAGTAAAATTTAAAAAGTGGTGTTATAATTATGAAAGACTTCGAGATGATAAATGAACTAGTAAGTGAAGCCACGATTGATTTCGCGTTATCTCGAAAAAAAAAAAAAAAAAAAAAAAAACTTAATCGGTAAAAGGTAGCAAAACGCGATACGATTTTGTGTAAGATTAAATGAGGAGAGAAAAGAGTATACGGTGTGGATATTTGCATCTAAACAAAAGTTAACACACCAATGTAGACAACAAATAAGATATTTTGGCATCATTTTAAAAAAATTGTTAAAAATTGGTGTCATAAAAAAATTAGCAAATAAACCATGCGATTATGCTAGATAATATGTATGAGGTTAAATTGGAGCAAAATTTAAAAAGTGGTGTTATAATTGTGAAAGATTTGGAGATAATAAATGAACTAGTAAGTGAAGCCATGATTGATTTCGCGCTAACTCCAACACTTAAAAAAAAACTTTAATCGGAAAAAAATAGCAAAACGGATACGATTTTGTGTAAGATTAAATGAGGAGAAAAAATAGTATACGGTGTAGATATTTTCATTTAAACAAAATTTAACACACCAATACAGACAACAAATAAGAAATTTTGGCATCATTTTGAAAAAATTGTTAAAAACTGGTGTCATCAAAAAAAAGTAACAAAGAAACCATACGATTATGCTAGATAATATGTATGAGGTTAAATTGGAGCAAAATTTTTAAAATGGTGTTATAATTGTGAAAGATTTGGAGATGATAAATGAACTAGTAAGTGAAGCCATGATTGAATTCGCGTTATCTCCAACACTTAAAAAAAAAACTTTAATCGGAAAAAAGTAGCAAAACGCGATACGATTTTATGTAAGATTAAATGAGGAGAAAAAATAGTATACGGTGTGGATATTTTCATCTTAACAAAATTTAACTCACCAATACAGACAACAAATAAGAAATTTTGGCGTCATTTTGAAAAAATTGTTAAAAACTGGTGTCATCAAAATAAAGTAACAAAGAAACCATACGATTATGCTAGATAATATGTATGAGGTTAAATTGGAGCAAAATTTTGAAAGTGGTGTTATAATTGTGAAAGATTTGGAGATGATTAATGAACTAATAGTTGAAGCCACGATTGATTTCGCGTTATCTCCAACACTTAAAAAAAAAAAAAAAAACCTTAATCGGAAAAAGGTAGCAAAACGCGATACGATTTTGTGTAAGATTAAATGAGAAGAAAAAAGAGTATACGGTGTGGACATTTGCATCTAAACAAAAGTTAACACACCAATATAGACAACAAATAAGATATTTTGGCATCATTTTAAAAAAATTGTTAAAACTTGGTGTCATAAAAAAAAGTAGCAAAGAAAGCATGCGATTATGCTAGATAATATGTATGAGGTTAAATTGGAGCAAAATTTAGAAAAAGTTGTGTTATAATTGTGAAAGAATTGGAGATGATAAATGAACTAGTAAGTGAAGCCATGATTGATTTCGCGTTATCTCCAACACTTAAAAAAAAAAACTTTAATCTGAAAAAAGTAGCAAAACGCGATACGATTTTATGTAAGATTAAATGAGGAGAAAAAATAGTATACGGTGTGGATATTTTCATCTAAACAAAATTTAACACACCAATACAGACAACAAATAAGAAATTTTGGCATCATTTTGAAAAAATTGTAAAAAACTGGTGTCATCAAAAAAAAGTATCAAAGAAACCATACGATTATGCAAGATAATATGTATGAGGTTAAATTGGAGAAAAATTTTGAAAGTGGTGTTATAATTGTGAAAGATTTGGAGATGATAAATGAACTAGTAAGTGAAGCCATGATTGAATTCGCGTTATCTCCAACTCTTAAAAAAAAAAAAAAAAACCTCAATCGGAAAAAAGTAGCAAATCACGATACGATTTTATTTTATATAAGGTTAAATGAGGAGAAAAAATAGTATACGGTGTGGATATTTGCATCTAAACAAAAGTTAACACACCAATATAGACAACAAATAAGAAATTTTGGCATCATTTTAAAAAAATTGTTAAAAACTGGTGTTATAAAAAAAAAAGTAGCAAAGAAACCATACGATTATGTTAGATAATGTGTATGAGGTTAAATTGGAGTAAAATTTAAAAAGTGGTGTTATAATTATGAAAGACTTCGAGATGATAAATGAACTAGTAAGTGAAGCCACGATTGATTTCGCGTTATCTCGAAAAAAAAAAAAAAAAAAAAAAAAAACTTAATCGGTAAAAGGTAGCAAAACGCGATACGATTTTGTGTAAGATTAAATGAGGAGAGAAAAGAGTATACGGTGTGGATATTTGCATCTAAACAAAAGTTAACACACCAATGTAGACAACAAATAAGATATTTTGGCATCATTTTAAAAAAATTGTTAAAAATTGGTGTCATAAAAAAATTAGCAAATAAACCATGCGATTATGCTAGATAATATGTATGAGGTTAAATTGGAGCAAAATTTAAAAAGTGGTGTTATAATTGTGAAAGATTTGGAGATAATAAATGAACTAGTAAGTGAAGCCATGATTGATTTCGCGCTAACTCCAACACTTAAAAAAAAACTTTAATCGAAAAAAAATAGCAAAACGGATACGATTTGGTGTAAGATTAAATGAGGAGAAAAAATAGTATACGGTGTAGATATTTTCATTTAAACAAAATTTAACACACCAATACAGACAACAAATAAGAAATTTTGGCATCATTTTGAAAAAATTGTTAAAAACTGGTGTCATCAAAAAAAAGTAACAAAGAAACCATACGATTATGCTAGATAATATGTATGAGGTTAAATTGGAGCAAAATTTTTAAAATGGTGTTATAATTGTGAAAGATTTGGAGATGATAAATGAACTAGTAAGTGAAGCCATGATTGAATTTATAACACCCCTTCATTTCTATATATACAATAATATAATATTTGCGACTCGGAAGCGTATATTTAAAACATACTATCAATGTACTCAAAATGTCAATAAACTTTTTCAAACTTATTACATGACATTTCAACAAACTCGGTGTTATATAATTCAAAACATCTCTTTGATTATCAGAATAACATCAGAGTAGCAGTCTGTCAAACATTCCATCCAGTCAAACACTTCCTGCCCTGCCCAATATGTCCCATCTATTTTAACCTGCAGGAAGAACTGTGGTGGGGTTAGCATAAAGCTAAGTGAGTGAAACTATAAGCAACAGTCTAACCTAGCATAACAATCTGTTTACATCAAATAACAATAAACAGAAAATCAATCAATCACTTGACATCCAATCAATGTCAAGCTACTCACATCAAACATTATCAATCGTCATGAGGACCGGTGGCTCCTGAGATACCCTAATACCGGTTTGGTACTCAGGGAACCCTTATCAATCATCTGTATTGGCCTATACAGAATTACCGGTAACCAGTTGTTAATCACACACGACCTAGATCTCTAAACCAACATTTCAAGTTTCAAGATCTCCTGTCGTCTACAATAACAACCAAGTCCAACTGTCAAGTCAAGTTGACCTCAGAATCTTACATACTAGCTCAAACAGCCAAGTAAGCAAACCACCTAACTAACATGGCAAGTTATCTCCACAGATGCATCATATCAAAGTAATACTATAAATTACTTATTGTAAATCAAATCATTACAACTAAATCACACTGAGGTTACAGATCCACTCACCGACTACCTCAGGCCTCCACTCAGTAGTCTAATATCACTGAGCCTTCTCCACATCTGAGAATCAACAAATCAAATATAAGTTAGTAATCCAGATCATCAATACATAACTTATATCAATCTTTGACATTTAGGAACTTAACATAATTAACATTACAATTACTAGTTCCTAATTGTGTATTAATGATTTACAATATAATCATTAACATATATTATCCTATAACATATATCAAGCACATTACTATCGAAGTCAAACAAGTAATGCTGTAACAGCCAACCAAGCCGCCGGCTTCTTTATGAAGCCGCCGGCTTCAAACAACCACCCGCCGGGTCACACTACTTAGCCGCCGGGTATTTTACCAATTGTGGTAACAGAACAAAAACAAGTTTTAAAGCCTACACAAGCCACCGGCTCAATATATTAGCAGCCGGGTTCCCATTCGGTCACACTACCCGCCGGCTTGGCTCTTCAAGCCGCCGGTTTCTAACAAATCACGACTACCCGCCGGCTAGACCACGAAGCCGCCGGGTTCTACCTTCGTTCCAGACCTGTGCGATCTGCAGAAACCCTAACTCACGGGTTTTATGCCCAAAACCCACCAAACTCAATTTCAAACCGTTATATACCACTAATAACATCGTATGAACATTATATAACAGTTATAACGAGTTTATAACATCTAAATCTCTCAAATCATCAATTTACCCAATTTAATCAAAATCAAATTCTTAAATACTCAAGAATACTTACTGATTAAAGAATCTAACGATGGTAATCTGATGATTAGGAAGTTTCACGAGAATCACAACTTCCTGATTTGATTTCTGGATTGATTTGGAGGTTTTCAGAGAGTTTCTGTGAGTTTCAGAATAAAAATGAATAACTTTCCTAAATAGGAAAGGATATATATAAGTCGGCTCATCCAACCGCCTTCAATATACGGGTATAATTTAATATCCCATCTCAATCTATTGTCTGGAACCCGAAAACCACTTGCGAGTCCAAACATTTTATTGCACCGTCAACTATATTAATTTACAACAATTAATAATTCACTTATCACATTGGAATATTTAACTCTTATTCCAATTATTTCACTATCTCAAACAATATTATTTCCAAACACATTTAAATCAAGAAATAATATAAAACAACTAGGTCAAATTCGAGGATGTTACAACTCTCCCCCCCTTAAAGAGATTTCGTCCCCGAAATCTAACCTCATTCAATCTGTCTAATGTGAGATAATCACATATATCTTAACATACATTTGTCCTCAATAGCAACTTACAACTATACTTAGACTGTTTGAATTCTTTCCACATGCACATATCCAAATGTACATGCTTCTATCTTTTCCTATGCACACTTATAGTGTACCAAATCAATATCATCAATCAGATATATCTTATAAACAAACACTTACTTTAACAAGTGAATCCTACAATCACTTAATCAACAAGTAAAACTTAACATTACTTAATAGGTCTATGCAATTCGAAATTAGCAACATGCTAAAATCTTTAACCTATTCTCACTGTTCATCACTGTTAACAATAAAACAGCAGTAACAATATTACAACGGTGTTTGTTAAACCACAATGTACCTAGCAACATTGAAATATAATTCAGCTCACGACCAACAATCAATCTAATATACAGATCACAATCTTAAATCTCTACCATCAAAGATCTGAAATTCAAATCTAGGTCAACTTTTCATCCAAAAGTTTCATACCTATACTCTTTTGAATACCCTATCATATTCACATATCATTTCAATCATATGAAATCTTTTACTTAAAAGTAATCCAGATTCATATTACCTTAATAAGCAAAGCAGAGGTCACTCTCAGTAGGTAAAACTACAATCAACAAGTACTTTGCTCAATCCACAAAAGTACGACAATCAATCTTACCTACAATCAACCAACCTCTACATTGACTTATTTCCATTTGTAACTCCTTTCATTACAACCTATCAATTGTTAACAACAACAATAATAACACTTCTAATAATCACAACACTAATGATTATACAGTTCAGTACATCTATCAATACTCACTATATATCTCCAAAGTTTTAACTAACCATCAAGTTAGAATTTGTATATTACTTAAACTGGTAAGACATCAAAATCTATTCTTAGCAACCAGTTATTTCAACTCAACCTTACAATCATAAACTACTAATCACAAGCAATTAGAAGTTATACAACTTTAATCACATAATCACTTAGTACCACATTCCATCAATCTAGCAACTAAGTCAATCCTAATCAACATTATGATACCACAATTCAAGTATCACAATATCACAATGTGCTACTCTACAACACATTTCAACAAAATCTACATCCAGTTAATTACAATTAACTAACCTCCACATGTCTTATGGCACATTTTAATTCAATCTATTAAAACTTATCATGCCATTTATTATCATGTATACTACACATATATACTTACACAATTTCAGGTACTCTCTTAAATGGACACGTACATCCCAATTCCATTTAATCCTATACACTAGGCCATTCAGACTGTTAAAGTCTTTACCAAGCCTTCTCAGCACTACTAGTCATCACATATCCATACCACAGGACATGGAACAATTACCAATCAGCAATTCTATGTTTCACTTATATACATACCACTTAGTATATAACTTAAACAATTTAGTCCAAACTTACAAGAAAGTTTGGTGAATACAATCATCACCTACCAATTTCAAGGTTTCCCTTACTTCTTAACACTTACAATTATACATACAAAATTTCTTAAAACATGAACAACCTTCAATTCATATTCTCTCATTTTATCCAACAACGATCAACTAAACCTTTAACACAATCCAACTCCAGGTATACTTTCATATCATACCTTACTTGGATCTAATCCCAATTTATCACTTCATCACTTACTTCATTTGTATACAATCAACAAATAACTAAAGAGTCCATTCAATTCTTTTAATACTTAAGTAACTCATCATGAGGTACCAATCAATCTATGCAACCTTTCAATTATTTCTTATCTCACATTCTTACCCAATCATGGCTGTCATCACAAGCATCATACACTGGTAAGACTTTCTTATCACAGTTCTAATCAATGTGATTCAATTTATACCTTTCAACAATTTATAACTGTCATATCATTCAATGACTTCATATGTGTATAATTTTCTAACACATATTCAATTCAAATATCATATATTTCCTAACTGAATACTTAATTATACTTAACACTATTTCAATTACTTAATACTAGCTTTAAGTAATTACTCAAGTTTTCACAACTTAATACAATTTAGGAATTCAATCATATTCCACACAATCATAACATTACAATCTATGTTATACTATTTCACACACACAGTTAACTACATGTCAACTCTGGTTTCAATCAACCAATCAATAAAATTCTCTAACTGCTTTTCTCAAGTTTGACCCAAACTCAAACCAATCACAAGCAATTAATTTTATACACAATTCTCTATTCATGGTTTGACTTTCAAAGTTAACATACCATCAAGTTAACTCCCAAACCATTTCATCTTATATGTTTACTCTCAAACATATATTTCAAATTATTACGTTCAATAATTTTATCAATCCTTCACAAGAACAAAATCAACCTACAGCAATCTTGGCTCCATACAAGCCATTTCATATTATATGTTTACTATCAAACATATATTTCCAATTATTACGTTCAATAATACTAGGAATTTCCTTAAACCAGACAATACTCACATGTCTCAACCTTGGCCTCATACAAGCCAGATACAAAATAGTGACTCATTTAAACACTATCAAATTCGCCTACATGTAATCTATTACAATCAATCACAATTACATATTTAACACAATCAAATTAATCACTTAGGTTTATCATCAAAACCTCTATCAATGACAACTATCATTTACACTCTCACCTTTACAGTCTAAAGGTCACAGTTCTATCAACTGATTATTTTCTTATCAAAACAACTATTAAACAACTTAGCATACTATCATGCTCCATTTCCAAAATCACATTACATTTCTTTTATACCAAGTAGCCTCAACAAGTTCATGTGACCCAACATAATATAACAACGGTGATCAGGCGTTGCAAGATTATGCTCTTCACACTCCATTCTCAAGCTACTCTACATTATAATTATCAATGTGATCTACTCTTATCTCATAAATATTAAATACTTTATGATTTCAAATCAATCAACATCTATTTAATAGTTTCTAATAGCTGATACATACTCAAAATCAGCTTACTACTTACATATTCAATCTTACATATGCAAGCCATCTCACATACACACAATGTTCTAATTTTCAACAACTGAATTACTCAGTATATCACTTATCTGAAACCTCAAACATATGATAACTTATCATCATAGTTTCAACACTTAACATTAATCAATGTCCCTATTTTCCTCAAAATTCAGGACACATCTTAATCAACTATCATCACTTTGACATATGCTATCATATCAAGCATCACTGTCACAACAAGTCTACTTAATCATGTTACTATCAAACATTTCATTCATTAATTTCACAATTGACCAGAAAGATCTATCACTTCCCAATCAATTTCACATTATTACACTCTACATTTCTCTTAAACCTATCAGTCATGGTTTATATCAAGTGTTTAACTATAGTCAACACATATCATATAGTCACATAAACACATATTTTCTCAAATAGCAGTCATTATCAATTCAATGACACGACCTTCCTTAGCAAGGATTTAGATCACACCTTGTGATTAATCCATTAACATAATACTATCAATTATCTCGTCTCACCAATAAAGACACTCCTTAGGTTCTAACATCAATCTTGCTAAAACCTTAATCAACTCTCTGTCTACTTAAACATATTTCTGCATTTACAATTCAATCAGAAATAATCACAACAATGAATAACAATGAGCATCTCATTCAATACCTCTATCCTCATGTCAACCTATAGCAATCAATAGTTGACTCAACACTGGGGAATCATATCAGTCTGACTCAATTAACTTTACAACAAAGCTTACTCAACATAACAGAGTAAACAATTCAAGTTAATTTTAAATTAACACAGGCTTATCGAAGATTACCTGACAATCTTAAGCCAGCAATGTTGAGGAAACATGAAATATACCAATCAGATACTCATGTTCCTCCGTCTCTGCAATCAAACAACAACTTCACAACTTGTTAAGGGTTAGTACATATTCAACTAATCACTTTCTCACACATTCACTAATCAACTAAACCCGCACCCACTGGAATGTTTGACTCAACTCCATCAAAGTTTAGGATTGAACATTCTATCAAGTCCAATTCACCCAAACTATTGCTCTGATACCAACTTATAACACCCCTTCATTTCTATATATACAATAATATAATATTTGCGACTCGGAAGCGTATATTTAAAACATACTATCAATGTACTCAAAATGTCAATAAACTTTTTCAAACTTATTACATGACATTTCAACAAACTCGGTGTTATATAATTCAAAACATCTCTTTGATTATCAGAATAACATCAGAGTAGCAGTCTGTCAAACATTCCATCCAGTCAAACACTTCCTGCCCTGCCCAATATGTCCCATCTATTTTAACCTGCAGGAAGAACTGTGGTGGGGTTAGCATAAAGCTAAGTGAGTGAAACTATAAGCAACAGTCTAACCTAGCATAACAATCTGTTTACATCAAATAACAATAAACAGAAAATCAATCAATCACTTGACATCCAATCAATGTCAAGCTACTCACATCAAACATTATCAATCGTCATGAGGACCGGTGGCTCCTGAGATACCCTAATACCGGTTTGGTACTCAGGGAACCCTTATCAATCATCTGTATTGGCCTATACAGAATTACCGGTAACCAGTTGTTAATCACACACGACCTAGATCTCTAAACCAACATTTCAAGTTTCAAGATCTCCTGTCGTCTACAATAACAACCAAGTCCAACTGTCAAGTCAAGTTGACCTCAGAATCTTACATACTAGCTCAAACAGCCAAGTAAGCAAACCACCTAACTAACATGGCAAGTTATCTCCACAGATGCATCATATCAAAGTAATACTATAAATTACTTATTGTAAATCAAATCATTACAACTAAATCACACTGAGGTTACAGATCCACTCACCGACTACCTCAGGCCTCCACTCAGTAGTCTAATATCACTGAGCCTTCTCCACATCTGAGAATCAACAAATCAAATATAAGTTAGTAATCCAGATCATCAATACATAACTTATATCAATCTTTGACATTTAGGAACTTAACATAATTAACATTACAATTACTAGTTCCTAATTGTGTATTAATGATTTACAATATAATCATTAACATATATTATCCTATAACATATATCAAGCACATTACTATCGAAGTCAAACAAGTAATGCTGTAACAGCCAACCAAGCCGCCGGCTTCTTTATGAAGCCGCCGGCTTCAAACAACCACCCGCCGGGTCACACTACTTAGCCGCCGGGTATTTTACCAATTGTGGTAACAGAACAAAAACAAGTTTTAAAGCCTACACAAGCCACCGGCTCAATATATTAGCAGCCGGGTTCCCATTCGGTCACACTACCCGCCGGCTTGGCTCTTCAAGCCGCCGGTTTCTAACAAATCACGACTACCCGCCGGCTAGATCACGAAGCCGCCGGGTTCTACCTTCGTTCCAGACCTGTGCGATCTGCAGAAACCCTAACTCACGGGTTTTATGCCCAAAACCCACCAAACTCAATTTCAAACCGTTATATACCACTAATAACATCGTATGAACATTATATAACAGTTATAACGAGTTTATAACATCTAAATCTCTCAAATCATCAATTTACCCAATTTAATCAAAATCAAATTCTTAAATACTCAAGAATACTTACTGATTAAAGAATCTAACGATGGTAATCTGATGATTAGGAAGTTTCACGAGAATCACAACTTCCTGATTTGATTTCTGGATTGATTTGGAGGTTTTCAGAGAGTTTCTGTGAGTTTCAGAATAAAAATGAATAACTTTCCTAAATAGGAAAGGATATATATAAGTCGGCTCATCCAACCGCCTTCAATATACGGGTATAATTTAATATCCCATCTCAATCTATTGTCTGGAACCCGAAAACCACTTGCGAGTCCAAACATTTTATTGCACCGTCAACTATATTAATTTACAACAATTAATAATTCACTTATCACATTGGAATATTTAACTCTTATTCCAATTATTTCACTATCTCAAACAATATTATTTCCAAACACATTTAAATCAAGAAATAATATAAAACAACTAGGTCAAATTCGAGGATGTTACAGAATTCGCGTTATCTCCAACACTTAAAAAAAAAACTTTAATCGGAAAAAAGTAGCAAAACGCGATACGATTTTATGTAAGATTAAATGAGGAGAAAAAATAGTATACGGTGTGGATATTTTCATCTTAACAAAATTTAACTCACCAATACAGACAACAAATAAGAAATTTTGGCGTCATTTTGAAAAAATTGTTAAAAACTGGTGTCATCAAAATAAAGTAACAAAGAAACCATACGATTATGCTAGATAATATGTATGAGGTTAAATTGGAGCAAAATTTTGAAAGTGGTGTTATAATTGTGAAAGATTTGGAGATGATTAATGAACTAATAGTTGAAGCCACGATTGATTTCGCGTTATCTCCAACACTTAAAAAAAAAAAAAAAAACCTTAATCGGAAAAAGGTAGCAAAACGCGATACGATTTTGTGTAAGATTAAATGAGAAGAAAAAAGAGTATACGGTGTGGACATTTGCATCTAAACAAAAGTTAACACACCAATATAGACAACAAATAAGATATTTTGGCATCATTTTAAAAAAATTGTTAAAACTTGGTGTCATAAAAAAAAGTAGCAAAGAAAGCATGCGATTATGCTAGATAATATGTATGAGGTTAAATTGGAGCAAAATTTAGAAAAAGTTGTGTTATAATTGTGAAAGAATTGGAGATGATAAATGAACTAGTAAGTGAAGCCATGATTGATTTCGCGTTATCTCCAACACTTAAAAAAAAAAACTTTAATCTGAAAAAAGTAGCAAAACGCGATACGATTTTATGTAAGATTAAATGAGGAGAAAAAATAGTATACGGTGTGGATATTTTCATCTAAACAAAATTTAACACACCAATACAGACAACAAATAAGAAATTTTGGCATCATTTTGAAAAAATTGTAAAAAACTGGTGTCATCAAAAAAAAGTATCAAAGAAACCATACGATTATGCAAGATAATATGTATGAGGTTAAATTGGAGAAAAATTTTGAAAGTGGTGTTATAATTGTGAAAGATTTGGAGATGATAAATGAACTAGTAAGTGAAGCCATGATTGAATTCGCGTTATCTCCAACTCTTAAAAAAAAAAAAAAAAACCTCAATCGGAAAAAAGTAGCAAATCACGATACGATTTTATTTTATATAAGGTTAAATGAGGAGAAAAAATAGTATACGGTGTGGATATTTGCATCTAAACAAAAGTTAACACACCAATATAGACAACAAATAAGAAATTTTGGCATCATTTTAAAAAAAATTGTTAAAAACTGGTGTTATAAAAAAAAAGTAGCAAAGAAACCATACGATTATGTTAGATAATGTGTATGAGGTTAAATTGGAGTAAAATTTAAAAAGTGGTGTTATAATTATGAAAGACTTCGAGATGATAAATGAACTAGTAAGTGAAGCCACGATTGATTTCGCGTTATCTCGAAAAAAAAAAAAAAAAAAAAAAAAACTTAATCGGTAAAAGGTAGCAAAACGCGATACGATTTTGTGTAAGATTAAATGAGGAGAGAAAAGAGTATACGGTGTGGATATTTGCATCTAAACAAAAGTTAACACACCAATATAGACAACAAATAAGATATTTTGGCATCATTTTAAAAAAATTGTTAAAAATTGGTGTCATAAAAAAATTAGCAAATAAACCATGCGATTATGCTAGATAATATGTATGAGGTTAAATTGGAGCAAAATTTAAAAAGTGGTGTTATAATTGTGAAAGATTTGGAGATAATAAGTGAACTAGTAAGTGAAGCCATGATTGATTTCGCGCTATCTCCAACACTTAAAAAAAAACTTTAATCGGAAAAAAATAGCAAAACGGATACGATTTTGTGTAAGATTAAATGAGGAGAAAAAATAGTATACGGTGTAGATATTTTCATTTAAACAAAATTTAACACACCAATACAGACAACAAATAAGAAATTTTGGCTTCATTTTGAAAAAATTGTTAAAAACTGGTGTCATAAAAAAAAAGTAAATAAGAAACCATACGATTATGCTAGATAATATGTATGAGGTTAAATTGGAGCAAAATTTTGAAAGTGGTGTTATAATTGTGAAAGATTTGGAGATGATAAATGAACAAGTAAGTGAAGCCATGATTGAATTCGCGTTATCTCCAACTCTTAAAAGAAAAAAGAAAAAAAAAACCTCAATCGGAAAAAAGTAGCAAAACACGATACGATTTTATTTTATATAAGTTTAAATGAGGAGCAAAAAGAGTATACGGTGTGGATATTTGCGTCTAAACAAAAATTAACACACCAATATAGACAACAAATAAGAAATTATGGCATCATTTTAAAAAAATTGTTAAAAACTGGTGTTATAAAAAAAAAGTAGCAAAGAAACATACGATTATGTTAGATAATGTGTATGAGGTTAAATTGGAGTAAAATTTAGAAAGTGATGTTATAATTATGAAAGATTTCGAGATGATAAATGAACTAGTAAGTGAAGCCACGATTGATTTCGCGTTATCTCCAACATTTAAAAAAAAAAAAAAAAACCTTAATCTGAAAAAGGTAGCAAAACGCGATACGATTTTGTGTAAGATTAAATGAGGAGAAAAAAGAGTATACGGTGTGAATATTTGCATTTAAACAAAAGTTAACACACCAATATAGACAACAAATAAGATATTTTGGCATCATTTTAAAAAAATTGTTAAAAATTAGTGTCATAAAAAAAAGTAGAAAAGAAACCATGCGATTATGCTAGATAATATGTATGAGGTTAAAATGGAGCAAAATTTTGAAAGTTGTGTTATAATTGTGAAAGATTTGGAGATGATAAATGAACTAGAAAGTGAAGCCATGATTGATTTCGCGCTATCTCCAACACTTAAAAAAAAAACATTAATCGGAAAAAAATAGCAAAACGGATACGATTTTGTGTAAGATTAAATGAGGAGAAAAAATAGTATACGGTGTAGATATTTTCATTTAAACAAAATTTAACACACCAATACAGAAAACAAATAAGAAATTTTAGCATCATTTTGAAAAAATTGTTAAAAACTGGTGTCATCAAAAAAAAGTAACAAAGAAACCACACGATTATGCTAGATAATATGTATGAGGTTAAATTGGAGCAAAATTTTGAAAGTGGTGTTATAATTGTGAAAGATTTGGAGATGATAAATGAACTTGTAAGTGAAGCCATGATTGAATTTGCGTTATCTCCAAATCTTAAAAAAAAAAAAAAAAACCTTAATCGGAAAAAAGTTGCAAAACACGATACGATTTTATATAAGGTTAAATGAGGAGAAAAAAGAGTATACGGTGTGGATATTTGCATCTAAACAAAAGTTAACACACCAATATAGATAACAAATAAGAAATTTTTGCATCATTTTGAAAAAATTGTTAAAAACTGGTGTCATCAAAAAAAAGTAACAAAGAAACCATACGATTATGTTAGATAATGTGTATGAGGTTAAATTGGAGTAAAATTTAGAAAGTGGTGTTATAATTGTGAAAGATTTGGAGATGATAAATGAACAAGTAAGTGAAGCCATGATTGAATTCGCGTTATCTCCAACTCTTAAAAGAAAAAAGAAAAAAAAAACCTCAATCGGAAAAAAGTAGCAAAACACGATACGATTTTATTTTATATAAGTTTAAATGAGGAGCAAAAAGAGTATACGGTGTGGATATTTGCGTCTAAACAAAAATTAACACACCAATATAGACAACAAATAAGAAATTATGGCATCATTTTAAAAAAATTGTTAAAAACTGGTGTTATAAAAAAAAGTAGCAAAGAAACATACGATTATGTTAGATAATGTGTATGAGGTTAAATTGGAGTAAAATTTAGAAAGTGATGTTATAATTATGAAAGATTTCGAGATGATAAATGAACTAGTAAGTGAAGCCACGATTGATTTCGCGTTATCTCCAACATTTAAAAAAAAAAAAAAAAACCTTAATCTGAAAAAGGTAGCAAAACGCGATACGATTTTGTGTAAGATTAAATGAGGAGAAAAAAGAGTATACGGTGTGAATATTTGCATTTAAACAAAAGTTAACACACCAATATAGACAACAAATAAGATATTTTGGCATCATTTTAAAAAAATTGTTAAAAATTAGTGTCATAAAAAAAAGTAGAAAAGAAACCATGCGATTATGCTAGATAATATGTATGAGGTTAAAATGGAGCAAAATTTTGAAAGTTGTGTTATAATTGTGAAAGATTTGGAGATGATAAATGAACTAGAAAGTGAAGCCATGATTGATTTCGCGCTATCTCCAACACTTAAAAAAAAAACATTAATCGGAAAAAAATAGCAAAACGGATACGATTTTGTGTAAGATTAAATGAGGAGAAAAAATAGTATACGGTGTAGATATTTTCATTTAAACAAAATTTAACACACCAATACAGAAAACAAATAAGAAATTTTAGCATCATTTTGAAAAAATTGTTAAAAACTGGTGTCATCAAAAAAAAGTAACAAAGAAACCACACGATTATGCTAGATAAGATGTATGAGGTTAAATTGGAGCAAAATTTTGAAAGTGGTGTTATAATTGTGAAAGATTTGGAGATGATAAATGAACTTGTAAGTGAAGCCATGATTGAATTTGCGTTATCTCCAAATCTTAAAAAAAAAAAAAAAACCTTAATCGGAAAAAAGTTGCAAAACACGATACGATTTTATATAAGGTTAAATGAGGAGAAAAAAGAGTATACGGTGTGGATATTTGCATCTAAACAAAAGTTAACACACCAATATAGATAACAAATAAGAAATTTTTGCATCATTTTGAAAAAATTGTTAAAAACTGGTGTCATCAAAAAAAAGTAACAAAGAAACCATACGATTATGTTAGATAATGTGTATGAGGTTAAATTGGAGTAAAATTTAGAAAGTGGTGTTTTAATTGTGAAAGATTTCGAGATGATAAATGAACTAGTAAGTGAAGCCACGATTGATTTCGCGTTATCTCCAACACTTAAAAAAAAAAAAAAAAAAAAAAACCTTAATCGGAAAAAGGAAGCAAAACGCGATACGATTTTGTGTAAGATTAAATGAGGAGAGAAAAGAGTATACAGTTTGGATATTTGCATCTAAACAAAAGTTAACACACCAATATAGACAACAAATAAGAAATTTTGGCATCATTTTAAAAAAATTGTTAAAAATTGGTGTCATAAAAAAAAGTAGCAAAGAAACCATGCGATTATGCTAGATAATATGTATGAGGTTAAATTGGAGCAAAATTTAGAAAGTTGTGTTATAATTGTGAAAGATTTGGAGATGATAAATGAACTAGTAAGTGAAGGCATGATTGATTTCGCGTTATCTCCAACACTTAAAAAAAAAAACTTTAATCGGAAAAATTTAGCAAAACGGATACGATTTTGTGTAAGATTAAATGAGGAGAAAAAATAGTATACGGTGTAGATATTTTCATTTAAACAAAATTTAACACACCAATACAGAAAACAAATAAGAAATTTTAGCATCATTTTGAAAAAATTGTTAAAAACTGGTGTCATCAAAAAAAAGTAACAAAGAAACCATACGATTATGCTAGATAATATGTATGAGGTTAAATTGGAGCAAAATTTTGAAAGTGGTGTTATAATTGTGAAAGATTTGGAGATGATAAATGAACTAGTAAGTGAAGCCATGATTGAATTCGTGTTATCTCCAAATCTTAAAAAAAAAAAAAAAAACCTTAATCGGAAAAAAGTAGCAAAACACGATACGATTTTATATAAGGTTAAATGAGGAGAAAAAAGAGTATACGGTGTGGATATTTGCATCTAAACAAAAGTTAACACACCAATATAGATAACAAATAAGAAATTTTGGCATCATTTTGAAAAAATTGTTAAAAACTGGTGTCATCAAAAAAAAGTAACAAAGAAACCATACGATTATGTTAGATAATGTGTATGAGGTTAAATTGGAGTAAAATTTAGAAAGTGGTGTTTTAATTGTGAAAGATTTCGAGATGATAAATGAACTAGTAAGTGAAGCCACGATTGATTTCGCGTTATCTCCAACACTTAAAAAAAAAAAAAAAAAAAAAAAAAAAAACCTTAATCGGAAAAAGGAAGCAAAACGCGATACGATTTTGTGTAAGATTAAATGAGGAGAGAAAAGAGTATACAGTTTGGATATTTGCATCTAAACAAAAGTTAACACACCAATATAGACAACAAATAAGAAATTTTGGCATCATTTTAAAAAAATTGTTAAAAATTGGTGTCATAAAAAAAAGTAGCAAAGAAACCATGCGATTATGCTAGATAATATGTATGAGGTTAAATTGGAGCAAAATTTAGAAAGTTGTGTTATAATTGTGAAAGATTTGGAGATGATAAATGAACTAGTAAGTGAAACCATGATTGATTTCGCGGTATCTCCAACACTAAAAAAAAAAAAACTTTAATCGGAAAAATTTAGCAAAACGGATACGATTTTGTGTAAGATTAAATGAGGAGAAAAAATAGTATACGGTGTAGATATTTTCATTTAAACAAAATTTAACACACCAATACAGACAACAAATAAGAAATTTTAGCATCATTTTGAAAAAATTGTTAAAAACTGGTGTCATCAAAAAAAAGTAACAAAGAAACCATACGATTATGCTAGATAATATGTATGAGGTTAAATTGGAGCAAAATTTTGAAAGTTGTGTTATAATTGTGAAAGATTTGGAGATGATAAATGAACTAGTAAGTGAAGCCATGATTGATTTCGCGTTATCTCCAACACTTAAAAAAAAACTTTAATCGGAAAAAAAAAGCAAAACGCGATACGATTTTTTGTAAGATTAAATGAGGAGAAAAAATAGTATACGGCGTAGATATTTTCATTTAAACAAAATTTAACACACCAATACAGACAACAAATAAGAAATTTTGGCGTCATTTTGAAAAAATTGTTAAAAACTGGTGTCATAAAAAAAAAGTAACAAAGAAACCATACGATTATGCTAGATAATATGTATGAGGTTAAATTGGAGCAACATTTTGAAAGTGGTGTTATAATTGTGAAAGATTTGGAGATGATAAAAGAACTAGTAAGTGAAGCCATGATTGAATTCGCGTTATCTCCAACACTTAAAAAAAAAAGTTTAATCGGAAAAAAGTAGCAAAACGCGATACGATTTTATGTAAGATTAAATGAGGAGAAAAAATAGTATACGGTGTGGATATTTTCATCTAAACAAAATTTAACACACCAATACAGACAACAAATAAGAAATTTTGACATCATTTTGAAAAAATTGTTAAAAACTGGTGTCATCAAAAAAAAGTAACAAAGAAACCATACGATTATGCTAGATAATATGTATGAGGTTAAATTGGAGCAAAATTTAGAAAGTTGTGTTATAATTGTGAAAGATTTGGAGATGAAAAATGAACTAGTAAGTGAAACCATGATTGATTTCGCGGTATCTCCAACACTTAAAAAAAAGTTTAATCGGTAAAAAGTAGCAAAACGCGATACGATTTTGTGTAAGATTAAATGAGGAGAAAAAATAGTATAAGGTGTGGTTTTTTCATCTAAAAAAATTTAACACACCAATAATAACAACAAATAAGAAATTTTGGCATCATTTTAAAAAAATTGTTAAAAACTGGTGTCATAAAAAAAAGTAACAAAGAAACCATACGATTATGCTAGATAATATGTATGAGGTTAAATTGGAGCAAAATTTTGAAAGTGGTGTTATAATTGTGAAATATTTGGAGGTGATAAATGAACTAGTAAGTGAATCCATGATAGAATTCGCGTTATCTCCAACACTTAAAAAAAAAAAAAAAAAAACTTAAACGGAAAAAAGTAGCAAAACGCGATACGATTTTGTGTAAGGTTAAATGAGGAGAAAAAAGAGTATACGATGTGGATATTTGCATCTAAACAAAAGTTAACATACCAATATAGACAAAAAATAAGAAATTTTTGCATCATTTTAAAAAAATTGTTAAAAATTGGTGTCATAAAAAAAAAGTAGCAAAGAAACCATACGATTATGCTAGATAATATGTATGAGGTTAAATTGGAGGAAAATTTAAAAAGTGGTGTTTTAATTGTGAAAGATTTAGAGATGATAAATGAACTAGTAAGTGAAGCCACGATTGATTTCGCGTTATCTCCAACACTTAATAAAAAAACTTTAATCGGAAAAAAATAGCAAAACGAGATACGATTTTGTGTAAGATTAAATGAGGAGAAAAAATAGTATACGGTGTGGATATTTGCATCTAAACAAAAGTTAACACACCAATATAGACAACAAATAAGATATTTTGGCATCATTTTAAAAAAAATTGTTAAAAATTGGTGTCATAAAAAAAAGTAGCAAAGAAACAATGCGATTATGCTAGATAATATGTATGAGGTTAAATTGGAGCAAAATTTAGAAAGTTGTGTTATAATTGTGAAAAATTTGGAGATGATAAATGAACTAGTAAGTGAAGCCATGATTGATTTCGCGTTATCTCCAACACTTACAAAAAAAAAAAACTTTAATCGGAAAAAAGTAGCAAAACGCGATACGATTTTGTGTAAGATTAAATGAGGAGAAAAAATAGTATACGGTGTAGATATTTTCATTTAAACAAAATTTAACACACCAATACAGACAACAAATAAGAAATTTTGGCATCATTTTGAAAAAATTGTTAAAAACTGGTGTCATAAAAAAAAGTAATAAAGAAACCATACGATTATGCTAGATAATATGTATGAGGTTAAATTGGAGCAAAATTTTGAAAGTATTGTTATAATTGTGAAATATTTTGAGATGATAAATGAACTAGTAAGTGAAGCCATGATTGAATTCGCGTTATCTCCAACTCTTAAAAAAAATAAAAAAAAAATACCTTAATCGGAAAAAAGTAGCAAAACACGATACGATTTTATATAAGGTTAAATGAGGAGAAAAAAGAGTGTGGATATTTGCATCTAAACAAAAGTTAACACACCAATATAGACAACAAATAAGAAATTTTGGCATCATTTTGAAAAAATTGTTAAAAACTGGTGTCATCAAAAAAAAGTAACAAAGAAACCATACGATTATGCTTGATAATATGTATGAGGTTAAATTGGAGCAAAATTTTGAAAGTGGTGTTATAATTGTGAAAGATTTGGAGATGATAAATGAACTAGTAAGTGAAGCCATGATTGAATTCGTGTTATCTCTAACACTTAAAAAAAAAAACTTTAATCGGAAAAAAGTAGCAAAACGCGATACGATTTTATGTAATATTAAATGACGAGAAAAAATAGCATACGGTGTGTATATTTTCATCTAAACAAAATTTAACACACCAATACAGACAACAAATAAGAAATTTTGGCATCATTTTGAAAAAAATTGTTAAAAACTGGTGTCATAAAAATAAAAGTAACAAATAAACAATCCGATTATACTAGATAATATGTATGAAGTTAAATTGGAGCAAAATTTTGAAAGTGGTGTTATTATTGTGAAAGATTTGGAAATGATAAATGAACTAGTAAGTGAAGCCACGATTGATTTCGCGTTATCTCCAACACTTAAAAAAAAAAAAAAAAAAAAAACCTTAATCGGAAAAAAGTAGCAAAACGCGATACATTTTTGTAAGGTTAAATGAGGAGAAAAAATAGTATACGGTGTGGATATTTGTATCTAAACAAAATTTAACACACCAATATAGACAACAAATAAGAAATTTTGGAATCATTTTAAAAAAATTGTTAAAAACTGGTGTCATAAAAAAAAAGTAGCAAATAAACCATACGATTATGCTAGATAATATGTATGAGGTTAAATTGGAGGAAAATTAAAAATGTGGTGTTTTAATTGTGAAAGATTTGGAGATGATAAATGAATTAGTAAGTGAAGCCACGATTGATTTCGCGTTATCTCCAACACTTAAAAAAAAAAAAAAAACCATAATCGGAAAACGGTAGCAAAACGCGTTACGATTTTGTGTAAGATTAAATGAGGAGAAAAAAGAGTATACGGTGTGTTTATTTGCATCTAAACAAAAGTTAACACACCAAAAAGTAGCAAAGAAACCATGCGATTATGCTAGATAATATGTATGAGGTTAAATTGGAGCAAAATTTAGAAAGTTGTATTATAATTGTGAAAGATTTGGAGATGATAAATGAACTAGTAAGTGAAGCCATGATTGATTTCGCGTTATCTTCAACACTTAAAAAAAAAACTTTAATCGGAAAAAGGTAGCAAAACGCGATACGATTTTGTGTAAGATTAAATAAGGTGAAAAAATAGTATACGTTGTAGATATTTTCATTTAAACAAAATTTAACACACCAATACAGACAACAAATAAGAAATTTTGGCATCATTTTGAAAAAAATTGTTAAAAACTGGTGTCATAAAAAAAAGTAATAAAGAAACCATACGATTATGCTAGATAATATGTATGAGGTTAAATTTGAGCAAAAATTTGAAAGTGGTGTTATAATTGTGAAAGATTTGGAGATGATAAATGAACTAGTAAGTACAACCATGATTGAATTCACGTTATCTCCAACTCTTAAAAAAAAATTAAAAAAAAAATACCTTAATCGGAAAAAAGTAGCAAAACACGATACGATTTTATATATGGTTAAATGAGGAGAAAAAAGAGTATACGGTGTGGATATTTGCATCTAAACAAAAGTTAACACACCAATATAGACAACAAATAAGAAATTTTGGCATCATTTTGAGAAAATTGTTAAAAACTGGTGTCATCAAAAAAAAGTAACAAAGAAACCATACGATTATGCTAGATAATATGTATGAGGTTAAATTGGAGCAAAATTTTGAAAGTGGTGTTATAATTGTGAAAGATTTGGAGATGATAAATGAACTAGTAAGTGAAGCCATGATTGAATTTGCGTTATCTCCAACACTTAAAAAAAAAACTTTAATCGGAAAAAAGTAGCAAAACGCGATACGATTTTATGTAATATTAAATGACGAGAAAAAATAGTATACGGTGTGGATATTTTCATCTAAACAAAATTTAACACACCAACACAGACAACAAATAAGAAATTTTGGCAACATTTTAAAAAAATTGTTAAAAACTGTTGTCATCAAAAAAAAGTAACAAAGAAACCATCCGATTATGCTAGATAATATGTATGAGGTTAAATTGGAGCAAAATTTTGAAATGGTGTTATAATTGTGAAAGATTTGGAAATGATAAATGAACTAGTAAGTGAAGCCACGATTGATTTCGCGTTATCTCCAACACTTAAAAAAAAAAAACTTTAATCGGAAAAAAGTAGCAAAACGCGATACGATTTTGTGTAAGATTAAATGAGGAGAAAAAATAGTATACGGTGTAGATATTTTCATTTAAACAAAATTTAACACACCAATACAGACAACAAATAAGAAATTTTGTCATCATTTTGAAAAAATTGTTAAAAACTGGTGTCATAAAAAAAAAGTAATAAAGAAACCATACGATTATGCTAGATAATATGTATGAGGTTAAATTGGAGCAAAATTTTGAAAGTGATGTTATAATAGTGAAAGATTTGGAGATGATAAATGAACTAGTAAGTGAAGCCATGATTGAATTCGCGTTATCTCCAACTCTTAAAAAAAAAAAAAAAATACCTTAATCGGAAAAAAGTAGCAAAACACGATACGATTTTATATAAGGTTAAATGAGGAGAAAAAAGAGTGTGGATATTTGCATCTAAACAAAAGTTAACACACCAATATAGACAACAAATAAGAAATTTTGGCATCATTTTGAAAAAATTGTTAAAAACTGGTGTCATCAAAAAAAAGTAACAAAGAAACCATACGATTATGCTTGATAATATGTATGAGGTTAAATTGGAGCAAAATTTTGAAAGTGGTGTTATAATTGTGAAAGATTTGGAGATGATAAATGAACTAGTAAGTGAAGCCATGATTGAATTCGCGTTATCTCTAACACTTAAAAAAAAACTTTAATCGGAAAAAAGTAGCAAAACGCGATACGATTTTATGTAATATTAAATGACGAGAAAAAATAGTATACGGTGTGTATATTTTCATCTAAACAAAATTTAACACACCAATACAGACAACAAATAAACAATTTTGGCATCATTTTGAAAAAATTGTTAAAAACTGGTGTCATAAAAAAAAAGTAACAAATAAACCATCCGATTATGCTAGATAATATGTATGAGGTTAAATTGGAGCAAAATTTTGAAAGTGGTGTTATAATTGTGAAAGATTTGGAAATGATAAATGAACTAGTAAGTGAAGCCACGATTGATTTCGCGTTATCTCCAACACTTAAAAAAAAAACCTTAATCGGAAAAATGTAGCAAAACGCGATACGATTTTGTGTAAGGTTAAATGAGGAGAAAAAATAGTATACGGTGTGGATATTTGTATCTAAACAAAATTTAACACACCAATATAGACAACAAATAAGAAATTTTGGAATCATTTTAAAAAAATTGTTAAAAACTGGTGTCATAAAAAAAAAGTAGCAAAGAAACCATACGATTATGCTAGATAATATGTATGAGGTTAAATTGGAGGAAAATTTAAAATGTGGTGTTTTAATTGTGAAAGATTTGGAGATGATAAATGAATTAGTAAGTGAAGCCACGATTGATTTCGCGTTATCTCCAACACTTAAAAAAAAAAAAAAAAACCATAATCGGAAAACGGTAGCAAAACGCGTTACGATTTTGTGTAAGATTAAATGAGGAGAAAAAAGAGTATACGGTGTGTTTATTTGCATCTAAACAAAAGTTAACACACCAAAAAGTAGCAAAGAAACCATGCGATTATGCTAGATAATATGTATGAAGTTAAATTGGAGCAAAATTTAGAAAGTTGTGTTATAATTGTGAAAGATTTGGAGATGATAAATGAACTAGTAAGTGAAGCCATGATTGATTTCGCGTTATCTACAACACTTAAAAAAAAAAAACTTTAATCGGAAAAAGGTAGAAAAACGCGATACGATTTTGTGTAAGATTAAATGAGGTGAAAAAATAGTATACGGTGTAGATATTTTCATTTAAACAAAATTTAACACACCAATACAGACAACAAATAAGAAATTTTGGCATCATTTTGAAAAAATTGTTAAAAACTGGTGTCATAAAAAAAAAGTAATAAAAAACCATACGATTATGCTAGATACTATGTATGAGGTTAAATTGGAGCAAAATTTTGAAAGTGATGTTATAATTGTGAAAGATTTGGAGATGATAAATGAACTAGTAAGTACAGCCATGATTGAATTCGCGTTATCTCCAACTCTTAAAAAAAAAATAAAAAAAAAATACCTTAATCGGAAAAAAGTAGCAAAACACGATACGATTTTATATAAGGTTAAATGAGGAGAAAAAAGAGTATACGGTGTGGATATTTGCATCTAAACAAAAGTTAACACACCAATATAGACAACAAATAAGAAATTTTGGCATCATTTTAAAAAAATTGTTAAAAACTGGTGTCATCAAAAAAAAGTAACAAAGAAACCATACGATTATGCTAGATAATATGTATGAGGTTAAATTGGAGCAAAATTTTGAAAGTGGTTTTATAATTGTGAAAGATTTAGAGATGATACTAGTAAGTGAAGCCATGATTGAATTCGCGTTATCTCCAACACTTAAAAAAAAAACTTTAATCGGAAAAAAGTAGCAAAACGCGATACGATTTTATGTAATATTAAATGACGAGAAAAAATAGTATACGGTGTGGATTTTTTCATCTAAACAAAATTTAACACACCAACACAGACAACAAATAAGAAATTTTGGCATCATTTTAAAAAAATTGTTAAAAACTGGTGTCATCTAAAAAAAGTAACAAAGAAACCATCCGATTATGCTAGATAATATGTATGAGGTTAAATTGGAGCAAAATTTTGAAATGGTGTTATAATTGTGAAAGATTTGGAAATGATAAATGAACTAGTAAGTGAAGCCACGATTGATTTCGCGTTATCTCCAACACTTAAAAAAAAAAAAAAAAAAAAAAACCTTAATCGGAAAAAAGTAGCAAAACGCGATACATTTTTGTAAGGTTAAATGAGGAGAAAAAATAGTATACGGTGTGGATATTTGTATCTAAACAAAATTTAACACACCAATATAGACAACAAATAAGAAATTTTGGAATCATTTTAAAAAAATTGTTAAAAACTGGTGTCATAAAAAAAAAGTAGCAAATAAACCATACGATTATGCTAGATAATATGTATGAGGTTAAATTGGAGATAAAATTTAAAATGTGGTGTTTTAATTGTGAAAGATTTAGAGATGATAAATGAATTAGTAAGTGAAGCCACGATTGATTTCGCGTTATCTCCAACACTTAAAAAAAAAAAAAAAAAAAAAAAAAAAAAAAAAAAAAAAACCATAATCGGAAAACGGTAGCAAAACGCGTTACGATTTTGTGTAAGATTAAATGAGGAGAAAAAAGAGTATACGGTGTGTTTATTTGCATCTAAACAAAAGTTAACACACCAAAAAGTAGCAAAGAAACCATGCGATTATGCTAGATAATATGTATGAGGTTAAATTGGAGCAAAATTTAGAAAGTTGTATTATAATTGTGAAAGATTTGGAGATGATAAATGAACTAGTAAGTGAAGCCATGATTGATTTCGCGTTATCTCCAACACTTAAAAAAAAAACTTTAATCGGAAAAAGGTAGCAAAACGCGATACGATTTTGTGTAAGATTAAATAAGGTGAAAAAATAGTATACGGTGTAGATATTTTCATTTAAACAAAATTTAACACACCAATACAGACAACAAATAAGAAATTTTGGCATCATTTTGAAAAAATTGTTAAAAACTGGTGTCATAAAAAAAAGTAATAAAGAAACCATACGATTATGCTAGATAATATGTATGAGGTTAAATTTGAGCAAAATTTTGAAAGTGGTGTTATAATTGTGAAAGATTTGAAGATGATAAATGAACTAGTAAGTACAACCATGATTGAATTCGCGTTATCTCCAACTCTTAAAAAAAAATTAAAAAAAAAATACCTTAATCGGAAAAAAGTAGCAAAACACGATACGATTTTATATATGGTTAAATGAGGAGAAAAAAGAGTATACGGTGTGGATATTTGCATCTAAACAAAAGTTAACACACCAATATAGACAACAAATAAGAAATTTTGGCATCATTTTGAGAAAATTGTTAAAAACTGGTGTCATCAAAAAAAAGTAACAAAGAAACCATACGATTATGCTAGATAATATGTATGAGGTTAAATTGGAGCAAAATTTTGAAAGTGGTGTTATAATTGTGAAAGATTTGGAGATGATAAAAGAACTAGTAAGTGAAGCCATGATTGAATTTGCGTTATCTCCAACACTTAAAAAAAAAACTTTAATCGGAAAAAAGTAGCAAAACGCGATACGATTTTATGTAATATTAAATGACGAGAAAAAATAGTATACGGTGTGGATATTTTCATCTAAACAAAATTTAACACACCAACACAGACAACAAATAAGAAATTTTGGCAACATTTTAAAAAAATTGTTAAAAACTGTTGTCATCAAAAAAAAGTAACAAAGAAACCATCCGATTATGCTAGATAATATGTATGAGGTTAAATTGGAGCAAAATTTTGAAATGGTGTTATAATTGTGAAAGATTTGGAAATGATAAATGAACTAGTAAGTGAAGCCACGATTGATTTCGCGTTATCTCCAACACTTAAAAAAAAAAAACTTTAATCGGAAAAAAGTAGCAAAACGCGATACGATTTTGTGTAAGATTAAATGAGGAGAAAAAATAGTATACGGTGTAGATATTTTCATTTAAACAAAATTTAACACACCAATACAGACAACAAATAAGAAATTTTGTCATCTTTTTGAAAAAATTGTTAAAAACTGGTGTCATAAAAAAAAAGTAATAAAGAAACCATACGATTATGCTAGATAATATGTATGAGGTTAAATTGGAGCAAAATTTTGAAAGTGATGTTATAATAGTGAAAGATTTGGAGATGATAAATGAACTAGTAAGTGAAGCCATGATTGAATTCGCGTTATCTCCAACTCTTAAAAAAAAAAAAAAAAATACCTTAATCGGAAAAAAGTAGCAAAACACGATACGATTTTATATAAGGTTAAATGAGGAGAAAAAAGAGTGTGGATATTTGCATCTAAACAAAAGTTAACACACCAATATAGACAACAAATAAGAAATTTTGGCATCATTTTGAAAAAATTGTTAAAAACTGGTGTCATCAAAAAAAAGTAACAAAGAAACCATACGATTATGCTTGATAATATGTATGAGGTTAAATTGGAGCAAAATTTTGAAAGTGGTGTTATAATTGTGAAAGATTTGGAGATGATAAATGAACTAGTAAGTGAAGCCATGATTGAATTCGCGTTATCTCTAACACTTAAAAAAAAAAACTTTAATCGGAAAAAAGTAGCAAAACGCGATACGATTTTATGTAATATTAAATGACGAGAAAAAATAGTATACGGTGTGTATATTTTCATCTAAACAAAATTTAACACACCAATACAGACAACAAATAAACAATTTTGGCATCATTTTGAAAAAATTGTTAAAAACTGGTGTCATAAAAAAAAAAGTAACAAATAAACCATCCTATTATGCTAGATAATATGTATGAAGTTAAATTGGAGCAAAATTTTGAAAGTGGTGTTATAATTGTGAAAGATTTGGAAATGATAAATGAACTAGTAAGTGAAGCCACGATTGATTTCGCGTTATCTCCAACACTTAAAAAAAAAACCTTAATCGGAAAAATGTAGCAAAACGCGATACGATTTTGTGTAAGGTTAAATGAGGAGAAAAAATAGTATACGGTGTGGATATTTGTATCTAAACAAAATTTAACACACCAATATAGACAACAAATAAGAAATTTTGGAATCATTTTAAAAAAATTGTTAAAAACTGGTGTCATAAAAAAAAAGTAGCAAAGAAACCATACGATTATGCTAGATAATATGTATGAGGTTAAATTTGAGCAAAATTTTGAAAGTGGTGTTATAATTGTGAAAGATTTGAAGATGATAAATGAACTAGTAAGTACAACCATGATTGAATTCGCGTTATCTCCAACTCTTAAAAAAAAATTAAAAAAAAAATACCTTAATCGGAAAAAAGTAGCAAAACACGATACGATTTTATATATGGTTAAATGAGGAGAAAAAAGAGTATACGGTGTGGATATTTGCATCTAAACAAAAGTTAACACACCAATATAGACAACAAATAAGAAATTTTGGCATCATTTTGAGAAAATTGTTAAAAACTGGTGTCATCAAAAAAAAGTAACAAAGAAACCATACGATTATGCTAGATAATATGTATGAGGTTAAATTGGAGCAAAATTTTGAAAGTGGTGTTATAATTGTGAAAGATTTGGAGATGATAAATGAACTAGTAAGTGAAGCCATGATTGAATTTGCGTTATCTCCAACACTTAAAAAAAAAACTATAATCGGAAAAAAGTAGCAAAACGCGATACGATTTTATGTAATATTAAATGACGAGAAAAAATAGTATACGGTGTGGATATTTTCATCTAAACAAAATTTAACACACCAACACAGACAACAAATAAGAAATTTTGGCAACATTTTAAAAAAATTGTTAAAAACTGTTGTCATCAAAAAAAAGTAACAAAGAAACCATCCGATTATGCTAGATAATATGTATGAGGTTAAATTGGAGCAAAATTTTGAAATGGTGTTATAATTGTGAAAGATTTGGAAATGATAAATGAACTAGTAAGTGAAGCCACGATTGATTTCGCGTTATCTCCAACACTTAAAAAAAAAAAACTTTAATCGGAAAAAAGTAGCAAAACGCGATACGATTTTGTGTAAGATTAAATGAGGAGAAAAAATAGTATACGGTGTAGATATTTTCATTTAAACAAAATTTAACACACCAATACAGACAACAAATAAGAAATTTTGTCATCTTTTTGAAAAAATTGTTAAAAACTGGTGTCATAAAAAAAAAGTAATAAAGAAACCATACGATTATGCTAGATAATATGTATGAGGTTAAATTGGAGCAAAATTTTGAAAGTGATGTTATAATAGTGAAAGATTTGGAGATGATAAATGAACTAGTAAGTGAAGCCATGATTGAATTCGCGTTATCTCCAACTCTTAAAAAAAAAAAAAAAAATACCTTAATCGGAAAAAAGTAGCAAAACACGATACGATTTTATATAAGGTTAAATGAGGAGAAAAAAGAGTGTGGATATTTGCATCTAAACAAAAGTTAACACACCAATATAGACAACAAATAAGAAATTTTGGCATCATTTTGAAAAAATTGTTAAAAACTGGTGTCATCAAAAAAAAGTAACAAAGAAACCATACGATTATGCTTGATAATATGTATGAGGTTAAATTGGAGCAAAATTTTGAAAGTGGTGTTATAATTGTGAAAGATTTGGAGATGATAAATGAACTAGTAAGTGAAGCCATGATTGAATTCGCGTTATCTCTAACACTTAAAAAAAAAAACTTTAATCGGAAAAAAGTAGCAAAACGCGATACGATTTTATGTAATATTAAATGACGAGAAAAAATAGTATACGGTGTGTATATTTTCATCTAAACAAAATTTAACACACCAATACAGACAACAAATAAACAATTTTGGCATCATTTTGAAAAAATTGTTAAAAACTGGTGTCATAAAAAAAAAAAGTAACAAATAAACCATCCTATTATGCTAGATAATATGTATGAAGTTAAATTGGAGCAAAATTTTGAAAGTGGTGTTATAATTGTGAAAGATTTGGAAATGATAAATGAACTAGTAAGTGAAGCCACGATTGATTTCGCGTTATCTCCAACACTTAAAAAAAAAACCTTAATCGGAAAAATGTAGCAAAACGCGATACGATTTTGTGTAAGGTTAAATGAGGAGAAAAAATAGTATACGGTGTGGATATTTGTATCTAAACAAAATTTAACACACCAATATAGACAACAAATAAGAAATTTTGGAATCATTTTAAAAAAATTGTTAAAAACTGGTGTCATAAAAAAAAAGTAGCAAAGAAACCATACGATTATGCTAGATAATATGTATGAGGTTAAATTGGAGGAAAATTTAAAATGTGGTGTTTTAATTGTGAAAGATTTGGAGATGATAAATGAATTAGTAAGTGAAGCCACGATTGATTTCGCGTTATCTCCAACACTTAAAAAAAAAAAAAAAAAAAAAAAAAAAAAAAAACCATAATCGGAAAACGGTAGCAAAACGCGTTACGATTTTGTGTAAGATTAAATGAGGAGAAAAAAGAGTATACGGTGTGTTTATTTGCATCTAAACAAAAGTTAACACACCAAAAAGTAGCAAAGAAACCATGCGATTATGTATGAAGTTAAATTGGAGCAAAATTTAGAAAGTTGTGTTATAATTGTGAAAGATTTGGAGATGATAAATGAACTAGTAAGTGAAGCCATGATTGATTTCGCGTTATCTACAACACTTAAAAAAAAAAAACTTTAATCGGAAAAAGGTAGAAAAACGCGATACGATTTTGTGTAAGATTAAATGAGGTGAAAAAATAGTATACGGTGTAGATATTTTCATTTAAACAAAATTTAACACACCAATACAGACAACAAATAAGAAATTTTGGCATCATTTTGAAAAAATTGTTAAAAACTGGTGTCATAAAAAAAAAGTAATAAAAAACCATACGATTATGCTAGATACTATGTATGAGGTTAAATTGGAGCAAAATTTTGAAAGTGGTGTTATAATTGTGAAAGATTTGGAGATGATAAATGAACTAGTAAGTACAGCCATGATTGAATTCGCGTTATCTCCAACTCTTAAAAAAAAAAAATAAAAAAAAATACCTTAATCGGAAAAAAGTAGCAAAACACGATACGATTTTATATAAGGTTAAATGAGGAGAAAAAAGAGTATACGGTGTGGATATTTGCATCTAAACAAAAGTTAACACACCAATATAGACAACAAATAAGAAATTTTGGCATCATTTTAAAAAAATTGTTAAAAACTGGTGTCATCAAAAAAAAGTAACAAAGAAACCATACGATTATGCTAGATAATATGTATGAGGTTAAATTGGAGCAAAATTTTGAAAGTGGTGTTATAATTGTGAAAGATTTGGAGATGATACTAGTAAGTGAAGCCATGATTGAATTCGCGTTATCTCCAACACTTAAAAAAAAAACTTTAATCGGAAAAAAGTAGCAAAACGCGATACGATTTTATGTAATATTAAATGACGAGAAAAAATAGTATACGGTGTGGATTTTTTCATCTAAACAAAATTTAACACACCAACACAGACAACAAATAAGAAATTTTGGCATCATTTTAAAAAAATTGTTAAAAACTGGTGTCATAAAAAAAAGTAACAAAGAAACCATACGATTATGCTAGATAATATGTATGAGGTTAAATTGGAGCAAAATTTTGAAATGGTGTTATAATTGTGAAAGATTTGGAAATGATAAATAAACTAGTAAGTGAAGCCACGATTGATTTCGCGTTATCTCCAACACTTAAAAAAAAAAAACCCTTAATCGGAAAAAAGTAGCAAAACGCGATACGATTTTGTGTAAGGTTAAATGAGGAAAAAAAATAGTATACGGTGTGGATATTTGTATCTAAACAAAATTTAACACACCAATATAGACAACAAATAAGAATTTTTGGAATCATTTTAAAAAAATTGTTAAAAATTGGTGTCATAAAAAAATGTAGCAAAGAAACCATGCGATTATGCTAGATAATATGTATGAGGTTAAATTGGAGCAAAATTTAGAAAGTTGTGTTATAATTGTGAAAGATTTGGAGATGATAAATGAACTAGTAAGTGAAGCAATGATTGATTTCGCGTTATCTCCAACACTTAAAAAAAAAAGAACTTTAATCGGAAAAAAATAGCAAAACGCGATACGATTTTGTGTAAGATTAAATGAGGAGAAAAAATAGTATACGGTGTAGATATTTTCATTTAAACAAATTTTAACACCAATACAGACAACAAATAAGAAATTTTGGCATCATTTTGAAAAAATTTTTAAAAAACTGGTGTCATAAAAAAAAAGTAACATAGAAACCATATGATTATGCTAGATAATATGTATGAGGTTAAATTGGAGCAAAATTTTGAAAGTGGTGCTATAATTGTGAAAGATTTGGAGATGATAAATGAACTAGTAAGTGAAGCCATGATTGAATTCGCGTTATCTCCAACACTTAAAAAAAAACTTTAATCGGAAAAAAGTAGCAAAACGCGATACGATTTTATGTAAGATTAAATGAGGAGACAAAATAGTATACGGTGTGGATATTTTCATCTAAACAAAATTTAACACACCAATATAGACAACAAATAAGAAATTTTGGCATCATTTTGAAAAAATTGTTAAAAACTGGTGTCATAAAAAAAAGTAACAAAGAAACCATACGATTATGCTAGATAATATGTATGAGGTTAAATTGGAGCAAAATTTTGAAAGTGGTGTTATAATTGTGAAAGATTTGGAGATGATAAATGAACTAGTAAGTGAAGCCATGATTGATTTCGCATTATCTACAACACTTAAAAAAAAAAAAAACCTTAATCGGTAAAAAGTAGCAAAACGCGATACGATTTTGTGTAAGATTAAATGAGGAGAAAAAACAGTATACGGTGTGGATATTTTCTTCTAAACAAAATTTAACACACCAATAATAACAACAAATAATTAATTTTTGCATGATTTTGAAAAAGTTGTTAAAAACTGGTGTCATCAAAAAAAAGTAACAAAGAAACCATACGATTATGCTAGATAATATGTATGAGGTTAAATTGGAGCAAAATTTTGAAAGTGGTGTTATAATTGTGAAAGATTTGGAGATGATAAATGAACTAGTAAGTGAAGCCATGATTGAATTCGCGTTATCTCCAACACTTAAAAAAAAAAAGAAAAACTTAGACGAAAAAAAGTAGCAAAATGTGATACGATTTTGTGTAAGGTTAAATGAGGAGAAAAAAGAGTATACGTTGTGGATATTTGCATCTAAACAAAAGTTAACACACCAAATAAATAACAAATAAAAAATTTTGGCATCATTTTAAAAAAAATTGTTAAAAATTGGTGTCATAAAAAAAAGTAGCAAAGAAACCATACGATTATGCTAGATAATATGTATGAGGTTAAATTGGAGGAAAATTTAAAAAGTGATGTTTTAATTGTGAAAGATTTAAAGATGATAAATAAACTAGTAAGTGAAGCCACGATTGATTTCGCGTTATCTCCAACACTTAAAAAAAAAAAAAAAAAACCTTAATCGGAAAAAGGTAGCAAAACGCGATACGATTTTGTGTAAGATTAAATGAGGAGAAAAAAGAGTATATGGTGTGGATATTTGCATCTAAACAAAAGTTAACACACCAATATAGACAAAAAATAAGATATTTTGGCATCATTTTAAAAAAAATTGTTAAAAATTGGTGTCATAAAAAAAAGTAGCAAAGAAACCATGAGATTATGCTAGATAATATGTATGAGGTCAAATTGGAGCAAAATTTAGAAAGTTGTGTTATAATTGTGAAAGATTTGGAGATGATAAATGAACTAGTAAGTGAAGCCATGATTGATTTCGCGTTATCTCCAACACTTAAAAAAAAAAAAAAAACTTTATACGGAAAAAAATAGCAAAACGCGATACGATTTTGTGTAAGATTAAATGAGGAGAAAAAATAGTATACGGTGTAGATATTTTCTTTTAAACAAATTTTAACACCAATACAGACAACAAATAAGAAATTTTGGCATCATTTTGAAAAAATTGTAAAAAACTGGTGTCATAAAAAAAAGTAACAAAGAAACCATACGATTATGCTAGATAATATGTATGAGGTTAAATTGGAGCAAAATTTTGAAAGTGGTGTTATAATTGTGAAAGATTTGGAGATGATAAATGAACTAGTAAGTGAAGCCATGATTGAATTCGCGTTATCTCCAACTCTTAAAAAAAAAAAAAAAATACCTTAATCCGAAAAAAGTAGCAAAACACGATACGATTTTATATAAGGTTAAATGAGGAGAAAAAAGAGTATACGGTGTGGATATTTGCATCTAAACAAAAGTTAACACACCAATATAGACAACAAATAAGAAATTTTGGCATCATTTTGAAAAAATTGTTAAAAACCGGTTTCATAAAAAAAAAAAGTAACAAAGAAACCATACGATTATGCTAGATAATATGTATGAGGTTAAATTGGAGCAAAATTTTGAAAGTGGTGTTATAATTGTGAAAGATTTGGAGATGATAAATGAACTAGTAAGTGAAGCCATGATTGAATTCGCGTTATCTCCAACACTTTAAAAAAAAAAACTTTAATCGAAAAAAAGTATCAAAACGCGATATGATTTTATGTTATATTAAATGACGAGAAAAAATAGTATACGGTGTGGATATTTTCATCTAAACAAAATTTAACACACCAATACATACAACAAATAAGAAATTTTGGCATCATTTTGAAAAAATTGTTAAAAACTGGTGTCATCAAAAAAAAGTAACAAAGAAACCATCCGATTATGCTAGATAATATGTATGAGGTTAAATTGGAGCAAAATTTTGAAAGTGGTGTTATAATTGTGAAAGATTTGGAAATGATAAATGAACTAGTAAGTGAAGCCACGATTGATTTCGCGTTATCTCCAACACTTAAAAAACAAAAACCCTTAATCGGAAAAAAGTAGCAAAACGCGATACGATTTTGTGTAATGAGGGAAAAAATAGTATACGGTGTGGATATTTGTATCTAAACAAAATTTAACACACCAATACAAACAACAAATAAGAAATTTTGGATTCATTTTAAAAAAATTGTTAAAAATTGGTGTCATAAAAAAAAGTAGCAAAGAAACCATACGATTATGCTAGATAATATGTATGAGGTTAAATTGGAGGAAAATTTAAAATCTCGTTTTTTAATTGTGAAAGATTTGGAGATGATAAATGAATTAGTAACTGAAGTCACGATTGATTTCGCGTTATCTCCAACACTTAAAAAAAAAAAAAAAAAAAAACCTTAATCGGAAAAAAGTAGCAAAACGCGATACGATTTTGTGTAAGATTAAATGAGGAGAAAAATAGTATACGGTGTGGATATTTTCATCTAAACAAAATTTAACACACCAATAATAACAACAAATAAGAAATTTTGGCATCATTTTGAAAAAATTGTTAAAAACAGGTGTCATAAAAAAAAAGTAATAAAGAAACCATACGATTATGCTAGATAATATGTATGAGGTTAAATTGGAGCAAAATTTTGAAAGTGGTGTTATAATTGTGAAAGATTTGGAGATGATAAATGAACTAGTAAGTGAAGCCATGATTGAATTCGCGTTATCTCCAACACTTAAAAAAAAAAAAAAAACTTAAACGAAAAAAAGTAGCAAAACGCGATACGATTTTGTGTAAGGTTAAATGAGGAGAAAAAAGAGTATACGGTGTGGATATTTACATCTAAACAAAAGTTAACACACCAATATAGACAACAAATAAGATATTTTGGCATCATTTTAAAAAAATTGTTAAAAATTGGTGTCATAAAAAAAAAGTAGCAAACAAACCATACGATTATGCTAGATAATATGTATGAGGTTAAATCGGAGGAAAATTTAAAAAGTGATGTTTTAATTGTGAAAGATTTGGAGATGATAAATGAACTAGTAAGTGAAGCCACGATTGATTTCGCGTTAACTCAGACACTTAAAAAAAAAAAAAAAAAAAACCTTAATCGGAAAAAGTTAGCAAAACGCGATACGATTTTGTGTAAGATTAAATGAGGAGAAAAAAGAGTATACGATGTGGATATTTGCATCTAAACAAAAGTTGACATACCAATATAGACAACAAATAAGATATTTTGGCATCATTTTAAAAAAATTGTTAAAAATTGGTGTCATAAAAAAAAGTAGCAAAGAAACCATGCGATTATGCTAGATAATATGTATGAGGTTAAATTGGAGCAAAATTTAGAAAGTTGTGTTATAATTGTGAAAGATTTGAAGATGATAAATGAACTAGTAAGTGAAGCCATGATTGAATTCGCGTTATCTCCAAATCTTAAAAAAAAAAAAAAAAAAAAAAAAAAAAAAAAAACCTCAATCGGAAAAAAGTAGTAAAACACGATACGATTTTATATAAGGTTAAATGAGGAGAAAAAAGAGTATACGGTGTTGATATTTGCATCTAAACAAAAGTTAACACACCAATATAGACAACAAATAAGAAATTTTATCATCATTTTAAAAAAAATTGTTAAAAACTGGTGTTATAAAAAAAAAGTAGCAAAGAAACCATACGATTATGTTAGATAATGTGTATGAGGTTAAATTGGAGCAAAATTTAGAAAGCGGTGTTATAATTATGAAAGATTTCTAGATGATAAATGAACTAGTTAGTGAAGCCACGATTGATTTCGCGTTATCTCCAACACTTAAAAAAAAAAACCCTTAATCGGAAAAAAGTAGCAAAACGCGATACGATTTTGTGTAAGATTAATTGAGGAGAAAAAATAGTATACGGTGTGGATATTTGCATCTAAACAAAATTTAACACACCAATATAGACAACAAATAAGAAATTTTGGTATCATTTTGAAAAAATTGTTAAAAACTGGTGTCATCAAAAAAAAGTAACAAAGAAACCATACGATTATGCTAGATAATATGTATGAGGTTAAATTGGAGCAAAATTTTGAAAGTGGTGTTATAATTGTGAAAGATTTGGAAATGATAAATGAACTAGTAAATGAATCCACGATTGATTTCGCGTTATCTCCAACACTTAAAAAAAAAACCCTTAATCGTAAAAAAGTATCAAAACGCGATACGATTTTGTGTAAGATTAAATGAGGAGAAAAAATAGTATACGGTGTGGATATTTGAATCTAAACAAAATTTAACACACCAATATAGACAACAAATAAGAAATTTTGGTATCATTTTGAAAAAATTGTTAAAAACTGGTGTCATAAAAAAAAGTAACAAAGAAACCATACGATTATGCTATATAATATGTATGAGGTTAAATTGGAGCAAAATTTTGAAAGTGGTGTTATAATTGTGATAGATTTGGAGATGATAAATGAACTAGCAACTGAAGCCACGATTGATTTCGCGTTATCTCCAACACTAAAAAAAAAAAAAAAACTTAAACGGAAAAAATTAGCAAAACGCGATACGATTTTGTGTAAGGTTAAATGAGGAGAAAAAAGAGTATACAGTGTGGATATTTGCATCTAAACAAGAGTTAACACACCAATATAGACAACAAATAAGAAATTTTGGCATCATTTTAAAAAAATTGTTAAAATTTGGTATCCAAAAAAAAAGTAGCAAAGAAACCATACGATTATGCTAGATAATATGTATGAGGTTAAATTGGAGGAAAATTTAAAAAAGGGTGTTTTAATTGTGAAAGATTTGGAGATGATAAATGAACTAGTAAGTGAAGCCACGATTGATTTCGCATTATCTCCAACAATTTAAAAAAAAAAAAAAAAACCTTAATCGAAAAAAGGTAGCAAAACGCGATACGATTTTGTGTAAGATTAAATGAGGAGAAAAAAGAGTATATTGTGCGGATATTTGCATTTAAACAAAAGTTAACACACCAATATAGACAACAAATAAGATATTTTGGCATCATTTTAAAAAAATTGCTAAAAATTGGTGTCATAAAAAAAAAGTTGCAAAGAAACCATGCGATTATGCTAGATAATATGTATGAGGTTAAATTGGAGCAAAATTTAGAAAGTTGTGTTATAATTGTGAAAGATTTGGAGATGATAAATGAACTAGTAAGTGAAGCCATGATTGATTTCGCGTTATCTCTAACACTTAAAAAAAAAACTTTAATCGGAAAAAAGTAGCAAAACGCGATACGATTTTGTGTAAGATTAAATGAGGAGAAAAAATAGTATACGGTGTGGATGTTTTCATCTAAACAAAATTTAACACACCAATACAGGCAACAAATAAGAAATTTTGGCATCATTTTGAAAAAATTGTTAAAAACTGGTGTCATAAAAAAAAGTAACAAAGAAACCATACGATTATGCTAATAATATGTATGAGGTTAAATTGGAGCAAAATTTTGAAAGTGGTGTAATAATTGTGAAATATTTGGAGATGATAAATGAACTAGTAAGTGAAGCCATGATTGAATTCGCGTTATCTCCAACTCTTAAAAAAAAAAAAAAAAAAACTCAATTGGAAAAAAGTAGCAAAACACGATACGATTTTATATAAGGTTAAATGAGGAGAAAAAAGAGTATACGGTGTGGATATTTGCATCTAAACAAAAGTTAACACACCAATATAGACAACAAATAAGAAATTTTGGCATCATTTTAAAAAAATTGTTAAATACTGGTGTTATAAAAAAAAGTAGCAAAGAAACCATACGATTATGTTAGATAATGTGTATGAGGTTAAATTGGAGAAAAATTTAGAAAGTAGTGTTATAATTATGAAAGATTTCGAGATGATAAATGAACTAGTAAGTGAAGCCAAGATTGATTTCGCGTTATCTCCAATACTTAAAAAAAAAAAAAACCCTTAATCGGAAAAAAGTAGCAAAACGCGATACGATTTTGTGTAAGATTAAATGAGGAGAAAAAATAGTATACGGTGTGGATATTTGCATCTAAACAAAATTTAACACACCAATATAGACTACAAATAAGAAATTTTGGTATCATTTTGAAAAAATTGTTAAAAACTGGTGTCATAAAAAAAAGTAGCAAAGAAACCATGCGATTATGCTAGTTAATATGTATGAGGTTAAATTGGAGCTAAATTTAGAAAGTTGTGTTATAATTGTGAAAGATTTGGAGATGATAAATGAACTAGTAAGTGAAGCCATGATTGATTTCGCATTATCTACAACACTTAAAAAAAAAAAAAAACCTTAATCGGTAAAAAGTAGCAAAACGCGATACGATTTTGTGTAAGATTAAATGAGGAGAAAAAACAGTATACGGTGTGGATATTTTCTTCTAAACAAAATTTAACACACCAATAATAACAACAAATAATAAATTTTGGCATCATTTTGAAAAAGTTGTTAAAAACTGGTGTCATCAAGAAAAAGTAACAAAGAAACCATACGATTATGCTAGATAATATGTATGAGGTTAAATTGGAGCAAAATTTTGAAAGTGGTGTTATAATTGTGAAAGATTTGGAGATGATAAATGAAATAGTAAGTGAAGCCATGATTGAATTCGCGTTATCTCCAACACTTAAAAAAAAACAAAAAATAAACCTTCATCGGAAAAAGGTAGCAAAACACAATACGATTTTATGTAAGGTTAAATGAGGAGAAAAAAGAGTATACGGTGTGGATATTTGCATCTCGACGTATGGAATATTTTTGACTTATGTACTATGCCCACTACTACTGTCCATAGATCACTTAAAAAAAATCCATGAGATTCTCACAAGTTGAAATTATCTCATCCACTTTGTGTTTCAAATGCTCGCCTAACCCGCGCAATCCTTCATTTTGTATGTGAGCATCCCCTAGCGATTCACCTTGTGCTTTGAACCTCTTATCATTAATGCCAGAGTGCATCGTCATACTTGACTCACACTCACCTTGGCTTACTCTTTCCTTCCTATTCGAAATATCTGCCACCCCACCCGTCTTTCCCCGGGTGGTATCGAATTTCACAATTATAACCACTAAATAACTCGAGCTACCTCATTTGCCTCATGTTCAACCCCTTTAGAACAAATAACAATAAGATGTGTAAAAAGTCCTTGTGGTAGGTATAAACAACATTTTTTATTCCATACACGTAGTGTCTCCAACACATATGTACGAACGCCATTGCTCCAAGTTTCAATTCGTGGATAGTATAGAAATTTTTGTGTACCTTGAGTCGTTGAGAGACGGATGCGACTATCTTTCCCGTTTAACCAACTCACGACTTAGACCTGGGTCTGATGTGTCACAATACACAACGAAATCCTTCGATTCCATTGGGAAACGTCCGGATTGATGCATTACACAAGGCATTCTTCGATGTTTGAAAAGATTCTTCTTCTTAGTTCTTATCCCAACAAACTTCTTATGTATATACATGTGAGTAGTTGAGGGATCTTTGAAAAACTCTCGATAAAATGCCGACAATTGTCTATGAATCCTAAATACTATACGAACCTCCAATGATGACCGTGGGATCTTCCATCCCTTTACTGTTTTGCTCTTTCTATGATTCTCAAAAACAACTTCTTTGTTCACAACGTGTCTAAGAAAATCAACTCTCTAGCTTGAAATCAAGATTTTCGAATATATTGCATAGATCTTTCGTTCCAAAAGTAACTCTAGGATTAGTCTTACAGGAATTTCATACGCTTCTTTAGTCTTCAATAAATTAGAACGTCGCAAATGAATGGTATGACAAATTCATTGAGATACGGTTTATATACGTGGTCGTTGAATATATGAATGCTATAGACGCATTAGTAGAACAGAAAGTTATAACAAGAAATCCAAAAGGGTCAAAAAGAATCCTAGACGCAGTCTTTGGTATATTCGATTCAGGTGCCCTAAATTTGATGATGATCAAAACGAAGATCGATTTTTGAAAATTACCAAGCACCATGAAATTGATCATGCAAATCATCAATCCTTGGAGGAGGACAACGATTCTTGACCGTAAGTTTATTAAGTTTCACGATAATCAATGCACATACGAAGAGAGTCATCTCTCTTTTAGCAATAAGATAGGTGCTCCCCAAGGAGAATGACTAGGGTGAATGAAACCCTTGTCTTGGAGCATCTTAAAGTGATTAAGTGATATGGAGCCTTTGCAACGGGGGCAACTCCAAGAATACGGTCGACACGAAATTTCACAAATCAATGCGGGTATAGTCCTCTTAAGTCCTTTGGGAAGACCTCGAGGATAACATTGATAATTGAATGTTTTTGAGGTTTAACTCATTTGCCCTAACGCTCATGAGTTGTTTATTTTCATCTTCGGATTGTTCTATGTTAATCTCAAGTACTTCACCACCATTTAAGCGGTATACGGAATACTTTCTCAAACATACAACTTCCACCTGGAACTTCGTCAATTAATCCATTCCCATAACAACACCAAAACTCCCGAGTCTAAAGGGGTAACAGTCAATGCTAAAAGAGCATTCTTGTAAGACCCCACTTTTATATACAAACATACTTTATATTATACACCAAAGCGTGGTCCCAAAACATATACATATCCGTTATTTACAAAACGCACCATATTAAACTTTTATCAACTTCTATTGTTACAAACCATACTACTAATTTCGGGTGTTATATTCAACTTTCCAAAACATTCTATTATCAAAAGTCAGAGTTTTGCGCCTTTTTAGTCAAACACCCAGTCAACTTCTACTATCCGATCTACTTCATCAACTAACCAAAATCTGCAAAACATACAACAACGAGGGGATTAGCCTTTGCTAAGTGAATGGAACCGTAACCGACGGTTCAATCCATTTATAACAAATCTTACAACTGATAACAACAACTAGTTAAACACATAAGCACATAACTACGTGAGGATCGGCAGTTCCTGATAATACAACTTATATAAACAACAATACCAGAAACCACGACCACTGGGCGCCATGCCATTCCCAATGATCTACCGATAGCCTGATTACTACTTTCACTGAATAGGTTAATCTTCAACTATGTGTATTCAAGTAACCTAGACAGCTACACAGTAGTAATCAAACCCAACCCGTACGCTGACCTCACTCCAAATCATCACAACAACTTGTCACATAAAGGCATATCATATGCAGTTATGGAATACCAACTGAACAACTTTTACAACTGGATCAATCAAACTCAATCAATATAATCAACAACTGAATAACTGAAATTAACATGGCAATAACTACAACTGAAACTATCCTGGTTTACCCGTTGTAACCGAACCCGTTACAACTGGGTTGAACCGAGGACTACGGTAACCACTCACCAAGTATCGTCCGGTCACCAAACTCAGTGGTCTAATGTTACTGAGTGGCCGCCCGCTTATCTGAGAATACAACAATAACAAGTTAGTTTCTTGTTCCATATCATAATCCACATCATAACAACTTTAGTTAAACACCTATCAAGTAATCATACAATTAAAACTAAAATTTGCTGAAACAACAAGAAGCCGCCGGCTTGGGTAGGGAAGCCGCCGGCTTGGCTAAGAAGCCGCCGGCTTGGCACCCTGGCCCGCCGGGTGAATTACCATTTTCAACATCAGAACTTAAACCTCTTAAATAAGCCTCTACAAACCGCCGGTTAGGGTTATCAACCCGCCGGCTTCCCCATGAAGCCGCCGGCTTGGCTCCAGAAGCCGCCGGCTTCTGACCCTGGACCTGCAACTTTTTCAGCAAGAACACCATACGAGCAAAAATCCTAAAAATCACCAAACTAAGTTTCTATATGCGATTTTACTAAGTAATTGACCACAACTTCGACCACAAACATAAACTAACTTCAAACAACCTATTCTAACATCTATTGCAAGCATCAATCATCATCAAAATCATAAAATCATTAAACCCTAACTTTTAAGCTCAAACATGAAGAACAATTATGATTCTAGCCTTAATCCATCATGTAATCATCAAATATCTGTAAATAACCAACATACAACTCACTAACAACAACTTACAAGCTTCTATTCAAACCAATCATCTATATTCATCATATACCCAAATTTATGAAATAAGCTCAAGAACACATAATACTTACAAGATGATTCAACAAAGAAGATGATGGTGATACAATCTGAGTTTAATCCTTTTAGCACAATCACTAGTTTTAGCCTTTGATTAATTGAGAGAATTTTGAGAGTGATATGAGATAAAATGAAGAACAAGTAAATAAGATAGTAAAATTTAAGTCGGCCTAAACCCACCGCCTCCATCTTATTATTTGGTATAAAATTATACCCCTTCCTAATCTATTGTCTGGAACCTGAAAATACCCGCAAGTCAAAATATTTTATTTTACCGTCAACTTTAACTTTTTAAAACAAGTAACATTTCACTTGTCACAATAAAAACTGAGGCTCTTTCACTAGTTTATTTTCATATAAACTAATCAAACTTAATAAAATACAATTTATTTCCAGGCCCAAAAACGGGATGTTACAAATCTTCCCCCCTTATAGGATTTCGTCCCCGAAATCCAACCACACCCAATTAAACTAAACATACTCAATTCTACTATTAACATGTAACTCTAATCACATCACTGTATGTTTAAAGAAACTAAATATAAAATATACCTGTCGCGTCAACATCAAGTCCATAAACATTCTCCGCGGTCATTTGAAAAGCCCTTCCTGTAGCCGGTGGAATCTTTCTCTTCTGTCCCACAGATGACGCAGAACCCGAGGCCACACTCCCAACCAAACCCGAACCTTGCATTGTCTTCTCCGGGCAGTTCAGTGATCTATGTCCTTCCTTTTTACAATTCCAACAAACAAACTGTGGAAAAGTACAATCCCGCATACCATGACCATACACCCCACACTTAATACATCTCCTAGTCTCAGAAGTACACGGACCAGAATGCTTCGACTTACAATCTACACACCATGGATTACTTCCCGCCGAATCATCACTATAAACTACTCTTCTATTCTGTCCTTTATTTCCCGAAATACTACTCTTAACCTGTGAGGAACTCTTTTCTTTGTTCATTTTACCAGAAACTCGCATGTCACCATCTACAGATCGAGCTAATGTAAAAGCCTGAGTAAGAGTACCTGCCAATCTCACACTAGTTCGGTACTCCGGTGGTAAAGTTCCTACAAAATGATTAATTCTCATCCTATCATCTGGGACCCATTGTTGAACAAAACGTAACTTCTCAGTGAATTTATTAATGAGGTCCTCAATCGACATTTGCTCAGTCAACTTCAAATTCATAAACTCCTGTCTAATCCTAAGCATATCAAATTCAGAGCAAAATTGTTTACAAACCTCACTGTGGAAATCTGCCCAAGAAATTTTCGATCTCTGCTCCTTTGTCAATTGCTCAGTTATAGAATCCCACCAATTCATCGCCTGTCCCTTCAGTAATTGCACAGCATAACCAACCTTTAATTCTTCCTCGCACTGACATACTTCGAACTTTTTCTCCGTATCCCTCAACCAATTCAATGTTACTGTAGGATCATTACCTCCTTCAAATTCTTTCGGACCACTTGCTTTAAATGTCTTAAACGAACACAACTTATTCTGTGGTGGTGGTGAAGGAAACTGATAAGTTTGCTGAGCTAACCTAGCTTGTTGTTCCAAGTACAACTGTTCTATCTTTTTAAGTCTTATCACATCATCCTCTAGTTGCAACAAGTAATCCTCTTGACTAATTTCTTCCTGATTAACCTGTGTAGTACCAGCCTGCCCCTGATTATCATTCTGAGTATTCGAAGGTGGAACAACATTGTTGATCGGGTTCTCGTTATCTGTCATGCCTGTACTCACAATCAAAACACAACTTGCAACTTGTTAATCGTTAGCATTCACTATACTAACCAATCCCCAATCCCAAAGCTAATCCCACTTACCGAAATGTTTGACTAACACCGACTAGATTTGGGATTGAACATTTACAAATGCCCAATTCACCCAAACCTATGCTCTGATACCAACTTGTAAGACCCCACTTTTATATACAAACATACTTTATATTATACACCAAAGCGTGGTCCCAAAACATATACATATCCGTTATTTACAAAACGCACCATATTAAACTTTTATCAACTTCTATTGTTACAAACCATACTACTAATTTCGGGTGTTATATTCAACTTTCCAAAACATTCTATTATCAAAAGTCAGAGTTTTGCGCCTTTTTAGTCAAACACCCAGTCAACTTCTACTATCCGATCTACTTCATCAACTAACCAAAATCTGCAAAACATACAACAACGAGGGGATTAGCCTTTGCTAAGTGAATGGAACCGTAACCGACGGTTCAATCCATTTATAACAAATCTTACAACTGATAACAACAACTAGTTAAACACATAAGCACATAACTACGTGAGGATCGGCAGTTCCTGATAATACAACTTATATAAACAACAATACCAGAAACCACGACCACTGGGCGCCATGCCATTCCCAATGATCTACCGATAGCCTGATTACTACTTTCACTGAATAGGTTAATCTTCAACTATGTGTATTCAAGTAACCTAGACAGCTACACAGTAGTAATCAAACCCAACCCGTACGCTGACCTCACTCCAAATCATCACAACAACTTGTCACATAAAGGCATATCATATGCAGTTATGGAATACCAACTGAACAACTTTTACAACTGGATCAATCAAACTCAATCAATATAATCAACAACTGAATAACTGAAATTAACATGGCAATAACTACAACTGAAACTATCCTGGTTTACCCGTGTAACCGAACCCGTTACAACTGGGTTGAACCGAGGACTACGGTAACCACTCACCAAGTATCGTCCGGTCACCAAACTCAGTGGTCTAATGTTACTGAGTGGCCGCCCGCTTATCTGAGAATACAACAATAACAAGTTAGTTTCTTGTTCCATATCATAATCCACATCATAACAACTTTAGTTAAACACCTATCAAGTAATCATACAATTAAAACTAAAATTTGCTGAAACAACAAGAAGCCGCCGGCTTGGGTAGGGAAGCCGCCGGCTTGGCTAAGAAGCCGCCGGCTTGGCACCCTGGCCCGCCGGGTGAATTACCATTTTCAACATCAGAACTTAAACCTCTTAAATAAGCCTCTACAAACCGCCGGTTAGGGTTATCAACCCGCCGGCTTCCCCATGAAGCCGCCGGCTTGGCTCCAGAAGCCGCCGGCTTCTGACCCTGGACCTGCAACTTTTTCAGCAAGAACACCATACGAGCAAAAATCCTAAAAATCACCAAACTAAGTTTCTATATGCGATTTTACTAAGTAATTGACCACAACTTCGACCACAAACATAAACTAACTTCAAACAACCTATTCTAACATCTATTGCAAGCATCAATCATCATCAAAATCATAAAATCATTAAACCCTAACTTTTAAGCTCAAACATGAAGAACAATTATGATTCTAGCCTTAATCCATCATGTAATCATCAAATATCTGTAAATAACCAACATACAACTCACTAACAACAACTTACAAGCTTCTATTCAAACCAATCATCTATATTCATCATATACCCAAATTTATGAAATAAGCTCAAGAACACATAATACTTACAAGATGATTCAACAAAGAAGATGATGGTGATACAATCTGAGTTTAATCCTTTTAGCACAATCACTAGTTTTAGCCTTTGATTAATTGAGAGAATTTTGAGAGTGATATGAGATAAAATGAAGAACAAGTAAATAAGATAGTAAAATTTAAGTCGGCCTAAACCCACCGCCTCCATCTTATTATTTGGTATAAAATTATACCCCTTCCTAATCTATTGTCTGGAACCTGAAAATACCCGCAAGTCAAAATATTTTATTTTACCGTCAACTTTAACTTTTTAAAACAAGTAACATTTCACTTGTCACAATAAAAACTGAGGCTCTTTCACTAGTTTATTTTCATATAAACTAATCAAACTTAATAAAATACAATTTATTTCCAGGCCCAAAAACGGGATGTTACAATTCTTCTAGCACTAAAGTACACCCCTATAAATCTCTATATGCTCTCATAAAAAAAATTGCTCCAAAGTCTATCACTCAAAGCAAGCCATCGGGTTTCCTACTATATTGATTGATACCACTTGACGAGCTTCATCCGGCATTCCATTGCAACGTGACCTCTTCAATTGCGGTTTGAATAAATACAACATGATGCGAATGTATGTTGATAATAGTTACACCTTACTCACAGAAGATGTGAACCAGTGTAACCCTCTCTTCATGTGTTAGTATCCACGATTTTCTTGAGTATCCCCGCGTTCTTGGTACTGTTTCTACATTCCCCACCTTATTGGTTTCACCTATTAACGATCCATTCATCAGTATTGTGCCTCGGATGGTAGGAGAATTAGTCACTCCTATCGTCCTGCTAGCTTCTAGAACAAAGCTGTTGATATACTTCTAAATTTTCTTAGCTTCGAGTGCCACGGAATGAGGTCTAATTTTGCCAATCTCATAAAATTGTCCGATATAGGTTGCAGGGTTAACTCCCACTATAGAGAAATTCCAAAACTTGTTCACTAACTTCTTCATTTCGTTACAGAAAGAATATTCATCCTTTAGGAGTTCCTTCTTTTTCCACTCTTTCCGCGTCATCACCATTTCTATCATTTGAATCCTCGACTAATAGAGCTATATTTGCCTTCGGTGTCATCAGATCTACTATGATTCAATATGTCGTTACTAACTTGCATGACAATTTTGGATATAATTATGGCCCACCACTGTTGTGCAATGGTCGCAACAACATTGGAGTTATTGCCTTGAATACCACAATGTCCTCCAGCTCAACCATTAGTTCAATCACCGCCTTTACTTGTATGCCCACCACCGAGTGTTTCTTCTCCACAAGTAAGATTTATGAGTAGCGCGTCTCGGTAATATGCTCGCTTAAATTTCGAATTCTTATGAGTTTAGAATAGAATGAGTGCCTTGGAGTTTGTCAAGGAATAAATGCACGAGACTCACAACATAAGCATGATTCAATAAGGGATATAATTGAGATTTTATCCCTATACGACATGAAGACAGCACATGGGTACTTAGATATGGTCGGATAAGTACACATATGCAAGAATACATTTGTCAATTACGTCTGCAGCCATAATTGTAAAAGTATCCTTTCATACGCATTCTCATCACCCCAAATCCTTGTCTCACAATGAACTTAGTATTTAAGGAAGAAGATCGGATAGTTATAGAATCCTAAGCAACACGTAGACGAATCCACATAAGGAGTCGTAAGATGATGAAGAAATGTTTACAACGTCCTTCTTATTTGAAATGACTAAGATTGATGATCGATCTTAGCTACAACTAGTTTCACGGAATCGTATGCACACATAACTTCCTAATTCATGTTCTATATGTGGGCTCCCTATTTATAGTCTAGGCCAATCCACCTAGATCTCTATAAACAATGGCTCTGATACCAATCTGTCACACCCCGTCTAAAGCGGAAACAACGGGGTATAACGGTGATAGGATCATAACACATCATTATAAAGAATTCTATATGAAATACAATATCCAATGTGTCATGATGCCATTAACATGAATAATGGTTCATGTCGTGCATTCATTTCAACAATGAATTCAAAATCTTACAATCAAACGTACACTACAATGTTAAGGCAAAACAAGCATTCACAAACAATCTTAATGATGTACCACAAGTCTTGAATAATTCTTAATGCAACCCTAAAGGTCCACTAAGTTCTCTTGTCCACTGCTTTAAGTCCACTAGTATAACCTGAAAAGATATGCTCAAAAACGTCAACACGAATGTTGGTGAGTTTCGTAGGTTTGAAACCAGACACCAAAAAAATAAACATTTTGCTGTGATAATGATAAGTTAGGACAATGCAATAGAAATGTACACAAATGTGAAATAATGCAGCCAATATATCTCAATGTACGGCAATTACCTCACAAGGATGTAAAGCACGAATGTAAGCAACAATCCCAATGTACGGAAAATACCCCACAAGGAGGTAAAGCATGAATGTAAACAACCAATCTCAATGTACGGCAAATACCCCACAAGGAAGTACAGCACAGATGTAAGCAACAAGTCTCAATGCATATAAGTCACATAGTGTCACACATTTCAAGCATATGTCCAAAAATAGAAATGAATACGTTCACAGCATAAAACAGTTGGTAAAACATGTGAGCATACTTTTCTCCCAATGATAAAAATATGTAGCGAAAATGGGGCCACGAAAACTCACCTTGAATAGCAAAGCGACTATCGTCCCCAAATGAATCCACCAAACTCAAATGTCAATCTACAAACGAATAAGTATGGGTTACAACCTAGACATTACTATGTCCGTCCATTATATCCCAAGTTCTAAGTCTAAATCACCTTTACCTCACTTTCTCTCCACTAGCCACATCTATTTCCACTAAAACAATTCTCATTCACATCAAATGATATCAATACCACTCTATCTTTCATTTCAGATTATACCTCCAGATTTCACCTCACTTTACGGATTTAAAAACTTGACTTAACAAGTAATTTTGACTCTATAAATTTTATCAATGATACTTTTATGTATTTAGAACATTCAATAAATTTTCCAGATTTTTTAAAGTAGATAACTATTTTTAAAAATTCACCAAAACAAACTGCTCTAATTTCCAACACTTTCTAATATCAAAAAAGCTATGATTTGTTTAAAACTATTAAATAGTTATAAAGCTTATAATATTTTTACAGATAATAGTTGACATCACAAAGTTATCTCAGTAAAATTTTCAAGACCAAACTCTTACTTTATCCTACGTTTCAAAAATCCACAAGTTACTCAAAATCAGAAACCGAAAACTCAGAATTGACATCCAAATTCATAAAATCATTTTACTGACTTGCACTTATTGTATAAACACGAAATAAAACCATTTTAAAGTAGACTTCTGATAGATACTTTTAGACTCAAGATTCATCAAAAACCATTATGAAATGACCAAGTTATACATTACTCAAATCGACTCTCGAATCTGATCAGAATTAGGGTTTACAGATTTAACCTAATTCTTCACAAAACAAATACCAATCGCATATACAACTGATTATCCTCCTCATAAACATTCAAATAATAAGTTAACACTCATTCCCTCATGATCATACTACTTGGAATACAACGGATCGAACCGAATAAGATGACGGTAACGAAACAATCGAAATCAAACGTTAATGAATGAAATCGGATAGAAATGTACCAACTAACGAATGATCGCACAAGAGGCTTCCTTAGAATCTGTAAATAATGATATTATATATCCTTAGAAGTCATTTTTGAGATTAGATGAAACGTATATGGGGATTATAGAATCGAAACTTACCAAAGTTTCTGAAAATTCGTCACCCACAGCAGCAGTTTACAAAATAATTTGTATAAAATATTGGAGCGTTTCAGAGGCCGAAATCTCGCGATTCGGAGTAAAACATCGAGATCTACAACTTTCTAGTTTTTACCGAAGGCTGAAAACGAACGTAAATGGGTCAAATAGACCTCTGTTCGTGACTGGAATTTTTGGGACGGGATTTTGTATGTTTTTGTTATAGAAAAGTTTTAGGGTTAGGATTATGGTTATATTTATAGGTCTAGGGTTCAAGAGGTGTTGGGTTTAGTTGGGTTTGGGCTTTTAGGAGTTGGATCATTTTCGAATTACATTTTTGGTGATGGATGTCACAGTATCCCCCCGTTTAGGGAATTTCGTCCCGAAATTTAATCGGAGCCGTATTGTCACCACGATCCCTGAATAAGTGCATATATATAGGCTTGGCTTGATATTTTCATTTGCAAGTATACTCAGGTCAACGTTCTATCGGACCTTGATAATTAAAATTACATGTGCTCCAACATGTTGACCTCTCAATCCATGGTTCCTACCAGTTTTCTCTACACATCGTTATTTGTGGTTCCCTTTAAACTCCTTCTAGAAATATGTGTAAGACCTTATCAGCCAACACTTTCATAGAATTGACACATGAAATAGTTCGTGAGCAGCACTTCACTCTTGTGACAACTTTCAATCGATATGTTATACACGCTCAACAATTTAGAGCGATCTAACAAACCTATGTATAAATTTTCCCCTTCTTCCCAATATATATGGTATTTTTCCAAAGCAATACTTTAAGCAATATATGATCTCTATCATTGATTCTAACTGCTTTCAATGTTTATTTGCGTAACTCATTTGCCTAGCTCGTAGTGATCCCAACTTCTCCTTGATTCGAACGATCTTGTCAAAAGCTTCATGGACTATTTCAATCCAATCAACTAACTCTAATCCAACTTTAGCTGACACTACGATGAATGACTCCTACACTCATGAAGTGCTTGAAATAATGCAGAATGAATGCTAGAATGATAATTATGTTGTATGATAACTCGACTAATTGTAAGTGAGGATCACAACTTCTATCAATCAATAACACAATCTAAGAATATTCTCAATGTTTGAATGGTTCGCTCATTCCGTCCATTAGTTCGAGAATGATAAACCATCCTCATGTCAAAACTCGTTCTCAGAGCTTTCCACAACATTCGCCAAAAATTGTGAAGTAAAATAACCATCAAGATCGGATATAGTAGATTCACACACTCCACGCCTTGCTACTTCTTTGTTAACATGCAACCTCACCAATTTCTCCATCGTGTAGTCCTCGCAGATAGCTAAGAAGTGAGATGGTTTAGTCATCCACAATCACCCCAAATCGAATCGCGCCCACTACTAGTTCTAGAAAACCTCATAACGAAATCCATAGTTATTATTATTATTATTATTATTATTATTATTATTATTATTATTATTATTATTATTATTATTATTATTATCCCTTTTCTTTTCTTTTTTTTTTCTCGGAAATGTTCAGTTGCTGAAATAGACTGGAGAGTCTCTGGTATTCAGCCTAAATTTTCAAACAGATCATGCATTGACAAATTGAATAATGTAATTAAAGATGTCCTTCTTCATTCCAGTCACCACTACAAATCCATAATATCAAGATACTTCTTACCAACTCTCGACGTATGGAATATTTTTGACTTATGTACTATGCCCACTACCAGTGTCCATAGATCACTTAAAAAAAATCCATGAGATTCTCACAAGTTGAAATTATCTCATCCACTTTGTGTTTCAAATGCTCGCCTAACCTGCGCAATCCTTCATTTTGTATGTGAGCATCCCCTAGCGATTCACCTTGTGCTTTGAACCTCTTATCATTAATGCCAGAGTGCATCGTCATACTTGACTCACACTCACCTTGGCTTACTCTTTCCTTCCTATTCAAAATATCTGCCACCCCACCCGTCTTTCCCCGGGTGGTATCGAATTTCACAATTATAACCACTAAATAACTCGAGCTACCTCATTTGCCTCATGTTCAACCCCTTTAGAACAAATAACAATAAGATGTGTAAACAGTCCTTGTGGTAGGTATAAACAACATTTTTTATTCCATACACGTAGTGTCTCGAACACATATGTACGAACGCCACCGCTCCAAGTTTCAATTCGTGGATAGTATAGAAATTTTTGTGTACCTTGAGTCGTTGAGAGACGGATGCGACTATCTTTCCCGTTTAACCAACTCACAACTTAGACCTGGGTCTGATGTGTCACAATACACAACGAAATCCTTCGATTCCATTGGGAAACGTCCGGATTGATGCATTACACAAGGCATTCTTCGATGTTTGAAAAGATTCTTCTTCTTAGTTCTTATCCCAACAAACTTCTTATGTATATACATGTGAGTAGTTGAGGGATCTTTGAAAAACTCTCGATAAAATGCCGACAATTTTCTATGAATCCTAAATGCTATACGAACCTCCAATGATGACCGTGGGATCTTCCATCCCTTTACTGTTTTGCTCTTTCTATGATTCTCAAAAACAACTTCTTTGTTCATAACGTGTCTAAGAAAATCAACTCTCTAGCTTGAAATCAAGATTTTCGAATATATTGCATAGATCTTTCGTTCCAAAAGTAACTCTAGGATTAGTCTTATAGGAATTTCATACGCTTCTTTAGTCTTCAATAAATTAGAACGTCGCAAATGAATGGTATGACAAATTCGCCGAGATACGGTTTATATACGTGGTCGTTGAATATATGAATGCTATAGACGCATTAGTAGAACAGAAAGTTATAACAAGAAATCCGAAAGGGTCAAAACGAATCCTAGACGCAGTCTTTGGTATATTCGATTCAGGTACCCTAAATTGATGATGATCAAAACGAAGATCGATTTTTGAAAATTACCAAGCACCATGAAATTGATCATGCAAATCATCAATCCTTGGAGGAGGACAACGATTCTTGACCGTAAGTTTATTAAGTTTCACGATAATCAATGCACATACGAAGAGAGTCATCTCTATTTTAGCAAATAAGATAGGTGCTCCCCAAGGAGAATGACTAGGGTGAATGAAACCCTTGTCTTGGAGCATCTTAAAGTGATTAAATGATATGGAGCCTTTGCAACGGGGGCAACTCCAAGAATACGGTCGACACAAAATTTCACAAATCAATGCGGGTATAGTCCTCTTAAGTCCTTTGGGAAGACCTCGAGGATAACATTGATAAATGAATGTTTTTGAGGTTTAACTCATTTGCCCTAACGCTTATGAGTTGTTTATTTTCGTCTTCGGATTGTTCTATGTTAATCTCAAGTACTTCACCACCATTTAAGCGGTATACGGAATACTTTCTCAAACATACAACTTCCACCTGGAACTTCGTCAATTAATCCATTCCCATAACAACACCAAAACTCCTGAGTTTAAAGGGGTAACAGTCAATGCTAAAAGAGCATTCTTCCACTAAAGTACACCCTTATAAATCTCTATATGCTCTCATAAAAAAAATTGCTCCAAAGTCTATCACTCAAAGCAAGCCATCGGGTTTCCTACTATATTGATTGATACCACTTGACGAGCTTCATCCGGCATTCCATTGCAACGTGACCTCTTCAATTGCGGTTTGAATAAATACAACATGATGCGAATGTATGTTGATAGTAGTTACACCTTACTCACAGAAGATGTGAACCAGTGTAACCCTCTCTTCATGTGTTAGTATCCACGATTTTCTTGAGTATCCCCGCGTTCTTGGTACTGTTTCTACATTCCCCACCTTATTGGTTTCACCTATTAACGATCCATTCATCAGTATTGTGCCTCGGATGGTAGGAGAATTAGTCACTCCTATCGTCCTGCTAGCTTCTAGAACAAAGCTGTTGATATACTTCTAAATTTTCTTAGCTTCGAGTGCCACGGAATGAGGTCTAATTTTGCCAATCTCATAAAATTGTCCGATATAGGTTGCAGGGTTAACTCCCACTATAGAGAAATTCCAAAACTTGTTCACTAACTTCTTCATTTCGTTACAGAAAGAATATTCATCCTTTAGGAGTTCCTTCTTTTTCCACTCTTTCAGCGTCATCACCATTTCTATCATTTGAATCCTCGACTAATAGAGCTATATTTGCCTTCGGTGTCATCAGATCTACTATGATTCAATATGTCGTTACTAACTTGCATGACAATTTTGGATATAATTATGGCCCACCACTGTTGTGCAATGGTCGCAACAACATTGGAGTTATTGCCTTGAATACCACAATGTCCTCCAGCTCAACCATTAGTTCAATCACCGCCTTTACTTGTATGCCAACCACCGAGTGTTTCTTCTCCACAAGTAAGATTTATGAGTAGCGCGTCTCGGTAATATGCTCGCTTAAATTTCGAATTCTTATGAGTTTAGAATAGAGTGAGTGCCTTGGAGTTTGTCAAGGCATAAATGCACGAGACTCACAACATAAGCATGATTCAATAAGGGATATAATTGAGATTTTATCCCTATACGACATGAAGACAGCACATGGGTACTTAGATATGGTCGGATAAGTACGCATATGCAAGAATACATTTGTCAATTACGTCTGCAGCCATAATTGTAAAAGTATCCTTTCATACGCATTCTCATCACCCCAAATCCTTGTCTCACAATGAACTTAGTATTTAAGGAAGAAGATCGGATAGTTATAGAATCCTAAGCAACACGTAGACGAATCCACATAAGGAGTCGTAAGATGATGAAGAAATGTTTACAACGTCCTTCTTATTTGAAATGACTAAGATTGATGATCGATCTTAGCTACAACTAGTTTCACGGAATCGTATGCACACATAACTTCCTAATTCATGTTCTATATGTGGGCTCCCTATTTATAGTCTAGGCCAATCCACCTAGATCTCTATAAACAATGGCTCTGATACCAATCTGTCACACCCCGTCTAAAGCGGAAACAACGGGGTATAACGGTGATAGGATCATAACACATCATTATAAAGAATTCTATATGAAATACAATATCCAATGTGTCATGATGCCATTAACATGAATAATGGTTCATGTCGTGCATTCATTTCAACAATGAATTCAAAATCTTACAATCAAACGTACACTACAATGTTAAGGCAAAACAAGCCTTCAAAAACAACCTTAATGATGTACCACAAGTCTTGAATAATTCTTAATGCAACCCTAAAGGTCCACTAAGTTCTCTTGTCCACTGCTTTAAGTCCACTAGTATAACCTGAAAAGATATGCTCAAAAACGTCAACACGAATGTTGGTGAGTTTCGTAGGTTTGAAACCAGACACCAAAAAAATAAACATTTTGCTGTGATAATGATAAGTTAAGACAACGCAATAGAAATGTACACAAATGTGAAATAATGCAGCCAATATATCTCAACGTACGGCAATTACCTCACAAGGAAGTAAAGCACGAATGTAAGCAACAATCCCAATGTACGGAAAATAACCCCCAAGGAGGTAAAGCACGAATGTAAACAACCAATCTCAATGTACAGCAAATACCCCACAAGGAAGTACAGCACAGATGTAAGCAACAAGTCTCAATGCATATAAGTCACATAGTGTCACACATTTCAAGCATATGTCCAAAAATAGAAATGAATACGTTCACAGCATAAAACAGTTGGTAAAACATGTGAGCATACTTTTCTCCCAATGATAAAAATATGTAGCGAAAATGGGGCCACGAAAACTCACCTTGAATAGCAAAGCGACTATCGTCCCCAAATGAATCCACCAAACTCAAATGTCAATCTACAAACGAATAAGTATGGGTTACAACCTAGACATTACTATGTCCGTCCATTATAATCAAGTTCTAAGTCTAAATCACCTTTACCTCACTTTCTCTCCACTAGCCACATCTATTTCCACTAAAACAATTCTCATTCACATCAAATGATATCAATACCACTCTATCTTTCATTTCAGATTATACCTCCAGATTTCACCTCACTTTACGGATTTAAAAACTTGACTTAACAAGTAATTTTGACTCTATAAATTTTATCAATGATACTTTTATGTATTTAGAACATTCAATAAATTTTCCAGATTTTTATAAAGTAGATAACTATTTTTAAAAATTCACCAAAACAAACTGCTCTAATTTCCAACACTTTCTAATATCACAAAAGCTATGATTTGTTTAAAATTATTAAATAGTTATAAAGCTTATAATATTTTTACAGATAATAGTTGACATCACAAAGTTATCTCAGTAAAATTTTCAAGACCAAACTCTTAAATATCCTACGTTTCAAAAATCCACAAGTTACTCAAAATCAGAAACCGAAAACTCAGAATTGACATCCAAACTCATAAAATCATTTTACAGACTTGCACTTATTGTATAAACACGAAACTAAAACCATTTTAAAGTAGACTTCTGATAGATACTTTTAGACTCAAGATTCATCAAAAACCATTATTAAATGACCAAGTTATACATTACTCAAATCGACTCTCGAATCTGATCAGAATTAGGGTTTACAGATTTAACCTAATTCTTCACAAAACAAATATCAATCGCATATACAACCGATTATCCTACTCATAAACATTAAAATAATAAGTTAACACTCATTCCCTCATGATCATACTACTTGGAATACAACGGATCGAACCGAATAAGATGACAGTAACGAAACAATCGAAATCAAACGTTAATGAACGAAATCGGATAGGAATGTACCAACTAACGAATGATCGAACAATAGGCTTCCTTAGAATCTGTAAATAATGAGATTATATATCCTTAGAAGTCATTTTTGAGATTAGATGAAACGTATATGGGGATTATAGAATCGAAACTTATCAAAGTTTCTGAAAATTCGTCACCCACAGCAGCAGTTTACAAAATAATTTGTATAAAATAATATGAAGCGTTTCAGAGGCCGAAATCTAGCGAGTCCAAGTAAAACATCGAGATCTACAACTTTATAGTTTTTACCGAAGGCTGAAAACGAACGTAAATGGGTCAAATAGACCTCTGTTCGTGACTATAATTTTTGGGACGGGATTTTGTATGTTTTTGTGATAGAAAAGTTTTAGGGTTAGGTTTAGGGTTATATTTATAGGTCTAGGGTTGAAGAGGTGTTGGGTTTAGTTGGGTTTGGGCTTTTGGGAGTTGGATCATTTTCGAATTACATTTTTGGTGACGGATGTCACACGTTATCTCCAACACTTAAAAAAAAAACTTTAATCGGAAAAAAGTAGCAAAACGCGATACGATTTTGTGTAAGATTAAATGAGGAGAAAAAATAGTATACGGTGTGGATATTTTCATCTAAACAAAATTTAACACACCAATACAGACAACAAATAAGAAATTTTGGTATCATTTTGAAAAAAATGTTAAAAACTGGTGTCATAAAAAAAAGTAACAAAGAAACCATACGATTATGCTAGATAATATGTATGAGGTTAAATTGGAGCAAAATTTTGAAAGTGGTATAATTGTGAAAGATTTGGAAATGATAAATGAACTAGTAAGTGAAGCCACGATTGATTTCGCGTTATCTCCAACACTTAAAAAAAAAAACCCTTAATCGGAAAAAGTATCAAAACGCGATACGATTTTGTGTAAGATTAAATTAGGAGAAAAAATAGTATACGGTGTGTAAATTTGCATCTAAACAAAATTTAACACACCAATATAGACAACAAATTAGAAATTTTGGTATCATTTTGAAAAAATTGTTAAAAACTGGTGTCATAAAAAAAAAGTAACAAAGAAACTATACGATTATGGTAGATAATATGTATGAGGTTAAATTGGAGCAAAATTTTGAAAGTGGTGTTATAATTGTGAAAGATTTGGAGATGATAAATGAACTAGTAAGTGAAGCCATGATTGAATTCGCGTTATCTCCACCATTAAAAAAAAAAAAAAAGAAAGAAAACCTTAATCGAAAAAGGTAGCGAAACGCGATACGATTTTGTGTAAGATTAAATGAGGGGAAAAAAGAATATACGGTGTGGATATTTGCATCTAAACAAAAGTTAACACAACAATATAGACAACAAATAAGAAATTTTGGCATCATTTTTAAAAAATTGTTAAAAATTGGTGTCATAAAAAAAAGTAGCAAAGAAACCATGCGATTATGCTAGTTAATATGTATGAGGTTAAATTGGAGCAATATTTAGAAAGTTTTGTTATAATTGTGAAAGATTTGGAGATGATAAATGAACTAGTAAGTGAAGCCATGATTGATTTCGCGTTATCTCCAACACTTAAAAAAAAAAAAAAAACCTGAATCGGAAAAAAGTAGCAAAACGCGATACGATTTTGTGTAAGATTAAATGAGGAGAAAAAATAGTAAACGGTGTGGATATTTGCATCTAAACAAAATTTAACACACCAATATAGACAACAAATTAGAAATTTTGGTATCATTTTGAAAAAATTGTTAAAAACTGGTGTCATAAAAAAAAATAAACAAAGAAACTATACGATTATGGTAGATAATATGTATGAGGTTAAATTGGAGCAAAATTTTGAAAGTGGTGTTATAATTGTGAAAGATTTGGAGATGATAAATGAACTAGTAAGTGAAGCCATGATTGAATTCGCGTTATCTCCACCATTAAAAAAAAAAAAAAAAAGAAAGAAAACCTTAATCGAAAAAGGTAGCGAAACGCGATACGATTTTGTGTAAGATTAAATGAGGGGAAAAAAGAATATACGGTGTGGATATTTGCATCTAAACAAAAGTTAACACAACAATATAGACAACAAATAAGAAATTTTGGCATCATTTTTAAAAAATTGTTAAAAATTGGTGTCATAAAAAAAAGTAGCAAAGAAACCATGCGATTATGCTAGTTAATATGTATGAGGTTAAATTGGAGCAATATTTAGAAAGTTTTGTTATAATTGTGAAAGATTTGGAGATGATAAATGAACTAGTAAGTGAAGCCATGATTGATTTCGCGTTATCTCCAACACTTAAAAAAAAAAAAAAACCTGAATCGGAAAAAAGTAGCAAAACGCGATACGATTTTGTGTAAGATTAAATGAGGAGAAAAAATAGTAAACGGTGTGGATATTTTCATCTAAACAAAATTTTACACACCAATACAGACAACAAATCAGAAATTTTGGCATCATTTTGAAAAAATTGTTAAAAACTGGTGTCATAAAAAAAAGTAAAAAAGAAACCATACAATTATGCTAGATAATATGTATGAGGTTAAATTGGAGCAAAATTTTGAAAGTGGTGTTATAATTGTGAAAGATTTGGAGATGATAAATGAACTAGTAAGTGAAGCCATGATTGAATTCGCGTTATCTCCAACACTTAAAAAAAAAAAACCCCAATCGGAAAAAAGTAGCAAAACACGATACGATTTTATATAAGGTTAAATGAGGAGAAAAAAGAGTATACGGTGTGGATATTTGAATCTAAACAAAAGTTAACACACCAATATAGACAACAAATAAGAAATTTTGGCATCATTTTAAAAAAATTGTTAAAAACTGGTGTTATAAAAAAAAAGTAGCAAACAAACCATCCGATTATGTTAGATAATGTGTATGAGGTTAAATTGGAGCAAAATTTAGAAAGTGGTGTTATAATTATGAAAGATTTCGAGATGATAAATGAACTATTAAGTGAAGCAACGACTGATTTCGCGTTACCTCCAACACTTAAAAAAAAAAAAAAAAAAAAAAAAAAAAAAAACCCTTCATCGGAAAAAAGTAGCAAAACACGATACGATTTTGTGTAAGATTAAATGAGAAGAAAAAATAGTATACGGTGTGGATATTTGCATCTAAACAAAATTTAACACACCAATATAGACAACAAATAAGTAATTTTTGTATAATTTTGAAAAAATTGTTAAAAACAGTGTCATAAAAAAAAGTAACAAGGAAATCATACGATTATGCTAGATAATATGTATGAGGTTAAATTGGAGCAAAATTTTGAAAGTGGTGTTACAATTGTGAAAGATTTGGAAATGATAAATGAACTAGTAAGTGAAGCCACGATTGATTTCGCGTTATCTCCAACACTTAAAAAAAAAATAATAAAAAAAAAAACCTTAATCGGAAAAAAAGTAGCAAAACGCGATACGATTTTGTGTAAGATTAAATGATTATAAAAAAGAGTATACGGTGTGGATATTTGTATCTAAACAAAAGTTAACACACCAATACAGACAACAAATAAGAAATTTTGGCATCATTTTGAAAAAATTGTTAAAAATTGGTGTCATAAAAAAAAGTAGCAAAGAAACCATACGATTATGCTATATAATATGTATGAGGTTAAATTGGAGCAAAATTTAGAAAGTGGTTTTTTAATTGTGAAAGATTTGGAGATGATAAATGAACTAGTAAGTGAAGCCACGATTGATTTCGCATTATCTCCAACACTTAAAAAATAAAAAAATAATAAAAAAACTTTAATCGGAAAAAAGTAGCAAAACGCGATACGATTTTGTGTAAGATTAAATGAGTAGAAATTAGAGTATACGGTGTGGATATTTGTATTTAAACAAAATTTGACACACCAATACAGACAACAAACAAGAAATTTTGGCATCATTTTGAAAAAATTGTTAAAAACTGGTGTCATAAAAATAAAGAAACAAAGAAACCATACGATTATGCTAGATAATATGTATGAGGTTAAATTGAAGCAAAAATTTAGAAAGTGGTGTTATAATTGTGAAAGATTTGGAGATGATAGATGAACTAGTAAGTGAAGCCACGAATGATTTCGCGTTATCTCTAACACTTAAAAAAAAAAAAAAAAAAAAAAAAAAACCTTAATCGGAAAAAAGTAGCAAACGCGATACGATTTGTGTAAGGTTAAAAGAGGAGAAAAAAGAGTATACGGTGTGGATATTTGAATCTAAACAAAAGTTAACAAACCAATATAGACAACAAATAAGAAATTTTGGCATCATTTTAAAAACATTGTTAAAAACTGGTGTCATTAAAAGAGAGTAGCAAAGAAACCATACGATTATCGTAGATAATATGTATGAGGTTAAATTGGAGCAAAATTTAGAAAGTTGTATTATAATTGTGAAAGATTTGTAGATGATAAATGAACTAGTAAGTGAAGCCGTGATTGATTTCGCGTAATCTCCAACACTTAAAAAAAAAAAACTTAATCGGAAAAAGTAGTAAAACACGATACGATTTTGTGTAAGGTTAAATGAGGAGAAAAAAGAGTATACGGTGTGGATATTTGCATCTAAACAAAAGTTAACACACCAATATAAAAAACAAATAAGAAATTTTGGCATCATTTTTAAAATATTGTTAAAAATTGGAGTCATAAAAAAAAAGTAGCAAAGAAACCACACGATTATGCTAGATAATATGTATGAGGTTAAATTGGAGCAAAATTTAAAAAGTGGTGTTTTAATTGTGAAAGATTTGGAGATGATAAATGAACTAGTAAGTGAAGCCACGATTGATTTCGTGTTATCTCCAACACTTAAAAAATAAAAAAATAATAAAAAAAAACCTTAATCGGAAAAAAAGTAGCAAAACGCGATACGATTTTGTGTAAGATTAAATGAGTATAAAAAAAAGTATACGGTGTGGATATTTGTATCTAAACAAAAGTTAACACACCACTATAGATAACAAATAAGAAATTTTGGCATCATTTTGAAAAAATTGTTAAAAAATGGTGTCATAAAAAAAAGTAGCAAAGAAACCAAACGATTATGCTAGATAATATGTATGAGGTTAAATTGAAGCAAAATTTAAAAAGTGGTGTTATAATTGTGAAAGATTTGGAGATGATAAATGACCTAGTAAGTGAAGCCAAGATTGATTTCGCGTTATCTCCAACAATAAAAAAAAAAAAAAAAAAAAAAAAAACCTATATCTGAAAAAAGTAGCAAAACGCGATACGATTTTGTATAAGATTAAATGAGTAGAAAAAAGAGTATACGGTGTAGATATTTGCAGCTAAACAAAAGTTAACACACCAATATAGATAACAAATAAGAAATTTTGGCATCATTTTGAAAAAAATTGTTAAAAACCGGTGTCATAAAAAAAAGTAGCAAAGAAACCATACGATTATGCTAGATAATATGTATGAGGTTAAATTGGAGCAAAATTTAGAAAGTTGTGTTATAATTGTGAAAGATTTGGAGATGATAGATGAACTAGTAAGTGAAGCCACGATTGATTTCGCGTTATCTCTAACACTTAAAAAAAAAAAAAAACTTTAATTGGAAAAAAGTAGCAAAACGCGATACGATTTTATTTAAGATTAAATGAGGAGAAAAAAGAGTATACGGTGTGGATATTTGCATCTAACAAAAGCTAACACGCCAATATAGACAACAAATAAGATATTTTGGCATCATTTTAAAAAAATCATTAAAAATTGGTGTCATCAAAAAGAGTAGCAAAGAAACCATACGATTATGCTAGATAATATGTATGAGGTTAAATTGGAGCAAAATTTAGAAAGTGGTGTTATAATTGTGAAAGATTTGGAGATGATAGATGAACTAGTAAGCGAAGCCATGATTGAATTCGCGTTATCTCCAACACTTAAAAAAAAAAAAAAAAACCTTAATCGAAAAAGGTAGCGAAACGCGATACGATTTTGTGTAAGATTAAATGAGGGGAAAAAAGAATATACGGTGTGGATATTTGCATCTAAACAAAAGTTAACACACCAATATAGACAACAAATAAGAAATTTTGGCATCATTTTAAAAAAATTGTTAAAAATTGGTGTTATAAAAAAAGTAGCAAAGAAACGAGACGATTATGTTAGATAATATGTATGAGGTTAAATGGGAACAAAATTTAGAAAGTGGTGTAATAATTGTGAAAGATTTGGAGATGATAAATGAACTAGTAAGTGAAGCCACGATTGATTTCGCGTTATCTCCCACACTTAAAAAATAATAAAAAAAAAACCTTAATCGGAAAAAAAGTAGCAAAACGCGATACGATTTTGTGTAAGATTAAATGAGTATAAAAAAGAGTATACGGTGTGGATATTTGTATCCAAACAAAAGTTAACACACCAATATAGATAACAAATAAGAAATTTTGGCATCATTTTGGAAAAATTGTTAAAAACTGGTGTCATAAAAAAAAGTAGCAAAGAAACCATACGATTATGCTAGATAATATGTATGAGGTTAAATTGAAGCAAAAATTTAGAAAGTGGTGTTATAATTGTGAAAGATTTGGAGATGATAGATGAACTAGTAAGTGAAACCACGAATGATTTCGCGTTATCTCTAACACTTAAAAAAAAAAAAAAAAAAAAAAAAAACCTTAATCGGAAAAAAAGTAGCAAAACGCGATACGATTTGTGTAAGGTTAAAAGAGGAGAAAAAAGAGTATACGGTGTGGATATTTGAATCTAAACAAAAGTTAACAAACCAATATAGACAACAAATAAGAAATTTTGGCATCATTTTAAAAACATTGTTAAAAACTAGTGTCATTAAAAGAGAGTAGCAAAGAAACCATACGATTATGGTAGATAATATGTATGAGGTTAAATTGGAGCAAAATTTAGAAAGTTGTATTATAATTGTGAAAGATTTGTAGATGATAAATGAACTAGTAAGTGAAGCCGTGATTGATTTCGCGTAATCTCCAACACTTAAAAAAAAAAACTTAATCGGAAAAAGTAGTAAAACACGATACGATTTTGTGTAAGGTTAAATGAGGGGAAAAAAAGAGTATACGGTGTGGATATTTGCATCTAAACAAAAGTTAACACACCAATATAAAAAACAAATAAGAAATTTTGGCATCATTTTTAAAATATTGTTAAAAATTGGAGTCATAAAAAAAGTAGCAAAGAAACCACACGATTATGCTAGATAATATGTATGAGGTTAAATTGGAGCAAAATTTAAAAAGTGGTGTTTTAATTGTGAAAGATTTGGAGATGATAAATGAACTAGTAAGTGAAGCCACGATTGATTTCGTGTTATCTCCAACACTTAAAAAATAAAAAAATAATAAAAAAAAACGATAATCGGAAAAAAGTAGCAAAACGCGATACGATTTTGTGTAAGATTAAATGAGTATAAAAAAAAGTATACGGTGTGGATATTTGTATCTAAACAAAAATTAACACACCACTGTAGATAACAAATAAGAAATTTTGGCATCATTTTGAAAAAATTGTTAAAAAATGGTGTCATAAAATAAAGTAGCAAAGAAACCAAACGATTATGCTAGATAATATGTATGAGGTTAAATTGAAGCAAAATTTAAAAAGTGGTGTTATAATTGTGAAAGATTTGGAGATGATAAATGACCTAGTAAGTGAAGCCAAGATTGATTTCGCGTTATCTCCAACACTAAAAAAAAAAAAAAAAAAAAAAACCTATATCTGAAAAAAGTAGCAAAACGCGATACGATTTTGTATAAGATTAAATGAGTAGAAAAAAGAGTATACGGTGTAGATATTTGTAGCTAAACAAAAGTTAACACACCAATATAGATAACAAATAAGAAATTTTGGCATCATTTTGAAAAAAATTGTTAAAAACCGGTGTCATAAAAAAAAGTAGCAAAGAAACCATACGATTATGCTAGATAATATGTATGAGGTTAAATTGGAGCAAAATTTAGAAAGTTGTGTTATAATTGTGAAAGATTTGGAGATGATAGATGAACTAGTAAGTGAAGCCACGATTGATTTCGCGTTATCTCTAACACTTTAAAAAAAAAAAAACCTTAATCGAAAAAGGTAGCGAAACGCGATACGATTTTGTGTAAGATTAAATGAGGGGAAAAAAGAATATACGGTGCGGATATTTGCATTTAAACAAAAGTTAACACGCCAATATAGACAACAAATAAGATATTTTGGCATCATTTTAAAAATATTGTTAAAAATTGGTGTTATAAAAAAAGTAGCAAAGAAACGAGACGATTATGTTAGATAATATGTATGAGGTTAAATTGGAACAAAATTTAGAAAGTGGTGTAATAATTGTGAAAGATTTGGAGATGATAAATGAACTAGTAAGTGAAGCCACGATTGATTTCGCGTTATCTCCAACACTTAAAAAATAATTAAAAAAAAACCTTAATCGGAAAAAAAGTAGCAAAACACGATACGATTTTGTGTAAGATTAAATGAGTATAAAAAAGAGTATACGGTGTGGATATTTGTATCTAAACAAAAGTTAACACACCAATATAGATAACAAATAAGAAATTTTGGCATCATTTTGAAAATATTGTTAAAAACTGGTGTCATAAAAAAAAAGTAGCAAAGAAACCATATGATTATGCTAGATAATATGTATGAGGTTAAATTGAAGCAAAAATTTAGAAAGTGGTGTTATAATTGTGAAAGATTTGGAGATGATAGATGAACTAGTAAGTGAAGCGACGAATGATTTCGCGTTATCTCTAACACTTCAAAAAAAAAAAAAAAAAAAAATAAATAAATAAAAAAAAAAAAAACCTTAGTCGGAAAAAGTGGCAAACGCGATACAATTTATATAAGGTTAAAAGAGGAGAAAAAAGAGTATACGGTGTGGATATTTGAATCTAAACAAAAGTTAACACACCAATATAGACAACAAATAAGAAATTTTGGCATCATTTTAAAAACATTGTTAAAAACTGGTGTCATCAAAAGAGAGTAGCAAAGAAACTATACGATTATGGTAGATAATATGTATGAGGTTAAATTGGAGCAAAATTTAGAAAGTTGTATTATAATTGTGAAAGATTTGTAGACGATAAATGAACTAGTAAGTGAAGCCGTGATTGATTTCGCGGAATCTCCAACACTTAAAAAAAAAAAAAAAATCTTAATCGGAAAAAAGTAGCAAAACGCGATAAAATTTTGTGTAAGGTTAAATGAGGAGAAAAAAGAGTATACGGTGTGAATATTTACTTCTAAACAAAAGTTAACACACCAATATAAAATACAAATAAGAAATTTTGGCATCATTTTTAAACTATTGTTAAAAATTGGTGTCATAAAAAAAGTAGCAAAGAAACCATACGATTATGCTAGATAATATGTATGAGGTTAAATTGGAGCAAAATTCAGAAAGTGGTGTTATAATTGTGAAAGATTTGGAGATGATAAATGAACTAGTAAATGAAGCCACGATTGATTTCGCGTTATCTCCAACACTTAAAAAAAAAAAAAAAAAAAAAAAAAACCTTAATCGGAAAAAAAGTAGCAAAACGCGATACGATTTTGTGTAAGATTAAATGAGTATAAAAAAGAGTATACGGTGTGGATATTTGTATCTAAAAAAAAGTTAACACACCAATATAGATAACAAATAAGAAATTTTGGCATCATTTTGAAAAAATTGTTAAAAACTGGTGTCATAAAAAAAAGTAGCAAATAAACCATACGATTATGCTAGATAATATGTATGAGGTTAAATTGAAGCAAAATTTAGAAAGTGGTGTTATAATTGTGAAAGATTTGGAGATGATAGATGAACTAGTAAGTGAAGCCACGAATGATTTCGCGTTATCTCTAACACTTAAAAAAAAAAAAAACTTAATCGGAAAAAAGTAGCAAACGCGATACGATTTGTGTAAGGTTAAAAGAGGAGAAAAAAGAGTATACGGTGTGGATATTTGAATCTAAACAAAAGTTAACACACCAATATAGACAACAAATAAAAAATTTTGGCATCATTTTAAAAACATTGTTAAAAACTGGTGTCATCAAAAGAGAGTAGCAAAGAAACCATACGATTATGGTAGATAATATGTATGAGGTTAAATTGGAGCAAAATTTAGAAAGTTGTATTATAATTGTGAAAGATTTGTAGATGATAAATGAACTAGTAAGTGAAGCCGTGATTGATTTCGCGTAATCTCCAACACTTAAAAAAAAAAAAAAACTTAATCGGAAAAAAGTAGTAAAACGCGATACGATTTTGTGTAAGGTTAAATGAGGAGAAAAAAGAGTATACGGTGTGGATATTTGCATCTAAATAAAAGTTAAACACCAATATTAAAAACAAATAAAAATTTTGGCATCATTTTTAAAATATTGTTAAAAATTGGAGTCATAAAAAAAAGTAGCAAAGAAACCATACGATTATGCTATATAATATGTATGAGGTTAAATTGTAGCAAAATTTAAAAAGTGGTGTTATAATTGTGAAAGATTTGGAGATGATAGATGAACTAGTAAGTGAAGCCACGAATGATTTCGCGTTATCTCTAACACTTAAAATAAAAAAATAAAAAAAAACTTAATCGGAAAAAAGTTGCAAAACGCGATACGATTTTGTGTAAGATTAAATGAGGAGAAAAAATAGTATACGGTGAGGATATTTTCATCTAAACAAAATTTAACACACCAATACAGACAACAAATAAGAAATTTAGGCATCATTTTGAAAAAATTGTTAAAAACTGGTGTCATAAAAAAAAGTAGCAAAGAAACCATACGATTATGCTAGATAATATGTATGAGGTTAAATTGAAGCAAAATTTAGAAAGTGGTGTTATAATTGTGAAAGATTTGGAGATGATAGATGAACTAGTAAGTGAAGCCACGAATGATTTTGCGTTATCTCTAACACTTAAAATAAAAAAATAAAAAAAAACTTAATCGGAAAAAAGTAGCAAACGCGATACGATTTTATATAAGGTTAAATGAGGAGAAAAAAGAGTATACGGTGTGGATATTTGAATCTAAACAAAAGTTAACACACCAATATAGACAACAAATAAAAAATTTTGGCATCATTTTAAAAACATTGTTAAAAACTGGTGTCATCAAAAGAGAGTAGCAAAGAAACCATACGATTATGGTAGATAATATGTATGAGGTTAAATTGGAGCAAAATTTAGAAAGTTGTATTATAATTGTGAAAGATTTGTAGATGATAAATGAACTAGTAAGTGAAGCCGTGATTGATTTCGCGTAATCTCCAACACTTAAAAAAAAAAAAAAAAACTTAATCGGAAAAAAGTAGTAAAACGCGATACGATTTTGTATAAGGTTAAATAAGGAGAAAAAAGAGTATACGGTGTGGATATTTGCATCTAAACAAAAGTTAACACACCAATATAAAAAAAAAAATAAGAAATTTTATCATCATTTTTAAAATATTGTTAAAAATTGGAGTCATAAAAAAAAGTAGCAAAGAAACCATACGATTATGCTAGATAATATGTATGAGGTTAAATTGGAGCAAAATTTAGAAAGTGGTTTTTTAATTGTGAAAGATTTGGAGATGATAAATGAACTAGTAAGTGAAGCCACGATTGATTTCGCATTATCTCCAACACTTAAAAAATAAAAAAATAATAAAAAAACTTTAATCGGAAAAAAGTAGCAAAACGCGATACGATTTTGTGTAAGATTAAATGAGTAGAAATTAGAGTATACGGTGTGGATATTTGTATTTAAACAAAATTTGACACACCAATACAGACAACAAACAAGAAATTTTGGCATCCTTTTGAAAAAATTGTTAAAAACTGGTGTCATAAAAATAAAGTAACAAAGAAACCATACGATTATGCTAGATAATATGTATGAGGTTAAATTGGAGCAAAATATAGAAAGTAGTGTTATAATTGTGAAAGATTTGGAGATGATAGATGAACTAGTAAGTGCAGCCACGATTGATTTCGCGTTATCTCTAACACTAAAAAAAAAAAAAAAAAAAACTTTAATCGGAAAAAAGTAGCAAAACGCGATACGATTTTGTGTAAGATTAAATGAGGAGAAAAAAGAGTATACGGTGTGGATATTTGCATCTAAACAAAAGTTAACACACCAATATAGAAAACAAATAAGAAATTTTGGCATCATTTTAAAAAAATTGTTAAAAATTGGTGTCATAAAAAAAAAGTAGCAAAAAACCATACGATTATGCAAGATAATATGTATGAGGTTAAATTGGAGCAAAATTTTGAAAGTTGTGTTATAATTGTGAAAGATTTGGAGATTATAAAAGAACTAGTAAGTGAAGCCATGATTGAATTCGCGTTATCTCCAACACTTAAGGAAAAAAACAAAAAAACCTTAATCGGAAAAAGGTAGGAAAACGCGATACGATTTTGTGTAAGATTAAATGAGGAGAACAAATAGTATACGGTGAGGATATTTTCATGTAAACAAAATTTAACACACCAATACAGACATCAAATAAGAAATTTTGGTATCATTTTGAAAAAATTGTTAAAAACTGGTGTCATCAAAAAAAAGTAGCAAAGAAACCGTACGATTATGCTATTTAATATGTATGAGGTTAAATTGGAGCAAAAATTTGAAAGTGGTGTTATAATTGTGAAAGATTTGGAGATGATAAATGAACTAGTAAGTGAGCCATGATTGAATTCGCGTTATCTCCAACACTTAAAAATAATAAAATAAAATAAAAAACCTTAATCGAAAAAGGTAGCAAAACGAGATATGATTTTGTGTAAGATTAAATGAGGAGAAAAAAGAATATACGGTGTGGATATTTGCATCTAAACAAAAGTTAACACACCAATACAGACAACAAATAAGAAATTTTGGCATCATTTTAAAAAATTTGTTAAAAATTGGTGTCATAAAAAAAAAGTAGCAAAGAAACCATACGATTATGCTAAATAATATGTATGAGGTTAAATTGGAGCAAAATTTTGAAAGTGGTTTTATAATTGTGAAAGATTTGGAGATGATAAATGAACTAGTAAGTGAAGCCACGATTGACTTCGCATTATCTCCAACACTTAAAAAATTAAAAAATAATAAAAAAAAACTTTAATCGGAAAAAAGTAGCAAAACGCGATACGATTTTATGTAAGATTAAATGAGTAGAAATTAGAGTATACGGTGTGGATATTTGTATTTAAATAAAATTTGACACACCAATACAGACAATAAACAAGAAATTTTGGCATCATTTTAAAAATTGTTAAAAACTGGTGTCATAAAAAAAAAGTAACAAAGAAACCATACGATTATGCTAGATAATATGTATGAGGTTAAATTGGAGCAAAATTTTGAAAGTTGTGTTATAATTGTGAAAGATTTGGAGATGATAAAAGAACTAGTAAGTGAAGCCATGATTGAATTCGCGTTATCTCCAACACTTAAGGAAAAAAACAAAAAAACCTTAATCGGAAAAAGGTAGCAAAACACGATACGATTTTGTGTAAGATTAAATGAGGAGAAAAAATAGTATACAGTGTGGATATTTTCTTCTAAACAAAATTTAACACACCAATACAGACAACAAATAAGAAATTTTGGCATCCTTTTGAAAAAATTGTTAAAAACTGGTGTCATAAAAAAAAAGTAACAAAGAAACCATACGATTATGCTAGATAATATGTATGAGGTTAAATTGGAGCAAAAATTTGAAAGTGGTGTTATAATTGTGAAAGATTTGGAGATGATAAATGAACTAGTAAGTGAAGCCATGATTGAATTCGCGTTATCTCCAACACTTAAAAATAATAAAATAAAATAAAAAACCTTAATCGAAAAAGGTAGCAAAACGAGATATGATTTTGTGTAAGATTAAATGAGGAGAAAAAAGAATATACGGTGTGGATATTTGCATCTAAACAAAAGTTAACACACCAATACAGACAACAAATAAGAAATTTTGGCATCATTTTAAAAAATTTGTTAAAAATTGGTGTCATAAAAAAAAAGTAGCAAAGAAACCATACGATTATGCTAAATAATATGTATGAGGTTAAATTGGAGCAAAATTTTGAAAGTGGTTTTATAATTGTGAAAGATTTGGAGATGATAAATGAACTAGTAAGTGAAGCCACGATTGACTTCGCATTATCTCCAACACTTAAAAAATTAAAAAATAATAAAAAAAAACTTTAATCGGAAAAAAGTAGCAAAACGCGATACGATTTTATGTAAGATTAAATGAGTAGAAATTAGAGTATACGGTGTGGATATTTGTATTTAAATAAAATTTGACACACCAATACAGACAATAAACAAGAAATTTTGGCATCATTTTAAAAATTGTTAAAAACTGGTGTCATAAAAAAAAAGTAACAAAGAAACCATACGATTATGCTAGATAATATGTATGAGGTTAAATTGGAGCAAAATTTAGAAAGTTGTGTTATAATTGTGAAAGATTTAGAGATGATAGATGAACTAGTAAGTGAAGCCACGATTGATTTAGCGTTATCTCCAACACTTAAAAAATAAAAAAATAATAAAAAAAAAAACCTTAATCGGAAAAAAGTAGCAAAACGCGATACGATTTTGTGTAAGATTAAATGAGGAGAAAAAAGAGTATACGGTGTGGATATTTGCATCTAAACAAAAGTTAACACACCAATATAGAAAAAAAATAAGAAATTTTGGCATCATTTTAAAAAAATAGTTAAAAATTGGTGTCATAAAAAAAAAGTAGCAAAGAAACCATACGATTATGCTAGATAATATGTATGAGGTTAAATTGGAGCAAAATTTTGAAAGTTGTGTTATAATAGTGAAAGATTTGGAGATGATAAAAGAACTAGTAAGTGAAGCCATGATTGAATTCGCGTAATCTCCAACACTTAAGAAAAAAAACAAAAAAACCTTAATCGGAAAAAAGTAGCAAAACACGATACGATTTTATGTACGGTTAAATGAGGAGAAAAAAGAGCATACGGTGTGGATATTTGCATCTAAACAAAAGTTAACACACCAATACAGACAACAAATAAGAAATTTTGTCATCATTTTGAAAAAATTGTTAAAAACTGGTGTCATAAAAAAAAGTAACAAATAAACCATACGATTATGCTAGATAATAAGGATGAGGTTAAATTGGAGCAAAATTTAGAAAGTGGTGTTATAATTGTGAAAGATTTGGAGATAATAGATGAATTAGTAAGTGAAGCCACGATTGATTTCGCGTTATCTCTAACACTTAAAAAAAAAAAAAAAAAAAAAACCTTAATCGGAAAAAAGTAGCAAAACGCGATACGATTTTGTGTAAGATTAAATGAGGAGAAAAAAGAGTATACGGTGTGGATATTTGCATCTAAACAAAAGTTAACACACCAATATAGAAAACAAATAAGAAATTTTGGCATCATTTTAAAAAAATTGTTAAAAATTGGTGTCATAAAAAAAAAGTAGCAAAAAACCATACGATTATGCAAGATAATATGTATGAGGTTAAATTGGAGCAAAATTTTGAAAGTTGTGTTATAATTGTGAAAGATTTGGAGATTATAAAAGAACTAGTAAGTGAAGCCATGATTGAATTCGCGTTATCTCCAACACTTAAGGAAAAAAACAAAAAAACCTTAATCGGAAAAAGGTAGGAAAACGCGATACGATTTTGTGTAAGATTAAATGAGGAGAACAAATAGTATACGGTGAGGATATTTTCATGTAAACAAAATTTAACACACCAATACAGACATCAAATAAGAAATTTTGGTATCATTTTGAAAAAATTGTTAAAAACTGGTGTCATCAAAAAAAAGTAGCAAAGAAACCGTACGATTATGCTATTTAATATGTATGAGGTTAAATTGGAGCAAAAATTTGAAAGTGGTGTTATAATTGTGAAAGATTTGGAGATGATAAATGAACTAGTAAGTGAGCCATGATTGAATTCGCGTTATCTCCAACACTTAAAAATAATAAAATAAAATAAAAAACCTTAATCGAAAAAGGTAGCAAAACGAGATATGATTTTGTGTAAGATTAAATGAGGAGAAAAAAGAATATACGGTGTGGATATTTGCATCTAAACAAAAGTTAACACACCAATACAGACAACAAATAAGAAATTTTGGCATCATTTTAAAAAATTTGTTAAAAATTGGTGTCATAAAAAAAAAGTAGCAAAGAAACCATACGATTATGCTAAATAATATGTATGAGGTTAAATTGGAGCAAAATTTTGAAAGTGGTTTTATAATTGTGAAAGATTTGGAGATGATAAATGAACTAGTAAGTGAAGCCACGATTGACTTCGCATTATCTCCAACACTTAAAAAATTAAAAAATAATAAAAAAAAACTTTAATCGGAAAAAAGTAGCAAAACGCGATACGATTTTATGTAAGATTAAATGAGTAGAAATTAGAGTATACGGTGTGGATATTTGTATTTAAATAAAATTTGACACACCAATACAGACAATAAACAAGAAATTTTGGCATCATTTTAAAAATTGTTAAAAACTGGTGTCATAAAAAAAAAGTAACAAAGAAACCATACGATTATGCTAGATAATATGTATGAGGTTAAATTGGAGCAAAATTTTGAAAGTTGTGTTATAATTGTGAAAGATTTGGAGATGATAAAAGAACTAGTAAGTGAAGCCATGATTGAATTCGCGTTATCTCCAACACTTAAGGAAAAAAACAAAAAAACCTTAATCGGAAAAAGGTAGCAAAACACGATACGATTTTGTGTAAGATTAAATGAGGAGAAAAAATAGTATACAGTGTGGATATTTTCTTCTAAACAAAATTTAACACACCAATACAGACAACAAATAAGAAATTTTGGCATCCTTTTGAAAAAATTGTTAAAAACTGGTGTCATAAAAAAAAAGTAACAAAGAAACCATACGATTATGCTAGATAATATGTATGAGGTTAAATTGGAGCAAAAATTTGAAAGTGGTGTTATAATTGTGAAAGATTTGGAGATGATAAATGAACTAGTAAGTGAAGCCATGATTGAATTCGCGTTATCTCCAACACTTAAAAATAATAAAATAAAATAAAAAACCTTAATCGAAAAAGGTAGCAAAACGAGATATGATTTTGTGTAAGATTAAATGAGGAGAAAAAAGAATATACGGTGTGGATATTTGCATCTAAACAAAAGTTAACACACCAATACAGACAACAAATAAGAAATTTTGGCATCATTTTAAAAAATTTGTTAAAAATTGGTGTCATAAAAAAAAAGTAGCAAAGAAACCATACGATTATGCTAAATAATATGTATGAGGTTAAATTGGAGCAAAATTTTGAAAGTGGTTTTATAATTGTGAAAGATTTGGAGATGATAAATGAACTAGTAAGTGAAGCCACGATTGACTTCGCATTATCTCCAACACTTAAAAAATTAAAAAATAATAAAAAAAAACTTTAATCGGAAAAAAGTAGCAAAACGCGATACGATTTTATGTAAGATTAAATGAGTAGAAATTAGAGTATACGGTGTGGATATTTGTATTTAAATAAAATTTGACACACCAATACAGACAATAAACAAGAAATTTTGGCATCATTTTAAAAATTGTTAAAAACTGGTGTCATAAAAAAAAAGTAACAAAGAAACCATACGATTATGCTAGATAATATGTATGAGGTTAAATTGGAGCAAAATTTAGAAAGTTGTGTTATAATTGTGAAAGATTTAGAGATGATAGATGAACTAGTAAGTGAAGCCACGATTGATTTAGCGTTATCTCCAACACTTAAAAAATAAAAAAATAATAAAAAAAAAAACCTTAATCGGAAAAAAGTAGCAAAACGCGATACGATTTTGTGTAAGATTAAATGAGGAGAAAAAAGAGTATACGGTGTGGATATTTGCATCTAAACAAAAGTTAACACACCAATATAGAAAAAAAATAAGAAATTTTGGCATCATTTTAAAAAAATAGTTAAAAATTGGTGTCATAAAAAAAAAGTAGCAAAGAAACCATACGATTATGCTAGATAATATGTATGAGGTTAAATTGGAGCAAAATTTTGAAAGTTGTGTTATAATAGTGAAAGATTTGGAGATGATAAAAGAACTAGTAAGTGAAGCCATGATTGAATTCGCGTAATCTCCAACACTTAAGAAAAAAAACAAAAAAACCTTAATCGGAAAAAAGTAGCAAAACACGATACGATTTTATGTACGGTTAAATGAGGAGAAAAAAGAGCATACGGTGTGGATATTTGCATCTAAACAAAAGTTAACACACCAATACAGACAACAAATAAGAAATTTTGTCATCATTTTGAAAAAATTGTTAAAAACTGGTGTCATAAAAAAAAGTAACAAATAAACCATACGATTATGCTAGATAATAAGGATGAGGTTAAATTGGAGCAAAATTTAGAAAGTGGTGTTATAATTGTGAAAGATTTGGAGATAATAGATGAATTAGTAAGTGAAGCCACGATTGATTTCGCGTTATCTCTAACACTTAAAAAAAAAAAAAAAAAAAAACCTTAATCGGAAAAAAGTAGCAAAACGCGATACGATTTTGTGTAAGATTAAATGAGGAGAAAAAAGAGTATACGGTGTGGATATTTGCATCTAAACAAAAGTTAACACACCAATATAGAAAACAAATAAGAAATTTTGGCATCATTTTAAAAAAATTGTTAAAAATTGGTGTCTTAAAAAAAAAGTAGCAAAGAAACCATACGATTATGCTAGATAATATGTATGAGGTTAAATTGGAGCAAAATTTAGAAAGTGTTTTTATAATTGTGAAAGATTTGGAGATGATAAATTAACTAGTAAGTGAAGCCACGATTGATTTCGCATTATCTCCAACACTTAAAAAATAAAAAAAATAATATAAAAAAAACTTTAATCGGAAAAAAGTAGCAAAACGCGATACGATTTTGTGTAAGATTAAATGAGTAGAAAAAAGAGTATACGGTGTGGATATTTGTATTTAAACAAAATTTGACACACCAATACAGACAACAAACAAGACGCGATAAATGAACTAGTGAGTGAAGGCATGATAAAATTTGCGTTATCTCCAATACTTAAAAAAAAAAAAAAAAAAAAAAAAAAAAAAAAAAACTTAATAGAAAAAGGTAGCAAAACGCGATACGATTTTGTGTAAGATTAAATGAGGAGAAAAAAGAATATACGGTGTGGATATTTTCATCTAAACAAAAGTCAACACACCAATATGGACAACAAATAAGAAATTTTGGCATCATTTTAAAAAAATTGTTAAAAATTAGTGTCATGAAAAAAAGTAGCAAAGAAACCATGCGATTATGCTGGATAATGTGTATGAGGTTAAATTGGAGTAAAATTTAGAAAGTTGTGTTATAATTGTGAAAGATTTGGAGATGATAAATGAACTAGTAAGTGAAGCCATGGTTGATTTCGCGTTATCTCCAACACTTAAAAAAAAAAAAAACCTTAATCGGAAAAAAGTAGCAAAACGCGATACGATTTTGTGTAAGATTAAATGAGGAGAACAAATAGTATACGGTGAGGATATTTTCATCTAAACAAAATTTAACACACCAATACACACAACAAATAAGAAATTTTGGCATCATTTTGAAAAAATTGTTAAAAACTGGTGTCATAAAAAAAAAGTAGCAAAGAAACCGTACGATTATGCTAGATAATATGTATGAGGTTAAATTGGAGCAAAATTTTGAAAGTGGTGTTAAAATTGTGAACGATTTGGAGATGATAAATGAACTAGTAAGTGAAGCCATGATTGAATTCACATTATCTCCAACACTTAAAAAAAACAAAAAACATAAAAAAAACCTTAATCGGAAAAAGGTAGCAAAACACGATACGATTTTGTGTAAGATTAAATGAGGAGAAAAAATAGTATACAGTGTGGATATTTTCTTCTAAACAAAATTTAACACACCAATACAGACAACAAATAAGAAATTTTGGCATCCTTTTGAAAAAATTGTTAAAAACTGGTGTAATAATAAAAAAAAAGTAACAAAGAAACCATACGATTATGCTAGATAATATGTATGAGGTTAAATTGGAGCAAAATTTTGAAAGTGGTGTTATAATTGTGAAAGATTTGGAGATGATAAATGAACTAGTAAGTGAAGCAATGATTGAATTCGCGTTATCTCCAACACTTAAAAATAATAAAATAAAATAAAAAACCTTAATCGAAAAAGGTAGCAAAACGAGATATGATTTTGTGTAAGATTAAATGAGGAGAAAAAAGAATATACGGTGTGGATATTTGCATCTAAACAAAAGTTAACACACCAATATAGACAACAAATAAGATATTTTGGCATCAGTTTAAAAAAATTGTTAAAAATTAGTGTCATAAAAAAAAGTAGCAAAGAAACCATGCGATTAAGCTGGATAATATGTATGAGGTTAAATTGGAGCAAAATTTAGAAAGTTGTGTTATAATTGTGAAAGATTTGGAGATGATAAATGAACTAGTAAGTGAAGCCATGATTGATTTCTCGTTATCTCCAACACTTAAAAAAAAAAAAAAAAAACCTTAATCGAAAAAAAGTAGGAAAACGCGATACGATTTTGTGTAAGATTAAATGAGGAGAACAAATAGTATACGGTGAGGATATTTTCATGTAAACAAAATTTAACACACCAATACAGACATCAAATAAGAAATTTTGGTATTATTTTGAAAAAATTGTTAAAAACTGGTGTCATCAAAAAAAAGTAGCAAAGAAACCGTACGATTATGCTATATAATATGTATGAGGTTAAATTGGAGCAAAATTTTTAAAGTGGTGTTATAATTGTGAACGATTTGGAGATGATAAATGAACTAGTAAGTGAAGCCATGATTGAATTCGCGTTATCTCCAACACTTAAAAAAAACAAAAATATAAAAAAAACCTTAATCGGAAAAAGGTAGCAAAACACGATACGATTTTATGTAAGGTTAAATGAGGAGAAAAAAGAGTATACGGTGTGGATATTTGCATCTAAACAAAAGTTAAAACACCAATATAGACAACAAATAAGACATTTAGGCATCATTTTTAAAAAAAATGTTAAAAATTGGTGTCATAAAAAAAAGTAGCAAATAAACCATACGATTATGCTAGATAATATGTATGAGGTTAAACTGGAACAAAATTTAGAAAATGGTGTTATAATTGTGAAAGATTTGGAGATGATAAATGAACTAGTAAGTGAAGTCACGATTGATTTCGCGTTATCTCCAACACTTTAAAAAAAAAGCTTAATCGAAAAAAAGTAGCAAACACGATACTATTTTTTGTAAGGTTAAATGAGGTAAAAAAAGAGTATAGGGTGTGGATATTTGTTTCTAAACAAAAGTTAACACCAATATAGATAACAAATAAGAAATTTTGGCATCATTTTGAAAAAATTGGTAAAGGTTGGTGTCATAAAAAAAAGAAGCATAGAAACCATACGATTATGTTAGATAATATGTATGAGGTTAAATTGGAGCAAAATTTAGAAAGTGGTGTTATAATTGTGAAAGATTTGAAGATGATAAATGAACTAGTAAGTGAAGCCACGATTGATTTCGCGTTATCTCCAACACTTAAAAAAAAAAAACCTTAATCGGAAAAAAGTAGCAAAACGCGATACGATTTTGTGTAAGATTAAATGAGGAGAACAAATAGTATACGGTGAGGATATTTTCATCTAAACAAAATTTAACCAACCAATACACACAACAAATAAGAAATTTTGGCATTATTTTTAAAAAATTGTTAAAAACTGGTGTCATCAAAAAAAAGTAGCAAAGAAATCGTACGATTATGCTAGATAATATGTATGAGGTTAAATTGGAGCAAAATTTTGAAAGTGGTGTTATAATTGTGAACGATTTGGAGATGATAAATGAACTATTAAGTGAAGCCATGATTGAATTCGCGTTATCTCCAACACTTAAAAAAAACAAAAAACATAAAAAAAACCTTAATCGGAAAAAGGTAGCAAAACACGATACGATTTTGTGTAAGATTAAATGAGGAGAAAAAATAGTATACAGTGTGGATATTTTCTTCTAAACAAAATTTAACACACCAATACAGACAACAAATAAGAAATTTTGGCATCCTTTTGAAAAAATTGTTAAAAACTGGTGTCATAAAAAAAAAGTAACAAAGAAACCATACGATTATGCTAGATAATATGTATGAGGTTAAATTGGAGCAAAATTTTGAAAGTGGTGTTATAATTGTGAAAGATTTGGAGATGATAAATGAACTAGTAAGTGAAGCCATGATTGAATTCGCATTATCTCCAACACTTAAAAATAATAAAATAAAATAAAAAACATTAATCGAAAAAGGTAGCAAAACGCGATATGATTTTGTGTAAGATTAAATGAGGAGAAAAAAGAATATACGGTGAGGATATTTGCATCTAAACAAAAGTTAACACACCAATATAGACAACAAATAAGATATTTTGGCATCATTTTAAAAAAATTGTTAAAAATTAGTGTCATAAAAAAAAGTAGCAAAGAAACTATGCGATTATGTTGGATAATATGTATGAGGTTAAATTGGAGCAAAATTTAGAAAGTTGTGTTATAATTGTGAAAGATTTGGAGATGATAAATGAACTAGTAAGTGAAGCCATGATTGATTTCTCGTTATCTCCAACACTTGAAAAAAAAAAAAAAAAAAAACCTTAATAGAAAAAAAGTAGGAAAACGCGATACGATTTTGTGTAAGATTAAATGAGGAGAACAAATAGTATACGGTGAGGATATTTTCATGTAAACAAAATTTAACACACCAATACAGACATCAAATAAGAAATTTTGGTATCATTTTGAAAAAATTGTTAAAAACTGGTGTCATCAAAAAAAAGTAGCAAAGAAACCGTACGATTATGCTATTTAATATGTATGAGGTTAAATTGGAGCAAAATTTTGAAAGTGGTGTTATAATTGTGAACGATTTGGAGATGATAAATGAACTAGTAAGTGAAGCCATTATTGAATTCGCGTTATCTCCAACACTTAAAAAAAACAAAAAACATAAAAAAAACCTTAATCGGAAAAAAGTAGCAAAACGCTATACGATTTTGTGTAAGATTAAACGAGTAGAAAAAAGAGTATACGGTGTGGATATTTGTATCTAAATTAAAGTTAACACACCAATATAGATAACAAATAAGAAATTTTGGCATCATTTTGAAAAAATTGCTAAAAACTGGTATCATAAAAAAAAGTAGCAAAGAAACCATACGATTATGCTAGATAATATATATGAGGTTAAATTGGAGCAAAATTTAGAAAGTGGTGTTATAATTGTGAAAGATTTTGAGATGATAGATGAACTAGTAAGGGAAGCCACGATTGATTTTGCGTTATCTATAACACTTAAAAAAAAAAAAAAACCTTAATCAGAAAAAAGTAGCAAAACGCGATACGATTTTGAATAAGATTAAATGAGTAGAAAATAAAGTATACGGTGTGGATATTTGTATCTAAACTAAAGTTAACACACCAATATTGACAACAAATAAGATATTTTGGCATCATTTTAAAAAAATTGTTAAAAATTGGTGTCATAAAAAAAAAGTAGCAAATAAACCATACGATTATGCTAGATAATATGTATGAGGTTAAATTGGAGCAAAATTTAGAAAGTGGTTTTATAATTGTGAAAGATTTGGAGATGATAAATGAACTAGTAAGTGAAGTCACGATTGATTTCGCATTATACCCAACTCTTAAAAATAAAAAAATAATAAAAAAAAACTTTAATCGGAAAAAAGTTGCAAAACGCGATACGATTTTGTGTAAGATTAAATGAGTAGAAAAAAGAGTATACGGTGTGGATATTTGTTTCTAAACAAAATTTGACACACCTATACAGACAACAAATAAGAAATTTTGGCATCATTTTGAAAAAATTGTTAAAAACTGGTGTCATAAAAAAAAAGTAACAAAGAAACCATACGATTATGCTAGATAATATGTATAAGGTTAAATTGGAGCAAAATTTAGAAAGTTGAGCTATAATTGTGAAAGATTTGGAGATGATAGATGAACTAGTAAGTGAAGCCACGATTGATTTCGCGTTATCTCTAACACTTAAAAAAAAAAAAAAAAAAACCTTAATCGTAAAAAATTAGTAAAACGCGATACGATTTTGTGTAAGATTAAATGAGTATAAAAAAGAGTATACGGTGTGGATATTTGTATCCAAACAAAAGTTAACACACCAATATAGATAACAAATAAGAAATTTTGGCATCATTTTGGAAAAATTGTTAAAAACTGGTGTCATAAAAAAAAGTAGCAACGAAACCATACGATTATGCTAGATAATATGTATGAGGTTAAATTGTAATTAAATTTAGAAAATGGTGTTATAATTGTGAAAGATTTGGAGATGATAAATGAACTAGTAAGTGAAGCCATGATTGATTTCGCGTTATCTCCAACACTTAAAAAAGAAAAAAAAAAAAAAAAAAAAACCTTAATCGAAAAAGGTAGCGAAACGCGATACGATTTTGTGTAAGATTAAATGAGGGGAAAAAAGAATATACGGTGTGGATATTTACATCTTAACAAAAGTTAACACACCAATATAGACAACAAATAAGATATTTTGGCATCATTTTAAAAAAATTGTTAAAAATTAGTGTCATAAAAAAAAAGTAGCAAAGAAACCATGCGATTATGCTAGATAATATGTATGAGGTTAAATTGGAGCAAAATTTAGAAAGTTGTGTTATAATTGTGAAAGATTTGGAGATGATAAATGAACTAGTAAGTGAAGCCATGATTGATTTCACGTTATCTCCATCACTTAAAAAAAAAAAAAACCTTAATCGAAAAAAAGTAGCAAAACGCGATACGATTTTGTGTAAGATTAAATGAGGAGAAAAAATAGTATACGGTGAGGATATATTCATCTAAACAAAATTTAACACACCAATACAGACAACAAATAAGAAATTTTGGCATCATTTTGAAAAAATTGTTAAAAACCGGTGTCATAAAAAAAAGTAGCAAAGAAACCATACGATTATGCTAGATAATATGTATGAGGTTAAATTGGAGCAAAATTTAGCAAGTTGATCTATAATTGTGAAAGATTTGGAGATGATAGATGAACTAGTAAGTGAAGCCACGATTGATTTCGCGCTATCTCTAACACTAAAAAAAAAAATAAAACCTTAATCGGAAAAAAGTAGCAAAACGCGATACGATTTTGTGTAAGATTAAATGAGGATAAAAAATAGTATACGGTGAGGATATTTTCATCTAAACAAAATTTAACACACCAATACAGACAACAAATAAGAAATTTGAGCATCATTTTGAAAAAATTGTTAAAAACTGTTGTCATAAAAAAAAGTAACAAATAAACCATACGATTATGCTAGATAATATGTATGAGGTTAAATTGGAGAAAAATTTTGAAAGTGGTGTTATAATTGTGAAAGATTTGGAGATGATAAATGAACTAGTAAGTGAAGCCATGATTGAATTCGCGTTATCTCCAACACTTAAAAAAAAAAAAGAAAAAAAAAGAAAACCTTAATCGAAAAAGGTAGCGAAACGCGATACGATTTTGTGTAAGATTAAATGAGGGGAAAAAAGAATATACGGTGTGGATATTTGCATATAAACAAAAGTTAAAACACCAATATAGACAACAAATAAGATATTTTGGCATCATTTTAAAAAAATTTTTAAAAATTAGTGTCATAAAAAAAAAGTAGCAAAGAAACCATGCGATTATGCTGGATAATATGAATGAGGTAAAACTGGAGCAAAATTTAGAAAGTTGTGTTATAATTGTGAAAGATTTGGAGATGATAAATGAACTAGTAAGTGAAGCCATGATTGATTTCGCGTTATCTCCAACACTTAAAAAAAAAAAAAAAAAAACCTTAATCTGAAAAAAGTAGCAAAACGCGATACGATTTTGTGTAAGATTAAATGAGGAGAAAAAATAGTATACGGTGAGGATATTTTCATCTAAACAAAATTTAACACACCAATACAGACAACAAATAAGAAATTTTGGCATCATTTTGAAAAAATTGTAAAAAACTGGTGTCAAAAAAAAAAAGTAGCAAAGAAACCATACGATTATGCTAAATAATATGTATGAGGTTAAATTGTAGCAAAATTTAGAAAGTGGTGTTATAATTGTGAAAGATTTGGAGATGATAAATGAACTAAGTGAAGCCATGATTGAATTCGCGTTATCTCCAACACTTAAAAAAGAAAAAAAAAAAAAAAAAAAACCTTAATCGAAAAAGGTAGCGAAACGCGATACGATTTTGTGTAAGATTACCTGAGGGGTAAAAAAGAATATACGGTGTCGATATTTTCATCTAAACAAAAGTTAACACACCAATATAGACAACAAATAAGATATTTTGGCATCATTTTAAAAAAATTGTTAAAAATTAGTGTCATAAAAAAAAGTAGCAAAGAAACTATGCGATTATGTTGGATAATATGTATGAGGTTAAATTGGAGCAAAATTTAGAAAGTTGTGTTATAATTGTGAAAGATTTGGAGATGATAAATGAACTAGTAAGTGAAGCCATGATTGATTTCTCGTTATCTCCAACACTTGAAAAAAAAAAAAAAAAAAAAAACCTTAATAGAAAAAAAGTAGGAAAACGCGATACGATTTTGTGTAAGATTAAATGAGGAGAACAAATAGTATACGGTGAGGATATTTTCATGTAAACAAAATTTAACACACCAATACAGACATCAAATAAGAAATTTTGGTATCATTTTGAAAAAATTGTTAAAAACTGGTGTCATCAAAAAAAAGTAGCAAAGAAACCGTACGATTATGCTATTTAATATGTATGAGGTTAAATTGGAGCAAAATTTTGAAAGTGGTGTTATAATTGTGAACGATTTGGAGATGATAAATGAACTAGTAAGTGAAGCCATTATTGAATTCGCGTTATCTCCAACACTTAAAAAAAACAAAAAACATAAAAAAAACCTTAATCGGAAAAAAGTAGCAAAACGCTATACGATTTTGTGTAAGATTAAACGAGTAGAAAAAAGAGTATACGGTGTGGATATTTGTATCTAAATTAAAGTTAACACACCAATATAGATAACAAATAAGAAATTTTGGCATCATTTTGAAAAAATTGCTAAAAACTGGTATCATAAAAAAAAGTAGCAAAGAAACCATACGATTATGCTAGATAATATATATGAGGTTAAATTGGAGCAAAATTTAGAAAGTGGTGTTATAATTGTGAAAGATTTTGAGATGATAGATGAACTAGTAAGGGAAGCCACGATTGATTTTGCGTTATCTATAACACTTAAAAAAAAAAAAAAACCTTAATCAGAAAAAAGTAGCAAAACGCGATACGATTTTGAATAAGATTAAATGAGTAGAAAATAAAGTATACGGTGTGGATATTTGTATCTAAACTAAAGTTAACACACCAATATTGACAACAAATAAGATATTTTGGCATCATTTTAAAAAAATTGTTAAAAATTGGTGTCATAAAAAAAAAGTAGCAAATAAACCATACGATTATGCTAGATAATATGTATGAGGTTAAATTGGAGCAAAATTTAGAAAGTGGTTTTATAATTGTGAAAGATTTGGAGATGATAAATGAACTAGTAAGTGAAGTCACGATTGATTTCGCATTATACCCAACTCTTAAAAATAAAAAAATAATAAAAAAAAACTTTAATCGGAAAAAAGTTGCAAAACGCGATACGATTTTGTGTAAGATTAAATGAGTAGAAAAAAGAGTATACGGTGTGGATATTTGTTTCTAAACAAAATTTGACACACCTATACAGACAACAAATAAGAAATTTTGGCATCATTTTGAAAAAATTGTTAAAAACTGGTGTCATAAAAAAAAAGTAACAAAGAAACCATACGATTATGCTAGATAATATGTATAAGGTTAAATTGGAGCAAAATTTAGAAAGTTGAGCTATAATTGTGAAAGATTTGGAGATGATAGATGAACTAGTAAGTGAAGCCACGATTGATTTCGCGTTATCTCTAACACTTAAAAAAAAAAAAAAAAAAAACCTTAATCGTAAAAAATTAGTAAAACGCGATACGATTTTGTGTAAGATTAAATGAGTATAAAAAAGAGTATACGGTGTGGATATTTGTATCCAAACAAAAGTTAACACACCAATATAGATAACAAATAAGAAATTTTGGCATCATTTTGGAAAAATTGTTAAAAACTGGTGTCATAAAAAAAAGTAGCAACGAAACCATACGATTATGCTAGATAATATGTATGAGGTTAAATTGTAATTAAATTTAGAAAATGGTGTTATAATTGTGAAAGATTTGGAGATGATAAATGAACTAGTAAGTGAAGCCATGATTGATTTCGCGTTATCTCCAACACTTAAAAAAGAAAAAAAAAAAAAAAAAAAACCTTAATCGAAAAAGGTAGCGAAACGCGATACGATTTTGTGTAAGATTAAATGAGGGGAAAAAAGAATATACGGTGTGGATATTTACATCTTAACAAAAGTTAACACACCAATATAGACAACAAATAAGATATTTTGGCATCATTTTAAAAAAATTGTTAAAAATTAGTGTCATAAAAAAAAAGTAGCAAAGAAACCATGCGATTATGCTAGATAATATGTATGAGGTTAAATTGGAGCAAAATTTAGAAAGTTGTGTTATAATTGTGAAAGATTTGGAGATGATAAATGAACTAGTAAGTGAAGCCATGATTGATTTCACGTTATCTCCATCACTTAAAAAAAAAAAAAACCTTAATCGAAAAAAAGTAGCAAAACGCGATACGATTTTGTGTAAGATTAAATGAGGAGAAAAAATAGTATACGGTGAGGATATATTCATCTAAACAAAATTTAACACACCAATACAGACAACAAATAAGAAATTTTGGCATCATTTTGAAAAAATTGTTAAAAACCGGTGTCATAAAAAAAAGTAGCAAAGAAACCATACGATTATGCTAGATAATATGTATGAGGTTAAATTGGAGCAAAATTTAGCAAGTTGATCTATAATTGTGAAAGATTTGGAGATGATAGATGAACTAGTAAGTGAAGCCACGATTGATTTCGCGCTATCTCTAACACTAAAAAAAAAAATAAAACCTTAATCGGAAAAAAGTAGCAAAACGCGATACGATTTTGTGTAAGATTAAATGAGGATAAAAAATAGTATACGGTGAGGATATTTTCATCTAAACAAAATTTAACACACCAATACAGACAACAAATAAGAAATTTGAGCATCATTTTGAAAAAATTGTTAAAAACTGTTGTCATAAAAAAAAGTAACAAATAAACCATACGATTATGCTAGATAATATGTATGAGGTTAAATTGGAGAAAAATTTTGAAAGTGGTGTTATAATTGTGAAAGATTTGGAGATGATAAATGAACTAGTAAGTGAAGCCATGATTGAATTCGCGTTATCTCCAACACTTAAAAAAAAAAAAGAAAAAAAAAGAAAACCTTAATCGAAAAAGGTAGCGAAACGCGATACGATTTTGTGTAAGATTAAATGAGGGGAAAAAAGAATATACGGTGTGGATATTTGCATATAAACAAAAGTTAAAACACCAATATAGACAACAAATAAGATATTTTGGCATCATTTTAAAAAAAATTTTAAAAATTAGTGTCATAAAAAAAAAGTAGCAAAGAAACCATGCGATTATGCTGGATAATATGAATGAGGTAAAACTGGAGCAAAATTTAGAAAGTTGTGTTATAATTGTGAAAGATTTGGAGATGATAAATGAACTAGTAAGTGAAGCCATGATTGATTTCGCGTTATCTCCAACACTTAAAAAAAAAAAAAAAAAAACCTTAATCTGAAAAAAGTAGCAAAACGCGATACGATTTTGTGTAAGATTAAATGAGGAGAAAAAATAGTATACGGTGAGGATATTTTCATCTAAACAAAATTTAACACACCAATACAGACAACAAATAAGAAATTTTGGCATCATTTTGAAAAAATTGTAAAAAACTGGTGTCAAAAAAAAAAAGTAGCAAAGAAACCATACGATTATGCTAAATAATATGTATGAGGTTAAATTGTAGCAAAATTTAGAAAGTGGTGTTATAATTGTGAAAGATTTGGAGATGATAAATGAACTAAGTGAAGCCATGATTGAATTCGCGTTATCTCCAACACTTAAAAAAGAAAAAAAAAAAAAAAAAAAAAACCTTAATCGAAAAAGGTAGCGAAACGCGATACGATTTTGTGTAAGATTACCTGAGGGGAAAAAAGAATATACGGTGTGGATATTTTCATCTAAACAAAAGTTAACACACCAATATAGACAACAAATAAGATATTTTGGCATCATTTTAAAAAAATTGTTAAAAATTATTGTCATAAAAAAAGTAACAAAAAACCATGCGATTATGCTGGATAATATGTATGAGGTTAAATTGGAGCAAAATTTAGAAAGTTGTGTTATAATTGTGAAATATTTGGAGATGATAAATGAACTAGTAAATGAAGCCATGATTGATTTCGCGTTATCTCCAACACTTAAAAAAAAAAACCATAATCGGAAAAAAGTAGCAAAACGCGATACGATTTTGTGTAAGATTAAATGAGGAGAAAAAATAGTATACGGTGAGGATATTTTCATCTAAACAAAATTTAACACACCAACACAGACAACAAATAAGAAATTTGGGCATCATTTTGAAAAAATTGTTAAAAACTGTTGTCATAAAAAAAAAGTAACAAAGAAACCATACGATTATGCTAGATAATATGTATGAGGTTAAATTGTAGCAAAATTTAGAAAGTTGTGTTATAATGGTGAAAGATTTGGAGATGATAAATGAACTAGTAAGTGAAGCCATGATTGATTTCGCGTTATCTCCAACACTTAAAAAAAAAAAACCTTAATCGGAAAAAAGTAGGAAAACGCGATACGATTTTGTGTAAGATTAAATGAGGAGAAAAAATAGTATACGGTGAGGATATTTTCATCTAAACAAAATTTAACACACCAATACAGTCAACAAATAAGAAATTTGGGCATCATTTTGAAAAAATTGTTAAAAACTGTTGTCATCAAAAAAAAGTAACAAAGAAACCATACGATTATGCTAGATAATATGTATGAGGTTAAATTGGTGCAAAATTTTGAAAGTGGTGTTATAATTGTGAAAGATTTGGAGATGATAAATGAACTAGTAAGTGAAGCCATGATTATATTCGCGTTATTTCCAACACTTAAAAAAGAAAAAAAAAAAAAAAAAAAAAAAACCTTAATCGAAAAAGGTCGCGAAACGCGATACGATTTTGTGTAAGATTAAATGAGGGGAAAAAAGAATATACGGTGTGGATATTTGAATCTAAACAAAAGTTAACACACCAATATAGACAACAAATAAGATATTTTGGCATCATTTTAAAAAAATTGTTAAAAAATAGTGTCATAAAAAAAAGTAGCAAAGAAACAATGCGATTATGCTGGATAATATGTATGAGGTTAAATTGGAGCAAAATTTTGAAAGTTGTGTTATAATTATGAAAGATTTGGAGATGATAAATGAACTAGTAAGTGAAGCCATGATTGATTTCGCGTTATCTCCAACACTTAAAAAAAAAAAACCTTAATCGGAAAAAAGTAGCAAAATGCGATACGATTTTGTGTAAGATTAAATGAGGAGAAAAAATAGTATACGGTGAGGATATTTTCATCTAAACAAAATTTAACACACCAATACAGACAACAAATAAGAAATTTTGGCATCATTTTGAAAAAATTGTTAAAAACTGGTGTCATAAAAAAAAAAGTAGCAACGAAACCATACGATTATGCTAGATAATATGTATGAGGTTAAATTGTATCAAAATTTAGAAAGTGGTGTTATAATTGTGAAAGATTTGGAGATGATAAATGAACTAGTAAGTAAAGCCATGATTGAATTCGCGTTATCTCCAACACACTAAAAAAAAAAAAAAACCTTAATCGAAAAAGGTAGCGAAACGCGATACGATTTTGTGTAAGATTAAATGAGGTGAAAAAAGAATATACGGTGTGGATATTTGCATCTAAACAAAAGTTAACACACCAATATAGACAACAAATAAGATATTTTTGCATCATTTTAAAAAAATTGTTAAAAATTAGTGTCATAAAAAAAAAAGTTGCAAAGAAACCATGCGATTATGCTGGATAATATGTATGAGGTTAAATTGGAGCAAAAATTAGAAA